>CM034148.1:50365864-50965864 GCA_019776745.2 Taxus chinensis
GACAACTCTTATGCCTCCCTCAATGAAATAAACAAGATAAGTACAAATCTTACTTATCAACAAGGTGGAACATCCCAACCTAATAACACTCTTATGCCTCCCTCCAAGTTATCCCCATTTCCATTTTCTCCTACAACCTAAAAAACATGCAACAATCATCCATTCACAACATGAACACAACAAAATAGAAAAGGAAAACAAGGTTGGAAGTCTACCTTACCATTGTAAGAGGATCAATCCACAAGAAAGCTCCAAGACTTCTAAAATCCTAAGAAATCACAATCCATTCCAAGCTCTAAACAACCATTCCAAAAGCAAATTTTTCCCCAAAATTGCAAGAGTAAAAAAAATGAACAAGTAACCCCAAACACATCCAAAAAATATGAATAAATATAAAATAAAGGAGGAAGAGGTAATGTGGCTCCATGTATGATGCCACATAATTTCTCCTCTACTCCACCTCACAAGGTCAAACCCAATCCCCAAAGCACAATAAATTGGTGGTTGAGGGAATGATAACCCTCTTACACACTCCAACTCAAACCCACACCCCTAAATGACACAATTAAAGGCTCTTGTAAGAAAATTGCAATTAATTTCTCTTTTCCTCCATTAAAACACACAAAAGGGCCTAAAATAATCCACTCACATCATAGGCATAGTGGGTGGGTGAATTTAAGAGGTGTGGGACAAGATTATCTTGTCCCACAAGCCTCCAAAATTGGCTTGAAAGTCAAAATCCGAAAATTACATCCAAGGTTGAGTGCACCAGACTCAAACGTAATTAAATTCATTCAAATCCAACACAAACCAAGACTATCAACTCACATTAATTACCCCCTTATGTCACATCCTAAAATACCACTAATTAATCAAGTTTAATTAACTTAAATGGAGTACTTAATCAACAAAATATAAAGGTGATGTCAAAATACTAAAATAAATACAAATACTCACAAATAAATAAAACCAAAAAGGGAAAACCACAAATTTACCCAAGGTCACATTTGAGGCCACCCCCCAATGGGGACCTCCTAAAAATCTAACAACAACAAACAACATACATTTACACAAGTTGCCAAGGTGACCTATTGCCAATACCCCAAATTCCTTCATTGTTGATCTCATATCCCCTTTTGTTTGTTGTGTTACAAATTCCTGTAAAAATCAAAACAATACATTTCTAGCCTCATGGCCATATTAACGACATCAAGATAATAAAACACACATATACATATCAATTCACATCATCAATTGACACAACTAAATCATCACTAAAATCAAGTAATTTCACCGATTGTTTACAATTTCAAGATATTTTAATTCTTCAATTTCATTTACAATAATAAGATCACAAGGTTAGCTAGGTCGTCTATAAATTCTATGTATCAAAATCCAATGTGTCAGCACCAATTTTACAAAGTGGTAACTCTAGATCATCAATACTGAAAGGTCAATCCATGCATGTAATCCATCATATAAGTCACATCATGTCAAAAGTCAAAAACATCCATACAGTCTATCAAACTACTAAATGACTATAATAATGTCCATCCACCAATGTCTAATGATCAAATACGATGATAAATTCTAGGTCTCCAATCAAGGTAAGAAAATTTCTAGTAAGAGAAATGTCGAAGAAGAGTGGGCAGTATATCCCCCTCCCCTTATACTCGAGTTCCTTTTGGAAGTCACGGAAAGAGGTAGGCAACAAAGAATACAATTAGTAGTCAAGTCTTCCGTGAGGGTTTCTTTACTTCAAGTAATTTGTGCCCCTTGAAAATTCAGTTCGGTTCAAATTTTTTACAAGAAGGGAAGGGAGAGTATAAGGATTAGATACCAAGCCTCCTCCAAACAATATTGCTAATGAACAAACTTTCAAAATAAACTCTACGAGGTTAACCAAGTTTACAACACAAAATATTTAAACAAGAATGGTCAATGGAAAACCAATGAATGAAAACTAAGGTCCATGAAGAATAGGAACATGGTATATATGTAAGGTGCCCAAGTAACCACACACAGATACTACACATGGTAAAAAAAATGAGACTTCCACTTGGGTTGAATTTACGCTAAAATGTTTGTTATTTAAGATAAGGCTAAAAACTACCAATCATGACCATAAATTTTTCATGAGAAAACATGCCTACTTATAGTCCTAACATAATTAATATCACACAAGATGAGGTTTAACAACAAGGAACACACCTAGTCCCTTCAAAAATTTAATACAAAATGTTTAAAAGCAATTAATACTAATCATTGGAAGAACTTCATATAATTTGGAAGGTGTCACTTAGATTTTCATGGTAACACAAAACATACTCTTGGCCACAAGGTTTCCATAACTTGAACCTTTTCCTGAAATGGGTAACACCCAACCACACATCCTGATTTCATAGCTCAATCAACTAGATGTGATTTCTTATCTTCCTCTCTATTTTTGAAAGGTAATCTTAATTCATACAATCATACCGACACAAGAGGTACCATTCACTCTATAAAACAACAAAATTTCACAATCTAGGCCTTCCCTAGCACAAAAGGTTCTTAAAAAGAACATAACTTAATATTATATCACGTAGGAACATTCAAGTGAGTTTGGGGAAATTTTAAGCAGCAAGAGGGGTCCAAATAGAAATTTACAAGAGTGACACACACAAAACATTCCTGAAGACACTTACAGACTATCTTGCACCATTCTCTTCCCAAGGGAAAGGGGTACAACATCATGGTTCTCCAAAATGAAGAGGATTCCACAATTCCTCCATATCCTTAACATATGTTTCCTAAGCTTGTAAATAAGCCTAGGTCACCATTGACCTACTTCAACACAAGAAGACACCTTCCTAACAACTTAGAGATAACGACTAATATCAAAACTCTAGATTTGAAAATGAATTTAAGCAAGAATGATTTTAGATCAACACATGAAAATAGGAAAAATCTAGAGACAGATAAAATATAGAAAATAATTGAGTAATATCAATATAATAGGAAGGACATTTATACAATTACTTGATCCTATAATCATGGAGACAAGTTGTATCTTTTTATCCCCAAATCTCTTCTCTATTCCCTAGTCTTACTCCCACACCCCTATCTATGAGTTGTGCATGACAACTATTTGTGCACACTTATGATTTATTTAAATATTAAATAATACAATTATTCGAACCATATGTTCACACTATGAACACTTATTTCCTAACATTCACCCCCTTTGTGTGAATATGGGCAAGTTCTGTCTAATACCTACTCATGTTCTATAATTTTTGATGGTTTTCAAAGTGTACCATAAACTCCAACAGGTTTTCTAGTGGAACCATTAACCACTCTATGTGTGATTTTCTAAGAGATTCACAAACTCTCAAATTCGTTTTCTAGTGGACTACCAACCACTTTTATAGTAGCATACACATTTCCTCATCCACAATTTACAAAAGAGAACAAAATATAGGAAAATATGTTCCTAACTATGAACATGAATTATCCATATGTTCTACCAATTTACTTCCACATATGCTGAAATTAAACACAACGAACACAACTAAAAAAACATGGCCACCAAAGAAATATTGCAGCCTCATTGATGGTGCCTAATGAGAGGTCGCTACCAAAATCAGGTTCCTTCCTTTCTAGCCTCCAACAGTCCATGGTGATGTTACTAACTCAGGTGAATTTGTCTTTGAGTCTCATTTTATAATTCTATTGGGTGTACAGGCTGGTTTCAACCAATAATGCACCCCCCTCACTATGATTGACGTCACATATATATTACAAGTGAGGAACCACGTTTAAAATTTTTATAATATTTGTCTGATTCATCAGAAGATCAATGAATATCACACCATGAAGAATACTAATTTCCATTGTCAAAGCCGTAATACAATACATGGTATTTGGGGAATCAAACTTTCCCAAAAAAAATTATTTTAATCAATAAGGCTAATATGCAACATTCCATAGATTATAAATTTTCACTACGCCAGAATCTATTTCACAATTTTCTCTTAAACTAAGAAACTGGGTTATTCTGAAATTTTAACTGTAAAGTAATAAAATAAGTATCTTCAGAATTCAATTTTTTTTCAGAATATTTAGAATCTGGGTGTTTACAAAAGTTACAATTTACTAGTCGTTTATTTTCAAGATCAGATTCTAGAAAATGGCGACGGAAGCTTCAAAACTCTCAGATATGCATCTTAGAGGCTGACATTTTTGCTACAATGAATCTCATAACTTGTAGGATAGCCTTAGCTATGATACTAGATGCTAACAAATCTCCAGAATTGATGATAACGAATTTAAGCAACAAACAATTTAAGATTAGCACATGAAAATAGGAAAAATCCATAGACAAATAAAATATAGAAAATAATTGAGTAATTTCAATTGAATAAGAAGGACATTTTATACAATTGCTTGCTTCTATAATCATGGAGAAAAGTCTTATTTTTTGTCCCCAAATATCTCCAAAATGTATTCCCTAGTCTTACTCCCACACCCATATCTATGAGTTGTGCATGACAACTATTTGTGCACACTTATGTTTTATTTAAATATTAAATAATACAATTATTCGAACCAATATGTTCACACCTATGAACACTTGTTTCCTAACACAACTTTACTTCAAAATTTTTCATAATTTATACACATGTCGAATAAGATAAAATAATTAGGGTACCATGGCCTCAAATTGCATAACAAGGACTAACTACTTCACATTTATGCTTCAAGGGTTTCTCAAAACATGTTTAGTTGACATTCTCAACAAAGCACCCTATTCAAACAAGGTGGTAATTTCCCTATGCATACGTTTCTGAGGGAGAATTTAATACTATTCTAGGAGGTGAAGTCCAAAATAATATAGCATGTGTCTTGTGTTATAAACATTATACATGTGTTTGTTGTTTTAGTTATAACAAGGGGGTGTAATCATTTTATGCACAGTACATGGTTTCCACCTTGAGTTCATTATGAAGTTCACACTATATTTTATTTTATTTTTATGGCTTTTTGGCTAATGCCTAGTCCTATCATTGAAAAAATTGTAACCATTCTTCATGATTTTTATGGTCAATGGTATTATATCAACCATACCAGGACTTCAACTGAAAAATCATGTTCCTAAACCATTATTTCACATAATACTTGTTTCTCATGTTAAGGTTATATGTATATTCGATACATTTTCCTAATGTTTCAACATAAAGAGTTACGAACATCTTAACACCTTAGGGCGCATTATGAGATTGGACACTCATACCGTAGTTCAAGGAAACTTAATCAATTGAGTTCTAGTTTATTCCATATTACATCCTTTATAAATTTTTGGGCATCTAAACCCCAATTTTATATGATTTTAAGGTTGTTTAGTTACTTATTTGTTCTTGTGTCCAAACAACTCTATCACATAACCATCATTTCAAAGTTTCATGTAGAGACAACAAGTTATAACTATGTTTTCAAGCCTTATTAGTTTTTCTAAATAATGCATTTCTTATATCATGATATTCTATATATTTTATCATTAGGGTCATCAACAATGTTGACATTATTTCTGATGATTTCATTAAGGTGGAAATTGAATTCGTTTATTTCAAAAACATTCCCAGGGGCCAAAAGTAGCTTTCAAGCTATTCAAATAATAGTAAATTTTACTTTGTTACTATTTATTGACAAGGTAGATATCTAATGGGTTGGAACACTTACATCATACCAAGATATATTATTCATCGATAGGACTATATATTACCCATCACATCAGGATATTGTATCAATCAAAGAATACCTATATGATTAAAATGATAGAACACTTCAAATGTATTACATTAGTTTCCAACACACTATCTATACATGTCTTACACTATCTATTTCTAAGTGGTGATCTCCACAAGTTGTGACAAGGAGTTATGATGTAGGCGCACATCAAAAGCATATGTCTTCAAAATAAAGTATCTAAGTTACAGACATCAAACAAATATTGTCCATCCTTGAAGTGCTAGAGCGCAATATACATAAAGTTCAAAATTAAATCTCAAAATAGGCGAAGCCATTAGAGGATTGCAGATATCTAACTAAAAATTATATCCAGACATAATTCCATTGCATATTTAGAAATACAAGGTCAGCAAGATCCTATAGTAACAACTTGTTAAATCATATGAAGAGTAAAGAGCACAGAACAGGTCCAACTAAGAAAAAATGATCGAAAAAATAAAGTAATTTCATGCTCTAAGTAGCCTAAAGTGTCGAGTAAAACAAGTCAAGCATGTAGTCCCAAGAATTGAGCTAAGACATGTTGGTATAAAAAAAATAAATCAATCTAGTAAAGTCACCCCTATTGCCTTTGTAGAATACATATTGGTGTAAACTATTAAAATGCTAAGTACTATATCCACTGTCAATAATGTTTGTGCTAGAACACTCTATCTCTCTTATGCCACAAGTTTTATGGGTCATTTTTATGTCATTTCATAAAATTCATACCTATTTATTGCATTTGGAAATGGATTAACAATAATAATGATTCTTAGTTGTAATATTTTTTCACTACTTTCAAACTTTTAATTCGTATAATTAATCAAATCAAAATACTTTGACTTGTTAGTTGATCAAGTAAATGTTAATATTTGCATGAATTTAAGATATGAAATCATTTTTTCTCTTGTTAGACATTTTGGGCACTTTCCAACCATTTGAGATTTCTATATTTTTGGGTGGTCATCCTCTTCGGGGTTAATTACAAAATTTGATCAAGAGAACCATATAAATATAAAGTCATGGGACCATAATGAGGGACCAAACAGCTAGTCATGCTACTATCACCACCTAGGGTTGCATCCATTAAAGGCTCCATTTGCATCCATTTAGCTCCATCACAAGGGACAAGGATGGTTCATCTACATCACACTGCATATGAGGGAAGTTTATTCTATTCCATCCACCATTTTATTACATTTCTACATCTAGTTATATCTTTCTAAATCACAAAGTGCGAATGTCACAAGAGCACCTAGGGCAAAATAAATTAACCCACAGGCACCACACTCCCTCACCAGAGGGCATCAAAATACATTTGGGCCACCTAATAATTTAGAGCAACACATCAGTTATTAAGTCCACCATTCATAGTCCACTGAGGACAGTCCCACCCCTTCATATGTATTTTATTTTATAGGGATTTTATGGTTGGACTCTTGGGGTTTTGTAGCTCAAATCCTTCTAGCAAAATCCAAGGGATTACCAACGCATCCATCTGACTAACAGTAAGCTTAGCGACTAACACTTGTAGTGTGGTAAAGATTAGACCTCAGATACAAGATCCAAGGCAACCCTGTAAAACTATGCATGAGTTCGTGATAACCTCATAAACACACTTACCTAAGTGCAACCAGATCTCAGACTAGGGTATTGCCCTAGGCATCCAAAATCCTCCTCTATTTCATCCCAATAGTACTCAAACTGCTCAGAGTCAGGACCCCATTATGTCCATCAGTGGTCCATCACACCCCAAAAAAATCCATAATTCCATTGATAAAATCACATCTATTCAGACGAGGAACAAAGCTCCTACTAGGGTGAAGAAGGAACAAAACCCATGTCACAATTGCCAACCATGCCACATGATACAGAGAAATCTCTCTCTATAAGGTTGAGTAATGAAAGAGTTACTCCAAGGCCCAAACACACAAAGTTTCATCACTCCAAAATGAAAGGCCTAACCAGAACCACCTAGGATAATAACCAAGACTCTTAGGGCGTACCCCCATACAACAAGAGAACATAACACAACAGTGTATAACCAACTCATCCGAAGATAAGAAAAAATTCACGTAACATTCTTGACAACATTTAGCTAAGTGGCCGATAAAAAAATGAACTCCAAGTAATTGAAATAAAATTAAATAAAGAGATGAAAATCCAAGAAAATGGCTAAGTATCCGTATTACAATCCTTGAAAATCTCACAATAAAAATAATGAATAAATATATATATATATATATATGACAAAGAAGGGCTAGAGCACTATTGTACTTGTAGGGTGGTTGTTGATGTATATATCTATAGAAGCAATAGAGAGAGAGACTATAGATTCAATTATCCCTTGGTGGAGTAGGGGGAGTACCATTCAGAGACTCACTATATGATGAACCAATATGCAAAACATGATCAAATGTGATATCATGACCTGACATCTACTCTCCCATACAAGGATTAAGTCGACAAAGTGAGAACCAAAACCAAATCGCTTAACCACTGAAGTAAGGGGAGCTCAAAACAACTAATCAACTTCTAATTTCCTCCAATTGACCCCTGAACACAACCACTAGCACTAATCCATAAGAGTAACACCACACAAATTAGTATTCCAAACAAGGAGGGGTCTCTAAGGGGTCAACCCATCGCATGACTAAAAACAAGAGCTAGGAATCTTCAAACAACATCCTCACAAGGAGAAAAAGTTACTGATACACCAAAAGTTCACAAGAATATAAATCTAATTCAACGTTTTCCATTAACCAGGTTTGAAAAAACACCACTAGGAGAGTACAACAATCCAAACAACTTTATTATTTTATTGTTATTTTAATCATAGAGGTTTAGGTCTCACTAACTAGTTGTTGGGTTCCCATGTTTTCCCAGGGTCCAAGCATTGAGCCCATGGCTTTGATACCAAGTGTAATGCCCACAAAAAATCTTGTAAACCTAAGATAGAACCGCACTAAATTGGGAAAATTACGGAAATATTTAGGTGTTAAAACTGATTGCAAAATTTAGTTTATTTCTCGATTAATATTTTATTCAACATTTAATTAATAATTTAATTCTCCAGTTTGGTTTGAAATCCCCTTTAAAATATTTATTTAATCTAGAACATAATTCTAATGTCATTTACTAATTTATTATTCTAGGGCTAAGTCTAAACTTACCCCCCCATTAAGTTAAATACAAATAAATTTAATTCCTAACATAAATGTTGTCTGGATACCCTTAATTATATTTGATTTAATTAAATACAAGAGTCAAGGGCTTTTATTTTAAAAGTCACCAACTAAACATTAAGGTCAAAACTTCACTTATCTAGTAACACCCCTTAAGTGGCCCCATTCAAAATTTACACATGTATTTCATTTAAAACATATTCCCACCTAATTCTCACCTAACTTTTGTAGGGATGTTTCTTAGCCATTGGATGGATTCAATTAGGGCCCTTAGATCAGATATAACCTAAAATCCTTATGAGGTCTTCTTATTCCATATTTAACCCTAAACTCAATCATTTACTCTATTTTGTTTTGCAGGTTTTAGGAGCATGGAGGCCATGGAATGTTGCTCATTGTTCTTGGATGGATACACACATTTGGAGAGTTATCTTACATCCCTTTTTAGGGTTTACTTGTATTTACCTTGTTATTATGTTATTTATTTACATTTTTATTTTTTATTTTTGTTTACCCCATTTGGGTATGCAAATTTTTGCCCCAATTTTATTTATGGTTCTATAAGGGATATATATATATATAAGGCCTCGACTAAGGAAATAACATTGCACAATGTAGTAAATAGGTCACAGCTTGTGCAGGTTTTGAGTTTATTTAAATGTGGGTGGGGCGCCGCCTAACCCAACTCACTTGCAAGCCATGCATCCCAATACAGGCTTATCACTATTAAGCCTACCCAATAATATATGCGGCCATGTTTTATATGAACTTTGTTTTTTTAAAACTTTCCTTTATTGGCGGAGCATATAACATTCAATATTATTCACCTTTTTATAATAAAAGCTTTATTAAAAAGAAACTTGATCGGTTAGACCATATTTAAGTTAGTTTGTTTAAATATTAATATAAGATATAATATATGTATTTATAGGTTTATATATATATATATATATATATATATATATATAACCGTTTATTATTTTTGTTTTAAATGGTTTATCATTCCAAGTTTGTTTTAAATAGAAAACGACAAGTACAAGTAGTTATATAAGTATATTATTAATTCAATATGTGAGAGAGTTGTGTTTCAAGACCTTTTTTATTTAAACTAATTGTAAGTTAATGTGATGCCATTCTTAAAATGAACCCATAATGCAACTTTGAGTCAAATAATTAAATTGGAAATTAACCTTACCCATTCCAAATAAAGATAATTTCATTAATAATTCAAATACACTCTTGGTGTAAATTTACAAGTTCAAGGAGATCCATAACAACTAAATAAAAAATTCATAGGTCTCTTTTCCAAAATGTGTATTTCTTAGATACTCAATACAAATCACTCTTACATGATATTTTTACAAGAAGATGAAAACATTAAAAATGCTAGTAAAAAAAGCCCTCCACTTAGGTGGAGACAACATGGCAAAATTTTACAAAGGTAGAATCTCTTCTTGTCTTCTTCAAAATGCAACTATGTCCCAAAACTTCACTCGAGCTCCACCATCTTCATAAAAAAAATCAAGAACACAACCAAATGGGGGAGTAGACAACACTCTACACCCAACAAATAATCCAATGACGGAGAGAAGCCTTCTTCCTCATTAGCCCCCAAGCCCCAACAAAGAAGCAATGAGGGGTATAAGACAATCATTGACAACTCTAAATGGATTATACAATGACATTCAAACAATACATTAACAAAATGAACACAACAACAAGATCACTAAACCCATGCAAGATCCCAAGTACAAAGGCTTAATTCACAAGCCAAGAAGGAGAAAAGAACATGGGGATTATTCTTATGCCTCCCAAGGGTTTGGGTGTCCATCTTAAAGCCTCCAAGAATTCAATCACATACCCACAACACTCTTATACCTCCCTCAAGGAAATACACAACTCTTATGCCTCCCTCAATGAAATACAAAACTCTTATTCCTCCCTCACTCTTATGCCTCCCTCAATGAAATAAACAAGACAAGTACAAATCTTACTTATCAACAAGGTGGAACATCCCAACCCAACTCTCTCCTAAAATACCTAATAACACTCTTATGCCTCCCTCCAAGTTATCCCCATTTCCATTTTCTCCTATAACCTAAAAACCATTATATTTTCCACAATCCAAAAACATGCAACAATCATCCATTCACAACATGAACAAAACAAAATAGAAAAGGAAAACAAGGGTGGAGGTCTACCTTAACATTGTAAGAGCATCAATCCCCAAGCAATCTCCAAGCCTTCCAAAATCCTAAGCAAGCACAATCCACTCTAAGCTCTAATCACCCATTCCAAAAGAAAGCTTTTCCCCAAAATTGCAAGAATAAAAAAATGAACAAGTAACCCCAAACACATCCAAGAAATATGAATAAATAGAAAAGAGATGAGGAGGAGGTAATGTGGCTCCATGTAGGATGCCACATAATTTCTCCTCCACTCCACCTCACAAGGTCAAACCTGATCCCCAAAGCACAATAAATTGGTGGTTGAGGGAATGAAAACCCTTTTACACACTCCAACTCAAACCCACACCCCTAAAGGACACAATTAAAGGCTCTTGTAAGATAAGTGCAAATAATTGTTATTTTCCTCCATTAAAACACATAAAAAGGCCTAAAATAAGCCCCTCACATCATAGGCATAGTGGGTGGGTGACTTTAAGAGGTGTGGGACAAGCATAACTTGTCCCACAAGCCTCCAAAATTGGCTTGAAAAGTCAAAATCCGAAAATTGCATCCAAGGTTGAGTGCACCAGACTCAAACGTAATTAAATTCATTCAAATCCAACACAAACCAAGACTATCAACTCACATTAATTACCCCCTTATGTCACATCCTAAAATACACTAATTAATCAAGTTTAATTAACTTAAATGGAGTACTTAATAAACAAAATATAAAGGTGACTCAAAATACTAAAATGATACAAATACTCACAAATAAATAAAACCAAAAAGGGAAAACCACAAATCTACCCTATGTCACATTTGAGGCCACCCCCCAATGGGGACCTCCAAACAATCTAACAACAATAAACAACATACATTTACACAAGTTACCAAGGTGACCTATTGCCAATACCCCAAATTCCTTCATTGTTGGTCTCATATCCTCTTTTGTTTGTTGTGTTACAAATTCCCGTACAAAAATCAAAACAATACCTTTCTATGGCCTCATGGCCATATTAACAACATCGGGACCAATAAAACACATATATACATATCAATTCACATCATAAATTGACACAACTAAATCATAACTAAAATCAAGTAATTTCACCGATTATTTACAATTTAAGATATCTCAATTCTTCCATTTCATTGACAATAAGAAGATCACAAGCTTAGCTAGGTTGTCCATAAATTCTATATATCAAAATCCAATGTGTAAGCACTGATCTTACAAAGTGGTAACTATAGATCATCAACACTGAAAGGTGAATTCATGCATGCAATCCATCATATAAGTCATATCATGTCAAAAGTCAAAAACATCCATGAAGTTTATCAAACTACTAAGCGAATATAATAATGTCCATCCGCCAATGTCTAATGATCAAATATGATAATAAAGTCCAGGTCTCCAATCAAGGTAAGAAAATTCCTAGTAAGATCAATGTCGAGGAGGAGTGGGCACTACCTCCCGCTTAAATAGTATCCTCCTAATGACAAGTGTAGACTTGTCCATATTCCTATCTCAGTTAACATTCCCCTTAAATAGCATCCTCCTAGTGACTTCAATAACCCACTCAGCTCGTCTAACTCAATTATCATAAGTCTAACTTTGGTTCAGAGTTTTACTCTAAACTGAGATAGGCATATGGAAAAGTGAAGACGTCAACCCATGTTAACCTAGGGTAAATAAACACATTGGAATCAATGAGATTCGATTTAAGTATGGCTATTTATCCTTATTCATCATGAGTGGACTGAAACTCTAGTGTATGTGAACTGTCCCTATTTAGTGTGAAACTCTGACTCAGATTTGGTTCACAGAAGTTAAGGAAGAATAATCTAGATAACAGATCAAGTGGGGTCAAAGACATATTCCTTTTGATGAGTATGTCATCTTGGAATGTAAACATGGTAAACATATTAAAAACTTTGGCCAAAGTATCACAAACTACGGGTTGCGTTGTCTTATGTCACCTAGTTTAAGTTACGAGATTTCATATGAATATCAGTAATAGATACTCATATAGGCTTCTTAAACAGAACTCTTGATTGGCCCGTAATGGGTAAAGGAACCAAACTATACATTGTATACATAAGAAAAAGTTAAAACATGAGAGATTAGTTTAATACCGAGTCATGAAATGAGAGATCGGTGTTACATTGAGTTATTACAACTGCATTTGGTTTTATATTATGTGATGGACTGGCAATGGAATATGTGTTCTGAATTGTATGAATTTAGAACATAGAACATTATGTAAAAAAAATTCCCTTGTTTCTATCTCATTAAAGCGAATGTTATATGCATCATGAAGGGATTATGCTATCAGAGGTCATTTCCTACCAGGTTCTAGAGATTCAGTTACTACTTCAGATGACCAGCACACCAAGGAAGAAACCACTCCACAAACTGTCAAATGGATGGGGAGTTCCTTAAACCCTCAAATTGACACATCCATCATACCACTGACATTAATTGCAGGTATTTATGATGTATATATTTCAATATGTTTGAAAATAAATGTAATTTCATATAAATATACATTAATTATTTATAACTTGTTTATATTCCTTTTCTATAGAAATCTCCTGTAGCACATAATTATATCTTCATGCTTGTGGTAGCCCGACAAAAAAATTATATGAATTTGATCAAACAATGGATGTAGAAATATCTTTAGTACCTCACTCTCATAGTCTAGGTATGAATCTCATTTAAATTGTTTTGTTTTTCTTATATTTTTTTTAAATGAAGGTTCAAAAAGTTGATAAATTCTTAATGATTAATTATGTTTTAGATCATACCTACCACTCCCAGTCTTTTCAGACTACTTCTCTACAACAACCAATTGAACCGTAACAGGCCCCATTTGTACCTTAGTTGCAATCCACACAACTAAGTAATTTTTTAATAATTAATGATATAATGTTATAATTATTATTATTTCATTATTATTATTATTTTCATTTGAATTTTCTCATGTTATTTACAATTGATTGCTGTAGTTTCTTCTCCACCTCCAATTCAAAATCCATCTACTACTATGAAGAGAAAGATGCCACCTTGAACAAAAAATATCAAGACTAGGTTCAATGAAAAACATATTTCATTTAGTCCTCGAGCTTCAAGCAGGGGCACCTTTAATTTTGCAGTTAATTTTCCAATTTTTACATTAGGAAATGTTCTTAGTGGATAAGGTGTTTCAATTTTGGAAGAAATTGATTTGACTGAGGAATATCTAGGGATTGAAAGCAGGGTTCACGCCCATGAAACTTTCAATCCCCAAGATATGATTCATGGTTCAAGGAATCCTTCTCCAATAAGATTAGATAAATCAAACACACCTTCTCCAGTACAAACTACCTTAAATGATGACCAAGAAACTACTTTTTCAATTGATACTCTTTTGGATGACAATTTTCAAGCCCATGTTAATGATGTTTTATTGAAGAATATTGAATAATTAAAATTGTGGAATTTTAGGGCTATAGTTATGAAAAAAGAGATAAATTCTTGATTTAAAAATCACTCCCAAAGACATATATTGTATTCTTCAGTTCAAAATGAGCCAGCAAAGCTTGATATTTTGTTGAATCAAGTTGTTTCTAGTTTTGCATATTTTGAAAATGATTATGATGGTGCACTGCTAGATATAATGTTGAATAGAATTGAGAATTTAAATATAGAATCAAAATCCTACCACAATATGTGGTCAAGAGATAAGGGGCTTGTAATTATTGTGAATGAGGAAAAAAATAAGGAATTGGTAAGTCTTACTAAATTTGTAAATATGATTTATATATATTTTTTAATTTTATTGATTATTTTTCTATTTTGAAATGCATTCAAAGTACCAAAATTTGAAAAATGAGGCAACAATGCTTGATGTGCATTTTAAAAGTGCAAGGAAAATTTCAAATGCAACTAATGATTTGAAGTAGAATCTTGTTACCTTAGTCAAGAATAATAATACCTTAATAAGGATAATTAAGAAGCATGGAAGGGATCCAGAGATATTTTTGAAGAAGAATAGACAGAAGAGGATCCAACGTTATTGTCATTTGGTGATGTAGCAAATCTAGAATGTGAAATTATGCAACCATGAAGGCTATTGATTCAGGAAGGCGCTTTAAAAGATCTTGTTTAGTTGCAGAGTTGAAATATAAAGTATTAAGGATGAAGCTGCAAAAAAAATTGTCAAACATTTGTAATTTTCATTAAGGATAAATATTGTTGTAAAATTGTTTAATATTCAGATTTGTATATATATCATTATATAAACACACACACACACACACACATATTAATTTTTTGAGTATAATTTTCATCTTCTTAAGTTCTTCATTATATGGAAATATTGAGAGTTTCAAATTTCAATGGATGTGGTGTTGTAATTTTACTATATTAAAGTGCATAAGTTCTTCAAATAAAATGTCATAATGTGGTTAGAATACTCAATTACATTTGAGTATTACTATTACATCAATATATGTATTGATTATTATCATTTTCAAATACTTTCTATCAAAACAATTTGCATTTTCAAACACTTTTCTGTCGACATAATTTACATTTCAAGGACTATAAAATCAGTATTATATTTCTCGATCAAATAACTCTCGAAAACAAAATACAACACTGAAATTATAATATGACATAAAATTTGATTTCTAACATAATACTATGTTGACTAAAGATGTATCATGTCTTTTAGACTATAAATGATATATAGTTTTCTAGTAATTTTAATCTTCTTCATTATATGAAAATATTAAGAGTTAAAAATTATATGGTGTTGTACTTGTATTATATTCATGCATATGTTCTTCAAATTATAATTGTATGATATTATTTTGATTTGAAAGACAACAAAAAGAATAAGTATGCCAATTAATTGATTAAAAACTCTAAACAAAAAATTACAAAATTGAAAATATTATTCAATAAAGAACGACACGTATATCAAAAATAACAAGTTACAAACTTATAATATGATATGAAATTTTATTTCTAGAAATTACTATGTCCATACATACTTCTTTACTCAATATCAGGTAGCTCAAACATATCTTGAAAATTTTGGTCTCCAATGCTCTAACTATTATATAACCTTTCATTTTCTATTTTCAGTCACAATTTTGATGTTATGCATTAGCCCTATATTAGAATTACAGACCCCCTCTCCTCTCTTTAAGAGAATTCCATACTGACTTTAATCGTTCATAAGGAAATGTGTCCACATCATATCATGAAACATACAATCTCAAGCAAGTCTCAAGATTTTTATCCAGCATGTTTTGATATTTTGATTTAATGAATGTTAATGCGCTAAAAACCCTTTCTTCTTCAACTGATCCCAATATCATTGTTTGAATACAATTCATGTAATCATAAATATTAACTAATGCTTTAATGAAGGATGCTACTAGGATACAACATTTTCAATAGATGTATTATTGATCTATTTTATGTTGGTTCACTTAGTAAGTCAAATTGTTTGACCATCCTGATGCCGAAATGAGTTGATTACAATAAAAGTAGATTACTTTTGAATCTAACGCCATTAGATTTTAGGACTTCCTTATATTCAATTATTTTCTAATATGTTTTCTGAGACTACCCATGTAGACTTTACATGTATCACTTGAAAGCTTTGTTATGCTACAAGATTCCAAAATATAGGATTGACCACTGCCATGGCCTCAAGAATCTCATCCCTTTTAAAGTGATATTTTATCTCACTGGATAAACATTATGAAATTTTCAAAAAAAATATTCTTGTTTGAGAGTTAAGAGATTCAAATAAATTACGTGTTGCAGGTACTTATTCAATGTTTGAGCAACAATATCCACTCATTTTTGGAAAGTGTGCAATTAAATCTCATTCCCATATACAAGGATACAAATATAACCGCATTTATTAAATCTAGAATAGCTCTTAGGATCCTTTAATTTTTTCATAGTTTGTCAACTACTGAATACATGTCCTTTAAAGCATTCATTGGAGTTGTATAACAAATCTAGTGTTTGATACCCCTGTTTTCTTAATCTAATGAAGTCGAATATATAGATGGATCTTTCATGACATTGTTTCTTAAGACATTGATTTCATTCAACATTAGACTACTCACAAAGTGTAAAAAATATTCCAAATCAAAGTAGATCTTTTTCCTTGTTAACTTGCATACAGTTCTTAAACATGAAACCAACTATTGATGAATATTCATAAAAAATTCTACACGCAAGATCATATATTGAAATCCATATTGTATCAACATATTTAAGAATTATTTTACCATCTGTGATCCAACTTGCAAACTTCTGAAACTCTAAAAATCATTTTAGAATGCTTGGCATATATAGTGCATGCAAATCATAGATAAGATCTTAAAGTTTTCAAAATTTTCAAATGTGTCTTACTATCTTGTAAACAAGATTCATCATGTGATCCATGCAATGAATTGGAATCATATAAAGCACAACTGATGTTTCTAGGTGGACACATATCCCAGATCTATGACCTATGCATTGCTAATGCACTATTAACACCAACACATATAATTTTTGTAGCTATTGAACAATCATCCATTCCTGTTATATCCTTCACATTACATATAACCAATTTGAAAACATTTTCAACATTGCAATTTTCCTTCATTTTATGCACAAATAGCAGATGAGGTGTCTTTGTGTGGTTACTGGAAAGTATAAACATGTATACAAACCCAAGAAGTGTTGTCTAACTGTTATAAACTTCATCAATGGAAAGAGATATGAAACTTGCTTTCTAGACCTTATCTTTCAAATCCTCTTTTTCAATCACTGCAAGACATCTCATCATTTCTTAACCACTGCTCTCTACGAATAATGTCATTGTGGAAGGTTAAGAAACCCATTGAACTTAATTAATTTTGTAAAATTCTGAAAAATTTGAAATAGGTCTACTCATTTTAAGAATATAGAATACGGTTGAAAATGGTGTAGTTTTTTCCTTCAAATTTTGATTTGCATAGCATTTCCAAAATTTGCATTAATTGTTTCCTCCTTTTTCCTCAAGCGTTTGGATAATGTTTCATCTTATAGTCATACTGATAGGCTTATATGTCACATGCATGCACTCTTTCACAGTTTTCCATCTATGAGTCTTTGTTATTTTTCCATCATTTTCCTTGACTATGATATATAATTTGCCACAATGTTTCTCAATTGTGTCTAATTTAAGTTTCATTTTATGTTTTTTTTTCCTGATTTCCAACTACAAATCATACAGTCTACATTATTTGGAGTATCGTTACCATTTTCTAGCTCTATATGTTTAATGAATGGGTATTTTATTACCCAGTCTACCTAAAAGACCTTCTAATTATCTAGAGCAGTTTTCTTCCTTCTCACAGATTTATTTTTCTAAGATACTGTCAATATCATCTTATTTTTAAATATTTTGATTAGAGCATTCATCTATTGGAGGCATTTTTATAATGAGGATTGTCTTCCAGATCTAACATGTCATCATCAATTATATCTTCATCCACTAAAATGTTAATTGTTTCTTTCGGGTATATGTTTTCATTTTGGTTCAGTGTCTCATGTTGAGTACAATTATAAATAGGGGTTCCTGCATTCAAACATGTAAAATGTCTTGACTGTTCAAAAATATATTAAGAAAATTTAAACCAAACTAACATAAAACAAAGAAAAAGTTAATGATAATCGTGTTATAACTTATCGAGCACCCATGTTACTATTTTCAGTGGATGCAAGCTGGGTCCTCAATTTTTCTAGTTGGTTGAAATACTTTAATATGCTAATTTTTCTTTTGATTTGATCTACCTTGTGTTCATTATTTAAAGAATCCATTGTACCTATCTCAAGTGTAATTTTTGAATCATGTCGGTTTTTTAAAAATGTAAGAAGAATATTTAAAAATTTGTAAACAAAATCTGAAACAAAATGACCAACAATATAGACAGTGCTACCGAATTATAGCATTATGGATGCTACCCTTAGTCAGTAAAAATTATATCCTACCATCCGGTAGGAATACACAATGCTACATGTTGTGATAGACATACATTAAGGATGCTACTAGTCGGTAACATGCACAATGTTTCCGTTATAAAATGACAACATTTTGGATGCTACCATTTAGTTGCATTGTGTATGTTGCCAGCTGGTAGCATGGACAATGTTTCCAGATTGCAACATACAAAATGTTATCTTTCAGTAGTGAACAATACAAAACTACCTTAATGCAGCATTGTAATATCCATTCGACGATGAGCTCAATCTTTAAAGTAGAAAGGAATTGCGAGGAATATTTGATAATTGAAATTTACATACGAAATAATGAATTTTAAATGACTTATATATATACTATATATAGTATATAGATGAAGCAGAATTTCGACAAAAATTAATTTCACACTAAAGGTGATTTGAATGAAAATAGTTGGCATATTGGTGTAAACTTATTGGAAGAACTGACCCCTAAAATTAACTTGTACTCAGAAAATTTTGGCGATTCGGTCCTAATTCCTACCCTAAAAAATTGCTGATTTCAAAATTAAAAATCCAAAATATTCATGAGTTAACGAATATTTGCCACTAAATTTTTCCTTGGATCTATGTACCTCAAATAGTATCTAATGATTATGTACTGTTTGGAATAGGATGTGGCCTTACTAAACCCAGGGGCTAGAGTTATCTAGATTAGCCATCAAATAACTTGTCTACAATTTATGAATATATGTGTTTTATGTCTATCAATGGATGTTAAATTTCTGAGGGGATTGGATTTACTAATCAATCTGTTGCTCACACCATCTATGCCCAATGTGAAGATCTGGCTACCCATCCAATCATGACCTTGGGCATAAGGAGGAAACAATTGGATGACCTTGATTGCCCATGCACTTACTCATCATGGTGAAATCTGGTTAGGAGAATCTGACCCCACGTCATCGAACGGAAGTTGGACCCTGACTTCAATTTTGACGGGCGTATTCCGGGTCTAGCCAATTTTTATGCATGTGAAATGATGTGGTTGAAAGGGATTTGTTCTAGCATTAGTATTATTGACTCTTTTCCTAACGCTGGTGTTATATTTTCAGTGGGGATTTTAATATTTTTGAAAATACCACGATCAATAAGTTTGGTCATTTTCCAATGGATATTGAGTACGCTAGAGAATAGGAGTGCCTAGTTTTATATGAGGCACAAGCTCAAGAATTTTTAAACCCAACATGGGATTATAAGCTTGAGATCTCCAATTCCAGTGTTGTTTACTTGGTCAAATTTTCACCAAGGTCAAGATAGGATAAGAATGCAGTGTCAACAAGATCGAGAAAATGTATTCCAAGTGCAATATTTCTATCCAATTCTTGCATCTCGTGGAAAAATTGGACAATGGGGTCCTATTTTGGTTGACAATCAATGTTCTATTGTTTGATCATTCCAGGGATTTTACTTCCGATCATTATTTGGAGCTAAAATGATTCAAACAAATTCATTCTTAGTTCTCAATTATATCTAAACAATGTGGACCTGAAACATGCATTGAACTGGATGCCACAGTTATCTCAACGCATTTGGAATTTAGTTCCTCATATTAGTTGGCATAGAGAAGGCTAGATGTCACCTAGATGGAATGCTGCTCTGAAAATCAACTAACACCTTTCTTCAGTATCTATGGAAATGATGAGATTCTCTGGTTTCAATGAAGAAATTGATAGCCTCTCCTTTCAATTAGTCCATGACGAGATCGAAGGTTGAATTAATAAGTGAGCTTGACAAAGCTTAAAGTGCGAGGAATCCTATAAAACACAAGGGGCTTGGAGTTAAGCATGCTTGAGTTACATTGCCTCAATGAAGGTATGATAGAGCTTGGTTGAAGCATAAAGATTTATTTGATTATGTTTCGTGCTCCAGAGAAATCCTTTAATAAAATCAAAGGAATTTTTCAAGGGATTTTCCGCTCACAGTTGGAGCTCTACCAGATGGGGATCCTCCAAGGTGTTCGTCCATCACTACCATAGGGTAATTTCTTGTCAGTAGTCTACCCATGTCAATAGGGAAGATGCCATTTTAAAATGCCTTCAAGTTGAATTCCTTGAAAATGCGATTAGGCAACCGGGTCAATAGAGTTAAGTGTAAAATGATATACCTTTGTCTCTCACATACCTTGAAGTGAATACGAAGACCACAGTGGCTCAAATGTATCCTGATCTAAAGCTTAAGGTCGGTTGATGGCTTCCCCTATGAATTATATTAGTCCTTATCATGTACACCCAGGAGAATTACAAGGCATTGGCATAATGGGTTTACCTTGAAGCTTTACCATTTACATGGTTTTTGTGTGGGTTAATTTCAGGCCTGTGATTCAAGGTGGACATCAATTTTATCCCCAAGTATAGAGACCCAGAACAAATTTCCAACTTTCGAGGGACCCATGAGAAGCCTTGCTTAAATATGTCTTATAAAATTACTTGATAAATATTTGTCTAATAGGGAATCCAATCTCCTTCCTCTTATTGTTAGAAGTGAGTAAACTAGGTTTCATCGAATCATATGTACATATTAGATAATATTATTGGGTTGTTTGGGAAGGGATGAGAGATGGCGATCTTATCTCTAACAAAAATTCTTTATTTATGGAAATTTGAGCTATTCCAAAACTTATGATCGAAATTGAATGGTCTTAGTCAAGATTTTGCTCTACGTGCTTTAAGCTACATTGAAGATTTGCAAGGAAGCAGGTTTGTTCATATGTGTAGATGATATTTAACAATTTTGGGTCCTACATCACCATTAATGGAGCTCAATGTTCTAGGTTTGGTTTATTCGAGAACTCCATTAGAAACGTGTGATTCCTTAGCTCATTCAATTTATATATTGGAAGCTGTAAGGGTTTAGTAATCACAACTACACTAATAGTGCCTACTCATAGGCTATGATTCAAAGGAATGATGAAAAATCTGAACTTAAGTGCCTTAAATCATACATCTCATCAATGGCCATTTCGTGGATGATTCTTTTCTCACACTCCTTGAGGAGGACTTCAATATGTTACAAAATTCACTTGGAGTGTCTCAACAACAACTTTTGTTTGAGATTCTGGATCAATTACACATCTTAATGGATTCTTTAACACACCAAGTGTTATTGGCTATCCCAATATGTTATCTCCTACTTTGGTTAAAAGGCTAAATGCAGTGGAGTTGGATTCAACAAAATATTAGAACTTTAAGTTTCTTAGCACGCCTTTTTCTTATAAGATACCTGATAAGAAATCTACTTATGACAAATCATATTCCATACCTTAACTCTTATCTTTACATGTAAGCTTATCTTTTTAGATAAGATAAACCTTATCATTTCACATGGGTTCCATTCATTTCTTGGGATCCTTTTTTACAAATAAAATACACAAAATATTTATGACCTCACTCCTTACTCCTTATTACCAATATAATATTTCTAATTCCTAATCATGTACCGACCCTACTCCTAACTAGGGACATTTTAACATTACCGAACCACTTACGACAAATATTTACTTTTTACCACAACATTCCTATTGTACTTTGACTGTTACCGTACTATACATTATTGGTGGCGTCGTACCGGCAACACCGTTATCTTCTTTCAGATACTACTACTAATTATACTTAACAACATATTATTCCTAATACATACATTAATGAAATAGAAATTACTGTTTATCATTTCACATGGGTTCCACATTTTTAGACTTTTTACCCATGAAATACTCAAAAGTGTTGACCAACTCCTTATTTATTACCCATATAATAGTTAGGGAGAAAATTCCAATTAATCATTTAGATGGCTACTCCTTAACTTTGACATTTTCGCATTACCGAATCCTTTATTCGATAAAATTTAATTATTACAACTTTATTCCTATTGTACTGAGAGGGCTGTTACCGTACTTTACATTATTGAATTTCAAGTCTTACCGGCAACTATCTCTAGGTTATCTTCTTTCAGATACTACTACTAATTATACTTAACAACATATTATTCCTAATACATACATTAATGAAATAGAAATTACGGTTTATCATTTCACATGGGTTCCACATTTTTAGACTTTTTACAAATAAAATACACAAAATATTTATGACATCACTCCTTATCATTATCACAAATATAATATTTCTAATTCCTAAATCATGTAGACCCTACTTATCCATTGACCCTAACTTTGACATTTTCACATTACTAAGACCATTTATAACAAATATTTACTTTTTACCACAACATTCCTATTGTACTTTGACTGTTACTGTACTATACTTTATTGGTGGCGCCGTACTGGTAACATCATTATCCTCTAGTGGACGCTACTACTAATTATACTTAACAACATATTATTCATAATACATATATTAATGAAATAGAAATTATGGAGGAAAATCATGTTGACATGGGTTCCCCCTTTTTAGACTTCTACAAATAAAATCCACGGAGTAGAATATTATGGACCTCACTTATTATCCTTGGTGCCAATATAAAATCTTCTAATTCCTTATCATGGTTGACCCATACTCCTAACTTTGACATTTTACCATTACCGAATTCCACTTAGACAATATGTGCCATTTTCATGCAACATTCCTATTGTACTTTGACTGTTAGGGTCCCATACTATTATTGGAAGAAGTTTTGTACCGGCAACACCGTCTATCTTGTATCTGGAACTCATAATAATAGAACAACAATCATTCACTTGAAATGGAGACAGAGGATATTTTGATCATAATAATCCTACTCATCTTCTTCATTATAACTGGGTATCCCATTTTTGACTTTCCTTACAAATTTCCTCAGAAAATATTTATGTACTCACTCCTATCCTTCTTACCAATATAATATTTCTAATCCTAATCATTTTACCCTACTCATAACTCTCATTTTAAATACCAAACCACTTAGGACAAACTGGATACTTTTAACCATAAGCCATTCCTATTGGAGTTTGACTGTTACCGTTGATACATTGATTGTTGGCCTCGTATGCCGGCAACAATGTTATGAATTCTTTCAGATATACTACCAATTATGCACCTAAAAATCATACATATTTTACATAGGATTTATGAAATAATTACGGAGGATAATTTTAGTGTTCATCTTCCACCTATCTTAGCTTTACTCCGTCCTCGGATTATAAGTTATTGCCTTGGGTGCTTAATAGAAATTATTTTACTAGTCATGGTCTGACCCATTTCATAATTGGAGTGCCATCTAATTCCTCCAGTAGATCTATGTATAATTTTAATGACAAACAAATCTATTTTGAAAATGTGCCCCATCCATATGAAGAAATTTTCACTTCCTTCATGAAAGATTTTGTATCTGGAATTAGATCTAGCTTCAACCAACATTCACATGAAATGGAGATCAGTGGCAACTTTTATCAAATATTCCTTTTGGCGTCATTTACCTTATAGTTTAGGCTTGGAGCCTATTTCCTCATTTCTTGTAGCAAAGTGAAGATTGTACAAACCTTTCTTTTATTGTATCATTTTCATGTATCCATCGCATTTTTCATAACTCTCATAGTGGCGCAATATCAAATTTTTTTTTAGGAAGAACTTAGATCAATGCCATAAGCCCGACTAATATGGGGAGTATCATGATTTTTCTTATATTTGATGTTTCCCATAGGTTTATGAGACGGTTTTTTTCCCATGAATTTTTATCCCATAGTTTTGTAAAACTACTTAAGCAGTTGTTTATTTATTGGTTTTAGCATTTGACAGAAGTATGAAAAATTCATTTCAGATGTCCATTTGAATTTGGCTGTGAATTAATAGAGTTTGTTAAGCATAGCTTCAAACTGATGCTTAATTGAAAACTTGTTGACTAGTGGGTTATACCACCTCATTAATGAAGTGACTTCCCTGATCTATTATAATTTCTAATGGAAAACCAAATCTGGTGACAATGCGTTCATATATGAACCTTGCCACTTCATCCATGGAAGTTGGTTTCAATGACCTAGCTTCAACCCACTTGGTTAAATAATCTATGGTAACTATAATATACTTATTTTGGCATGGGGTAGTTAGAAGTGGACCTACAATATCTATTCCCCACTTTTCAAAGGGACCAAGTGGAAGAATAGGGCATAATGGAGCTGATGAAGTCTTACGAGTTACCATGTGTTTGACAAATATCACATGTCTTACAATAATTATAACAATCTCTAAAAAGAGTGGGCCAGTGATAATATGCATCCAAGATCCTTCTTGCTATAAGTTGTCCAGAGAACTATCCTCCACATGTACCATTTTGGAATTCTTCTATTAGATCCTTCCCTTGATCATGTCCAACTGCCCTCTTATACTGTCCATCAGGTCCTATTCAAAATAATACTCCATGCAAAATAGAATATGGACAAGTGGCTTGAGTAATCTTCCTCTTAGTATTTACATTGACACCATCAGAAAACTTGAAATCATTCAGATAATTCCAAATATCTATGTATTCACTAGGGATTGTGTCAAGGGATAACAATGCTACATCTGGGAAATCATCATCATCACAAGATGAACCTAAACCATCATAGGCTCGAGAGAGTGCATCTGCATTGACATGCTTCTTTCCTGGGCCTATCTATAATATCAAATTCAAATTATTGTAGTAAAATTATCCATCTTGCTATCCTCCCTGATGGGTTAGGCTTATTTACAATATATTTTAGAGCCTGATGATCTGTTACAACTATAAATTTCTACCCTAACAAGTAATTTCTAAACTTCTTTACAACAAAAATGATAGCTAGATCCTCTTTTTCAGTTACAATATAATTTACCTCAGCACTGCTTATTTTTCTGCTCCCAAAGTAAACTAGATGATCATTCCCATTTTCATCCTTTTGGTTTCAGAGTACTCCCTAACGCTTCATCTGAAGCATCAGTATACACAATGAATGGCTTACTTCAGTCTGGAATCTTTAAAACAAGCGAAGACACCAAATCTTCCTTTAGTTGTTCTAAAAGCTTCATGCGCCTTCTTTCTTGGTTCATAAGTAGCATCCTTCTTCAAGAACTAGGTTAGCGGTTGTGCAATCTTTGAGAAATTCTTGATGAAACTTCTTTAGTAACCCACATGGCCTAAAAATGATCTCAACTTACTTCTATTCATAGGAAATGATGACTGTTTAATTTTTGAAACTTTATCGGGATCAGTACCAATACCATCTCTAGATACAACATGCCCTAACAAGACACCTTTAAAACATCCAAAGACACACTTTGTAGGGTTTAGTAAGGCTTGTTCTTTATCTAACCTTTTAAATTCCACCTCCATCTGATGCAGGTGGTCCATTCTTACTCCCATAAATGTAAAAATCATCCAAGAAATACTCTAATGAAGCTTCCAATGTAGGGTTAAAAAACCCTATTCATTAGGCATTGGAATGTTGCTGGAGAATTACACAACCCAAATGACACAACTCTATAAGAAAATGTTTCCCATTGAGTGCTTAACATAGTATTGAGCTGATATTTCTCCACTATACGAACTTATTTGTATCCAACTATATTTATCTACAAAACTATATCAATCCTGGCCAGCTACTTCATCCAAGATCTAGTATGATAATGGAAGAGGGTAATGACCCTTCTTTGTTTCCTTGTTGAGCTTCCTTTAATCAACAAAAATGTGTAGCTTCCCATTCTTTTTTATTGAGATCATAATGGGAGAAACCCATTATGAATTATCCAATGAGCAAATATGAATCCCACATCAAGTAACTTATTTATTTCTTCTTTACAATCTTAGAAAAATTAGGATTCATTATATATGGCATTTTCTTTATTGGCTTAGCACCATCTACCAACTCAATAGAATGTTCTACCCAAATTACTTGGTGGAGTTCCTTGTAATCAAAAGTGAATAAGTGCATGTACCTTTTAAAGAGTTGGAGATAGGAATAATTCTCAGTTTCCATCACAACATCACCAGTTTTTATTTTTTGAGAGATGATTATCAGTTTCTTCTTCAGATAAATTTATGGGTTCATGAGCCGATGTGACTAGAAGGATATCCATGACCGACACATCAACCTCACTCTCTTCATCTTCTGTGTCCACTTCACTGGTACTAGAGTAATCAGAGGATGTCCAATCATCAGTTTCATCACTTTAATCCACAGGCTCTACCTTATGATGTCGATGGATCACATTTATCATCACCCTCTCTATGCCACATCCAATTTTCATGAAGCCTTCATTCCATTAGTTTCTTGCATGAAATATCCTTAGCCATGGCCTTCCTAACAACATTGGGTATGCAACAGTACCCTTCTTTCATCACCTGAAAGTCTACCAAACATACAACACCGATGAACAGATATATCGCTACATCTGAAACAACACCATTCTGGTTTAGTTTTTCCCCTTATTTAATGACCTTAAGATAAGAGTTGAGGGGCGATCAATTTTTAAACCCAACATATTCATTACATACTCGGTTATTACATTAACTACAACACCTCCATCTACTAAGATATCATGAATTAAAATACCATTACATAATATCTCAACTTGTGGAGCGTATGGATCTGCCTCTGCTTCCAAAAAAAGGACCTCAACATCCTTCCTTCGTCGAATGCATTGAGTTCACTTCAGAGCTCCCACCTCTTCTAAGAAAACACAACAAGAATTTTTCCATATGTAATATTTGCATGCCTTTTGGATATATCTTCTAAGATGGAGTATGGTCCTTGCCCCTATGAAATAAAAAAAACTTGCACACCTAGCTTTCTTCTCCTATGTTTCTTACTAGTCTCTCCTTTAACCTTCTTAGGATCATTTCCATCTTGGTTATCTTTTTCTTTTTTTCTTTTTATTACAAACACATCTGCTTCATTATTTAGACTCCTATCTACCACATGAAAAGAATTTATGGGTTCTTTTCCCTTATCATTATCTCTTGTGCCAGATGTAGAGAGCCCTATCTAGACAATTATACTTATAATGACCCTTTTTATAACAACCAGAACATAAAACTTCTGATATTTATATTTGGACCTCTATATCCTCCCTGGGAATGAAATTCCTTTCTTTGAAGAAGATTAATAGTTAACTAGCCTCATTTTCCTAAGGAGATCCTCATAATTAGCATATGTACTAGGGAGAAAGATTTATACTCACCGAGAGTGGTTGTGGCTTCTGGAATAAAGGTGCTGGTGTAGGATCCACCTTAGCAATAGTTTCTTTGGGATCCTCTTCCATGTTTTCTTATTTCCTTCTTGCAATATCCTCTGCTTGTTGGAGGGTTGCTAGGTGGTCATACTTCACTCGTTGTCTGATCTCTGGCTTCATCCCAAGAATGAAGTGCGTATAGAGGAGATTATCCAAACCATTCATCAACCCATCCACTAATCCTTCCTTCCAGATTTGGGCATCGAAATTCCTCCTTAGCTCTAGAACACAAGCATGATAATCCCTTATCTTCTCCTTCTCTCCTTGGGCTAGCTTTGTGATCTCGATAATGAGATATGAATATATTTTTTTGTTCACCAAATACTTTAAGAAAACTTTCAGTTAATAAATACCATGAGTTTTTAACATTATCACATAGTGTTTCAAACCACCTAAGGGCTGAACAATCCAAAAAGGTAGGAAAAAATTCAGTCCATTGTTCCCTTTTTATGAGGCCATTATAAATGCAAGATCATTTAAACTCTTGAATGAAAGAGGAAGCTTATTCATTGGATTGGGCTGAAAAAACTGGAATATTTCCCATTTCCAAAAGTAACCACAGGGAAATACCAACCCACGAGTACAATCAAAAGAATTATGTGCACAAATAATTGGAATCACTATAATAGAAATGAATTTACACCTCTTTATAGTAAAATAAGAATGACCACGGTAAACTATGGTAAAACAGTAAAACTTGACTTACTGTGGTAAAAACTAACTTTATTGTGGTAAACACTATTCACAGTAAAAAGTAAAGTTACTATGGTAAATACTATTCATGGTAAAAAGTGACTTTACCATGGTAACTACTATACACAGTAAAAACAAGGTTACCCTCCAAATGATTTCTGACTAAGTGGGAATATCTCTCTAGAAAATCCACCAACGAGGAATGGTCCTGGCAACGGAACCAAAATGTCATCACCAATCTAGCACTATGATAACTATTTCACTGGGAAACTCCTCGTGCTATGATTATTTACTAATGCACAAGCTTTTAGTTTGGTGGAAGTAATTTGGAAACACAATAATCAAACATAACACAAGAATACCATAGACTATGATACAAAGGAATGATAACAAATCTGAAATATAATTGTAAATTATAATATCAACATGAAATTGTTACAATCTCACCCATGAGGTACTTCAAGTGTTACCAAATCCACTTGCTTTCCAAAAATAACTATGGGAGAAACTTCATAATTACACTTCTTAATGGCTTCTTTAACACACCTTCATGATGGCTTCCTTCACACACTTATTCATAAAATAATTTCTTACTACTTCCTTTTATGCTAAATGAGGGGGTGGCCTCTCTATTTATAGAATTTTTTAGGCTTATCCACCTTATATCTAAGATAGGATAAGAAATCTACTCTGACGAATCATATTCCATACCTTAACTCTTATCTTTACATGTAAGCTTATCTTTTAAAGATAAGATATACCTTATCATCTCACATGGGTTCCACCTTTATAGACTATTATACAAATTTAATATACAAAATATTTATGAAATCACTCCTTGTCATTATTACCAATTATAAAATTTCTAATTCCTAAATCATGTAGACCCTACTTATCCATTTACCCTAACTTTGACATTTTAACATTACTCTGGGACCACTTACGAAAAATATTTACTTTTTACCACAACATTCCTATTGTACTTTGACTGTTACTGTATTATACATTATTGGCTGCATCGTACTAGCAACACCGTTATCTTCTATCAGACGCTACTACTAATTATACTTAAAAACATCCTATTCCTAATACATACATTAATGAAATAGAAATTATGGAGGATAATTTTAGTGTTGAAAAAACAAAGACATGAGCCATTGAGAGGCATGTGAATGAGAAACTGGTCAAGCATTGTTGCCAAGGTAGGAAGGAACTCGGCCATTCAAGGTTGAATGTGAGCTCAATGCAAAGTGAGGTTCTTGAGGTCATGCATAGCTTGAGTGAATCAATTGTGAGGATCTTGGTAAGTAAGCCCAATGGGAACCAGGTTGAATGCGAGCTCATAATGGGTCCATGCACGTGAAAGGAAGAGATTTTGAGCTCATTCGAATGAGTCATTGCAAGGAGTTGGTTGTTAGAGCAAGGGCCCAATAATGTAACTAATCTGAGCGATGTGGGAATGTGATATAGAGAAGTTTGTTCAAGTAAGGATGAAAGAGTCAAGCTCATAGATCAGCTCATTGAGGAGTCATTAACACAAGATATCAGTCGAGCTTATTTTGAGGTAGCTCATGAAGGATGGCTGGAGAGCTGCAGTTGTTTCACCTAATTCTTAGACGTTTCTTTGAATATTGACGAAATAAATAGGGTAATGGGCATAGGAGGAATACATGTTGAAATGTTGGTTGTTGGGTTGTTGTACGTGTGTTGAATCCTTGATCCACAGCTGATTGTGAGAGATTCCTTTTGGCTAGGAGGAACTAACTAAAATGAAACACAAGACCACCAAATAAATTTAAATAATATGTGTAGTGAACTACCTAGCGTATGCTAAATCTGAGAAGTGTGATAGTTCCTAGACAGATGTCAGTCTATTATTTAAAAAAATTTAATGCTAGTAATGAAGTAAATCCTATTGTAATTGAAATGATTTAGGTATCTCATTAAAAACACAATAAGAAAGATATAATCTAACAGGCTAGGTTAAAATAAGATCTAAAGGTCAAATAGTTGGTTTTGGTTCTCTGCAGGTCTGACAAAGGTCTCAGGAAGGTCACATATGATTAAGGGTGATGTGAGAATAGGTGGGGTAGGTTACTATTCTTGGCTATATTGGTAAATATAGAGACCGATGCCGGTTAAGGGTGACTGACGCCGGTTGGGGAGAATTGGTGCTAGTTACTATGGAAAACTGGGAATGCCACAGAATGAGCTTTGGGTCTCCCTTATGATTGCACAAGGGACTAGGCTGGTCAGAGTGAGGTCTTAGGCAGTTTGGATGGGGTTTGGTGAGGTTTTAATGGGGATATGGAGGGGTGAGTACTAAAGGAGGTCAATGGGTGGCTAGGAGAACAAAGGATGAAGATATAATAATTAAATGGATGAACCAGAGGAGTAAACTTTTCTACTTACTTGAAATCTGGTTCTGGGTGCCTATGAGTGATGGATGAAGGTGCTGGTAACAGGTTAAATGCTATTGAGGATCACCAAACATTGGAAATATCCTGCATGGGATCCATGTGCATTCCTTTTTACGTACTTGGATCAAATATGTGCTGGGTGATTATTAGATGTCTGTGCAAGAGAAATTGCTTGATCTCCTTCCTTGCATGCGTGTTCTCATGGAAACCGGTTCTCAAAAGATGTCTTATCTCTTAGGAATCTGCCAACCTTTTTCCAACCTCAAAAATAAGGTTGTTTTGGGGATTAAAAGGTGACCGATGGTGGTTCCAGCTTAACCGGCGTCAGTCAAGGTAGGATTTCCTAGGTTTACTAAACTAGGAAGATCCCCTTGATTTTCTAGGATCTCGTGTCGCTAACCCACGGATTAGGATGGAAGCTTCTTGTAAGCATGCAAGAATGTGGTTAGAGGGAATGTAGGCATTGATTTTTAGGGTTTGGGTAAGTCTTAGTTAGTTATTACAACTTACTAAGAATAGGTCTTAGGGTGAGTTGGCTTGATGAGGTGTCTAGGTGAGGTGTAAGTGTGGGCATTATCTAAATTAAGATATTTAAATAATAAATATGGTGATGGTAATGAATTAATTTTATTAAATTAATATTAGTGGGGTGAAGGGGGCCATGACTAGGTGAATGTGATGAAGGTATTTATTTGTCGAGGGACCAAAGGGGAGTCTAACCTAATTTTGGTGTCTACAGCAGTCATATAAAGCTCATGGAATCAGAGCTTCGCGGTGATCTCATGTAGAGAAAGTTTTTGGGTCAACATCATGGAGTCAAGAGCTTGATTGAGAAACATTGATTGAGTCAATTACCTGGGGAAGTAACTCATGCAAAGGCTCAAACGGATGAGCTCAACCATGGTAGATATGGGCAAGTTATAGTGATGTCAAGGAATTTGGTCCCCAAGATAATGATCTTGTGGATGGATCTTGGAAGACCTAACTATGATCTCAAAGCATTAAGGTTGTGTTTGGGGTGACTCGATTGAGAGATCAACTTAAAGCGAGTTACAGTGGTTGAAGAGGTAATACAAAGGTGGCTTGTAGAGATATTCATGGCTCCAAGTTGATGGGGAGCTCATGAGAAAGAGGCCAAGTTAGATGCATGTGGTGAGTTAGGGAGCATGAAATAGATTAAGCTCGACATCATCGAGCTAAGCATGCTAATTCTAAAGGTTTTAAGGTAACAGATGGCTCATACGACTTGGTTGAAGGAGGAATGTAGTTCATTCCAGAGTAACAAGCCCATCACCGACTAGTGAGGATTTCTGAGTTGAACAATTAGGAAGCTCGACTGGGTATAGTAATAACCATGAGGTGGATCGATGGATTGATTAAAAGTATTGTTCAGAAAAGCCAAGTTCCAGAGCCCGACGGGCTCGTAGAAAATGAGATTAGAGAGGCATTATGGGTTATGGAGTGCTTGACTATGGGAGATAGTGCAAAGGCTAAAGCAATCATTCAGGATTTATTTGGCGAGGAAGAACAAGGAGCTCATTTTGATGAGGTAGATGACATAGATGCCCATATATTTACATGTTTTTTTAGAAGGAGAAAGGAAAGATGGTCTACATAGTGGATGATGAGGAAGTAGAAGATTTGGACATAGCTCATTTAATAGGTACAAGTAAGATTTTAGACAATGCGGATAAAAAAGTGTGCGCCTATCATGACCCTATGAAGACCAAGAAAGTGAACATTGGCATAAATGTTGAACCCAAGGAGGCCATAGTTGGGGATTATTGGTCTAATTCTGAAGTGGTAAAAATAATTGAGTTACTACAAGATTTTTAGGATTTATTCCATAGGGGCTACCATGAGTCAAAAAGATTGCATGAGTCATTAGGAGAAATAAGTATTAAGCTAAAGGAAGGAGCACACCCGGTTAGGAAGAGACCTTACAGGATGAACCTAAACCTGTACATAAAAGTTAAAGAAGAAATTGACAAAATGCTGAAATATGGCATCATTAAGCCCCTAGAATAATCAAAGAGGGTTATCCCCATAGTAATCAGTATAAAGAAAGATGGTCAGATTAGGATTTGTATGGATTATAGGGAGCTAAATGCTACATGTTTGATTGATAATTTTCCTACGCCTTTCACTGAGGAAATATTAGAAGGCATTGTAGGGCGTGAAGTTTACTCTTTTACAGATGGATTCTTTGGGTATCATTAGGTTAGAGTTGCACAAGAAGATCAAGAGAAAATGAATTTCACCACTAAATGGGGAAGTTTTGCATATACAATGATGCCCTTTGGTTTGAAAAATGTGCTTGATGTATTTTCGTGCATAGTTGTTCAAGCATTCTAGGATTTTATTCACAAATTCTTGTAGGTTTACTTGGATGATTGGATGGTGTATGGGCTTGTTAAGGATCATTGTGACAATTTGTGCTTAATGTTTGAAATATCTATATAGTTAAGCATCTCATTAAACATCAAGAAGTGAGTGTTTACTACACCTTTTGGAACTCTACTGGGGCACATCATTTGCAAGCAAAACTTGTTAGTAGATCCAACTAAGATTGTAATTATTGTGGGCCTAGAGGAGCCTACCGGTCAGAGTGAGTGCATGGATTCTTAGGCCACATAGGATATTAAAGAAAAATTATCAAAGGATATGCAAATATTTCCACGCCCCTGGAAGAGTTACTAAAAGGAAAAGGGAAATTATTTTGGGGAGAACTGCAGTAACACACATTTGAGGCATTGAAGGATAGACTTACTACAATGCCTATTTTATGTTTTCCCTCATGGATCCAACCATTTCACATACATGTGGACACCTTTGGCACAACAATTGGCACAATGTTAGCTCAACTTGGAGAAGGTATTATAGATCATCCTATCTCTTTCTCTAATAGAAAGTTGACTCATGTAGAATAGAATTATACAACTACAAAGTGCGAGGCCTTGTTAATGATCTACGCGCTGCATAAAGTCAAAAAGTACTTGCTAGAAACAAATTTTGTATTTTATATAGATCGCATGGCATTAAAATACTTGGTAAATAAGTCCATTTTATAGGGATGCATATGTCGTTGGGTGCTCTTATTCCAAGAATTGGAATTTACAGTCGTGGTAAAACCAGGTAAAAGTAATTCTGGCCCAGACCTCTTATCAAGAATTTAATCAGCAGAAGACGCATGGGTAATTGAAGATACCATGCCATATGCACAGTTACATTGGTTCCATCGTACACCTGTACTACTAGAGGAATCTATAGTTATATAGGGAAATAAATGAATGAACAGTATAATGCGAGGTAAGTGGCAGCCGTGGAAACTACTAGAGGAGGGCATAGTGGAAATGTACTTCGGTGCATGGAAGTGCGCATAAGAGAATTCTGTAGCTAGAAGGTAATAATGCATGCTATAAGGTTATAGCTAGGGTGCAAAGCTATACCACACAAAAATTAGGAAAATGGTCAATTAATGAGAGCATTGATGGTAGGTGAAGGATCAATAAATTCAATAACTTATTGAAAATCTATAGAAGGATGTGATGTGGGTTCATTTTTACCTTTGCAATCACAAGTATTAGAGCAAGCTAAGTGCAACTAAGCCAAGAGAAATGTGTTGTGGTGCAGAGAGCTACGAAACAAGATGCAGAGAGTAGATTTTTGTGTGGAAGTGGCTTGCGTCCCCAGTAGTGAAGGGTTTGAGCACAACAAAAGAATTGAGAAGGAGCTAGGGAATATGGTTTCGAGCTAGGGAAAGTGGTTTCAAGATAGGGTTTGAGCTTACTCGACATAGAAGAAAAAAGGTGGGATTTTTACAATGGTACCAAAGAAAGCACCTGAAGCAAGAACAAAGGGGGAGAAAAAGGTGGAAGTTGAGGTCGAAGTTACTCCCGAGAGTAAATTTTTAGAGATGCAGTATTCAGAAGGAGTGATAGTTACACAGGATTGGGATTCCCACATTCACAGATGAAAAGTAAGTTATTACAACCACTGTACCATTGACGAAAGGGGATAATTAGATGTGTTGTTGAATAAGAAGAAAAACAAGCTCACGTTGGATGATATGCAAGTATATGATGATGTTGGGGAGAAGTTTCTTAAGAAGGTAGGGGTTTATTAGTTATATGAACTCCCATATTTTAGAAAATTAAAAGCTTTATACCAATGGCTTATGAGCAAAGTCCATGAGGACTTCTTCTATTTTTCTTGATAGAGGGTAAGGATCACATCAGCCTTGATCGCTACATTGACAGGACTAAAGGGAACATGGTTTGATATTATGAGTGATTTGATTGATAAGGTAGCTATCATGGCCACTAAAAAGGAGTTAGGATACTCCAAGGGTCCACAAAAAATGGACATATATAAATTCAAGAAGTATCATGTAATGCAGGCAGTCGTGCATCTTCTCACTAAGTTAAATGACCAAGAGAGATGGTCACAGGTAAATACCATGTGGCTACATATTGTGAAGAAAATGTCAGAAGGAGAGGTCTAGACCTTGGTTGGCTACATTGCAAAAACTATTACTGAGGAAGCGTGCACAAGTGAGAAGATAATTTTTGGCACTATTCTATTATCTCTTGTCTTTGTAGAAATTGGATTGCCCGATGGGCCAAAGAACAAAATTTGGGAATACCCCACAAAGAAGAAGTCGCTTGTAGAGAGGTTTAATAAATACTTATGCGAAGGAACGATGAGTGGCCTATTTAAGAAAAGGGAAGAACTTTGGTATGACTGACTTCATGTGGAATTGGAGGAGGAATGACACATTCCAAAGGATTTACCTTTAGTGGTGGGTAAGACACTGCAGTTTGTGGTATATCAGCATTTATGCACCGTGTGGTTTGTAATGAAGGATGGGACATGGACTGAATGGTGTAAAATTCCCTATACGTTCACACCACACTACTTCCAGGCCTCATTTCACATGTTTACTAATGTGCGTTGGCTGAACTTCAATGCAGACAAGGTAGATTATGACTACCATACTCTCAAAAAAACATATGTTTATCCAGGTCGATCTGCCTACATTGAGAGGCTCATTTCAAATGTTATAAATATAATGATAGTAATTTTGGCTATTTTGGATAGTGGATCCATGCTCATCTATCTTCAGCTCAAGCCTAGGTTGGAGAATAAAAAGTATGTGGAGAATGAATTTATTCTCCCAGGGCTACCTAAGGGAAAACACATAGTTGAGAATGTGGCATCTCCAAATCCTTCTTCAACCATAGAGATAGATGAGGAAGAAGAACATGATGATATTGGATACTTGGACCATATAGGTGGGAGGTATCCCACAGAAAGAGTAGAGAGTGAGCGCGCAGATACTCTACCATAGGTGCAAGAAGGAGAAGAGGATTTGGACGTGGATGCAGTCCCTTAAGAGCATTAGTTTAAGAGGGTATTCAGAAGAACCAGGAACCAAGGTGCAGGAACATCACAGTCTATACAAAGATCACTTCAACTCTAATCTCATAAAGAAGCACTGGAGAAGAAAAAATTTGAAGCTTAGTGAGGAGGCAGAGGATTCTGAAGAGAGTGCGCCTAGAACTTAGTTCAACCAGAAAATGTGGAGGAGCCCCGAGATGAATAAATGAGAGATGAAGAATAAGGGGTGAAAGAAGCAGAAGAATCTTGTGCAAGAAATCTAGCGTGCTAGTTACAACTTAGATAGGAGAAGGGCCAACTCCAGACCTTGATGCTAATGTTCTTAAGGGGCCAAGGATAAGGAGAAGTGAAGAATATGTTGTGCCAAGTATGGGCTATGCTAAAGATACAATAAAAAAAGTCCAGACCCGATTTCAAAGCATAGTCGACTTTAAGGAATTATATGGATCAGACCCGATGGATCCATGTATGGCTAGTACACACCAAGGAAACAACTATCATGGTCCATTCAGACCCATATGGATGAATCTAATTTTTATGTATGTGAGGATTCTTGTGTCTCAAGAAGAGTAAATAAGGTACCATAGAGCTGGAACATGACCATAACACCTAGTCTTATGTCTGATGAGTAGGTAAGAAATGCCTTAGTCAAGGTATTTACTGAGGTGGCACGAAGAAATATCGATAAGGCCACCACCATTAGAGTGTTGATGGGGGATAATAAAGATAAAACTTCATAAATAGAGTGTTTAAAGGCAGAGAAATAATGGGAATTGAAATAAAATGATGCATTTTTTAGCATGGAAGATGAGATTGATGATTACATTTTGACAGAAAGGCCTCATCTAGAATGAAAGGCACCTAAAAAGTTTCTTTCTGCTATGCATTATGTGTGCACTTTGGTTGATTTGGTGCTAGAAGATGGACCACTTAGAATGCCCACACCAAAAGATGTTGAACAAGAAGCAAAGAGAGAAAGGCCCTCTATGACTAGAAAAAATTCAACATATGCAGCATTACTCCAGACTTTAAAGGATGAGCTTAAGAAATCAGAACCAGCTCTAAACTTGTGTACAACACCAGAGGTAGTGATAAGGACCAAGACTCTAGTTGAAGATAATGAAGTTCTGGTAGAAATGAAAGATGAGACTTTGGGGCATGCGGAAATATTGGCACTAGTAAAACAAAAGCATGAAGCCCTTACAACAACCCAAGATCCACAGAAGGAGAGAATAGATGATATTGGGAAGCACATAGTGTAGAAGATGGATCTTCTGGAAGGAATGATGTTAGGTATGGCCAATGTTGTTTAGGTACTACAAAATGAGAAGGAAAAGATTACTCAGGATGAGTTAGACGTCATAGCCAAAAAAATTCAAGAGAAGACAAGGACCATGCTATATGAATGACAGACATGTGAGGCTGAGATTAATAATGAATATCTAGAGTTGATCCTCTCAGTTGAAGAAGATGATGTTGTAGAGTAAATATTCATTCTTTTGTATAGCGATTCTTTGAATTCTTATTCTTTATTAGTTGAGAACATTAGAAAGAATCCCCATTGCCTAGATGACAATGTACTTTAGTGTTGGGTAATGTTGAGAAAACATAATATTGTTCTAAGGAGAAGACACACAAAGAATACATGCGTGGGAACAAGGTGCATCTGAAGGCATGAAATAATAGGAAAGGAAACGCGTGCTAGAATGGTTTGGTTCAAACGTAGCAATTTTTATGGATACAAGCCATTTTTGGAAGATTGCGTACAGAGCACACATCGGGATGGAGACTTGCATGACACAAAAATGGTATTTTCGGAACGATCAGTTAATAACATCCATGCATGGGTGTAGTTAATAATAGTATTACTTCTTCCAGTTAACTATAAGATATCTATTATTAGCGCACTTGCATGTATGAATGTTATTGTAAAGGCACATGGCTATTATCATCATGCGACATATTTTTAGAAGTGTGTAGGTGGTGAAGGGAAAGTACCCACCCCTATAAATATGTATTGAACTATGTAGTTTAGGGTGTGTGAGTTATTATAGAGATATGTTGATGGATCTGATGCGCACATGACTTATAGCAGTACTCTATAATGTAAAAAGCTTCCATGTTTTACAGTGTTTAATTTAATGAATTATATTGGCTAGATAATGGTGTTAGACATAATTGAAACTTGTTCATGGATGGTTAACCTTATTATAGTTATTTTTTAGTTCATGATTCACTAAGATCTATATCAATTTTAACAAAGGGAATGCATGCTTCCTAGTTTGTGGTATTTTTTAACCTCTCTAAGTTACAATAGGTAAAGTTGACTTGTGGTGCACACACCCTCTTCAAATAAACTCTTCCTAAGTCTAGAAATAACTTTTATTTGGTGCTTCACCATACCTAGTATAGTTTCATTTCTTGCAAATATCTTTCCCTAAAACCCATGAAAATGTTAGCATAGGACTAGATAATCATTTTATTGCACTAGAAGTAGTACAACACTTATTTTAGGAAGAGGAATCCATCCTTCTTTGGAGTTTCACCTTGAGCCTAATTACCAAGACTTGAGAGGTGGTCCCATGTTTCCCATTCACACTGAACTTCCTGTTCACATTCTGGCCATTCAAAGGGTGTAGTGATTTGGCAACAACAACTATGTTGTGGGAGGAAGGAAAACTAGTCAAGTATTTGTCAAGCAAGTGAAAGTGGGAATGTGTGTAAGAGGAGTGTGTTGTCATGTTGAATGAGGTGGCATGTGTAGTAGAAGAGATGAAAGTGGTGTTGGGGGTCCTTGGTGCCATTGAATTTTTCAAATGGTGCTTTAGTACCATGGGGTAGATAGGCTCATTGCAAATTGTGTGATAAGTTGGTGTGGGTGGAAGTCCCCCAAGTGTTGATAAGTTTGCATTGCATTTGATGAGGTGTTTATGAAGCATGTTAGTTTTAATGAAGTTTATATGGTGAGGTGGTCTTAGAGGGTGTATGGTGGTTTCATGGTGGTTGCAGGGTGATTGCAGGGTGATTTTTTTTTTAAATTTTTTGTCAGGATTCAGTAACCAACATGACTGGCTCAAAGGCAGATGGGAGAAGCCCTGTCATATGCATGACTATCCTAGGGCCTAATTTTTCTATTTTATTTTTTGTTGAGGCATCACTCATGGGTATGAAGGGATATAGTATGGATGGGATAATCCTAGTCACAAGTGAAACTAAAGGCTTGATTTGTTGTTTGGTTTTTCGGTGAGGAGTTGATCATAGGTGTGACTAGATAAAGGGTAGATGGGACTGGCACAGTCAAATGCATGACTATCATAGGGTCTTTTTTTATATTTTTGGTGCAGATTTACTCACAGGTTTAACCAAATCAAGGGTGGATCAGACCAACCCATTCGCATGTGTGACTATCCTAGGGCTTGAATTTTTTTTATGCAATACTAGTTATACGATGGTTGTAGGGTGGTTACAAATTGGTTAAACCTATGACCAAATTGAAGTGACAAGGTAAAAAATATTGTATGAAAAAAAAGAAAGGTATGTGGGTGGATTGGGGCAATGCATGGGTTAAAGCACATACAGAGGATACTAGTGAGTGTTTGAGCCAAAATGCACATAGAGAGTACTCGAGAATGGGAGGGCTGAAGTACACATGGAGGAGGACCATTTCTTCTTGCATCTAAAAGGGTGAAGTTTTAGAACAAAAATAATAGCCTAGTCACACCTGTGATTAGAATGAGGAAAATTCTTGAAGAAAATTTGGGAATGAAAATTCTCCAATCACACTCGTGATTGGCCCAGGGAAAATTTTGGAATGAAAATTTATGGATCATTGAGTGGAAAAATTTAGGTCATATCTCACGAGGTGGTTGTAGGAATATTTAAATATGGTTGTGATGTTTTTTTACAATGGTTACAGATTGATTGGGGGAAGGTTACAAAAAAACTATAAGGAGATTATGGGGAATTAACACGTATGACTAGGAACATATGATTATATAGGAAAATGGGTAAGATTGGAGGGATAGGAACCTGAACATGCAATTGGAAGACCAGAGCATGCAAGGGGAACATGGGGTGTGCAAGGGACCAGAGCATGCAAGCAATATACCGGAACACACAAGGGACCAAAGTGTGCAGTAGGTAGCAAAATATGGAGGGTAGTTACACCTATAACTGGAAATGTATGAAATATGAATGTAGAGAATGAGTAGGATAACCAAAATGGAAGAAAATAGGAAAATTATTTGACAAAAAATAGCAAGGTAGACGTGCCTATAACTAGCTATGGGAAAATTGGGGTTGAAAAATCATAGGGTAGTTGCACCTATGACTGAGTCTAGGAAAATATGAAAATGGAAAAGAATGTCCAGATATTGTAGAAATTTGGGGAAATGGTGTTGGATGTCAGGGATAGTCACAATGTGACTAAGAAGTGAGTGAATGTAGCTTAAAAAGTCTAGTTTTGGAAGGTAGCTTGTTTTTTACAAATTTTAAAATATAATTGCAATATATTGTGATATAGATGAAATTAGGTATTATCACTCCAATAAAGATTCATCTTTTATATACCATAAACCATATTTGAAAGAGACTCATCAGCTCAATGACAACCCATTTGAATGGGGTGCCTCGTATGTTTTATGCCTAATGACCAACGACAGTGGGACATGGAGAAATGGATGTGTATGATGTGTCCTTATAACTCCTTAACAATTTATAAGGTTGATGCCATAGATTTTATTATTGTGGTTGTGTTAGGTAGCATATGTAATAGGTTAATCACGATGGTTGCATCAGTAATCATGACCCAGAGGCACCAAAAATATCAAAAACCACTATGAGTACTAGCCTCGTGTTGTGCACAACTGAAAAGTAAAAATATAAAAGTTATTAATGATTACAAAGATCACCCAAGGGTGTGAGGGAAGAGCATATGTAACAAATGATCTATGTGATTAATAGAAATAAATTTCTTTCTTAAAAAGAAAGAAGTTTATATAATTTTTTCAAAAACAAAATTACAAAATAGTTCCATATATTACCACCATGCAACCAAATATTTACTTTTTTTGGAAAAAAATGCAAGACAATTAATGTTTTTACTAGTTTGCATCTATATTTTAAAAAAATTAGTAGATCTGTAAAACCAATTGTTATATTTAAAACCAAAACATTAGAAAATAATTTAAAAATGGAAAGGACTACAAAACTCTAAATAAAACACTCTTAAACTCAGAAAATGAAATTATTTACCCACAACTAAAATGGTCCCACTATGTATGCTTAGGTGTGAATCACCTGCAAGATGTGTGAATTGAAATGAAAATCTCCAAATTTATGCTACTAAATAAATGGACTCATGCTACCATTGAAAATGATAAGGACAATCATGGGTTCTTTTAATGAATAAAGTGGGTAAACTTGTTGATTTGAATCTAAAACCTACATGAAAATACTTGAAAAAGATTTGTTTTTTTTTGCTTAGGGGACTTACCTCGTTTCACTTCCTAACCATTTAAAGAGATAACAAACATTATTAAACCAAAAAATAACAAAACAATGAATTAAAATCAATGATATACCTGACTCAGTCATAAACCAATAATGGTTATGATTTTCTAAAAATGACACAGTTTGTAGGCTAGTCAGAGGCACGATTGGAACATTCACTAAAATATCGCCTAAAGAGTGATATCATGATTTTCACTAGTCCTTGTTAATCCTCCTTCACCTCTCACATACTTGGAATACTGAAATATGTGAGCAAAGAAGCAAAAAATCAAGTATGGGCTCAAGTGCAAAAGGATTCAAGGGGATGAAATTATGAGGGAAAGGAGTTTTTATAGGTTTTTGAGTGTGTAGAAGATTGTGACACATATGGGTGCAATGTGCATAGATGGATGAAATGATAAGGATCCATAGTGCATCAGGCATGAAAATGGGTAGGTGGGATGGAAAAAAGTATATGCGAATGGGTGAGGGTTAGCAAATGAGTGATGAGGTGTATTTTATGACATTTTTATGAGGTTTTATTATTTCTATTTGATTTTTTGGGATTATTGTGTTTTATGATGTTTTTTAGTTTTTTTTATAAGAGACATTATGTGTAATGTGTGTTTTTTAGTGTCTACACTATGGAGGTCCATCAAAATAAAGAGGAGGTATTTATTTATAAAGTGGATTATGTTCAAGAAAAGTTATTGAAATTAAATCTTCAAGTTAATAAGGCTACAAATACTCCAATTCCAAGTGGATAGAAACTAATGATAGAGGATGAAATACCTTTACCTAATGATAATGTTTTAGAAGAATGGTGGGATGTTTGATGTATCTCACCATGACTAGAACCAATATCACTTATGGGGTTTCTCTATTTTTTAGATTCATGGGCATGCCTTCACTCAAATACATGCAAGCTGTAAAAAGAATGTTTAGATATGTGAAAGGGAATGGTCATGGTATTCACTTTAAATAAGCAAGTAAATTATGTGTTATTGGATATGAAGACAAGTTTATTTGATAAATAAATAATCAAGAAGTTATACTTAATAAAATATTTAAGTTAAATTGAAAACACAAATGACATACACAATATTTATCCTTGGAAACCCTTTCGGGAAAAAATACCCAATGTAGTAACTTCTCTCTCTTAATGTTTTAACTTAACTATTTACAATACAATAATGTACTTCCAAGTTCTAATCTACCCTACTACATGTCTAGATATATAATCACATTAAAAAGAAACTCTCAAAGTGGTTCTACAATACAATGGGTACCAAAACTATAGGATTAAAAACAACCCATAACAATTACCCATAAGTCATGGGCTTAAAAACCACCCATATACACGTATAAATTAAAAATCACATATCTATAATGGACCAAGAAAATAGGGTTCCCCATACGTTATGGGGTTTGACCCCCACTAATGCTCATGAAAAAGGTGTACATTACTCTTGGGTATATAATATGCAAAATATACAACATAATATAACATGATACATAGATTTAGACTTGGGAGGTTATATCAATGAAAAGAAGTTTACTTCAGGTTATCACTTCACATAGATACATGGTTTGGTTTTTTGGTCTTCAAGAAAAATAAGCTAATGTTGTTGATTAACTAAAATTGATTATTTTAGGCTAGTACAAACTAGTTAATTTAATCTAGGAGGACATATAAACAAAAAAAATAAACACCCTAGGACAACATGTAAATGAAATAACTAAATAAAACTAATGAAATAGTAAACCTTATTATGTAAGAAGGGAAATGAGAGAACTCAACTGATAACTAGTGACTGTCGGACTATATTGCAGTGGTGCACACAAAATTAGAAAGTAGGAATGACTTTCCTGCACTGCCGAAAATGACAGATCTTGATGATGTGGATGGACTGAAGTACTTGGAGCAGGAATGGAGTGCCCACAGGCACTCTGGTATGAGATTTCAGCACCATGGTTTAGGAAAAAATACCTAGAACTGGTCTTTATAGGGTTGAAAGGTGATCTAAAACTACAGCTGCCTCTCGCAACAATTTCTCTATATTGAGCCGAATGCTCCAAATATTCCAAGGAGAAATAACCTGTAAGAGACCAAAAGGAAGTATAAAAACCCTAAAACATAAACATGTAAAATGAATGGATTGGAATGACCTCAACTACCACAGCATTGGGCTTACTAACTGAGTGTTGTACTACATTTCAGACCTAGATGTAGTTTTGGTGTGTGTGTGCATGGCATGCCCTAGATGCTCCTATGTCGGTCGTACTTTGCGAAGTAACGAACAATAGCTAAATGTAGAAAATGTAATAAAATGTGTGCATGAAATATAATAGAATCTCTCCCCTATGAAGCATGATGTAGATGTCCTAGCTTGTTCCTTGATAATGGAGGTATGTGGATGCTAATGCAACAGATGGATGAAACTCTAGATGGAGTGATAATAGTGTATGATGCTAGGTCCCTCATTATGGTCTCATAACTTTATATTTACAGGGTTCTCTTGGTCTAATTTTTTAATTAACCCCAAAAAGGCCGACCACAAGAAATCTAATTATGAAAAATGGATAGAAAAGACCCAAGAATGGCGGGAAAGTGGAAAAGAAACCAAGGTTCCCCCGAGTGGGATCAAGGTGCCCTAGTTAGGGCTAAGATGACGTAGGATCTATGGAAATGACTAGGTAAATAGGTGTAATAGGTCACAAAATATGATATAAAATAAATAAAATGACTAAAAGAATGGGGGTTAATTAGTACTTTCTTCCCTTGAGAACCTTCTAAATAATAGTATGAGACTGGGATAAATAAATGTCTAAAGTGCATGAATTTGTGACTACATTTTGCCCCCACTTTATGTTAGTGAGTGGAAATCTCAATAACATAAAGTAGACAGAGATACGTACCTAATGCCGCAATAAAGTGATGAAGAAGGTGCGTCAAAGGACTAGATAAAAGTGTGGAATGGAAAAAAGATGAAGGATCATGAAAACTATAAATGAAAAATGTGCAAAGAAAAAGTGATGAGAGTGAACCTAGGGAGAAATGCACGAGTGTGTAGTGTACTTGCATGGTTAGAAAAGCATCTGCGTTGTCAGAGAATGTTTTTTCCTCCATTAGACTTCTTGTTTCTCATACGAATGAACCTACAAGATGAAAAAAATCAAGTAGTTAAACATGTATGTATGTAAATGTAAAAATGCTATGTAAATGACACAAGTAAGTGTAAATGTAAATTGTAAATGGAAATGTAAATATAAATGCAACATGTGCACCTAATCCATGTCAAGAAAGAGTGTAGAAGGATATCTTGTATTGTGATTTTTTTGGGGGATATCACACCACCTTGACTGAAGAAGTGTAGGGAGGAAATGGTCTATGTCCTCTAAGCTCTAACTTCTTTTGCTGAAATGTATGTGAAGAGATATTTCTACTGTCCTATGTTTTTGGGTAATCTGACGCCACTAGATGAAGTGGTGTGGGGAGGCATACCCACCATAACCTCCAAGTTTGTAACTATATCTGAGAATTCTAAGCACACCATGTCATGTAAAATCTTTTGTGTATGGGGTTCGTAGATTGGTCTAAACCCATTCACTTTAGAAAATTGAACTGTGCTAGTGTAGAGTCTCTGTGTTAGTATGTAAAAACCCCAAAATGATGTCTCCCCTCTTTGGGGGTGCATGCGATATCGCTGATAGGATAATACAGCCCTAAAAGAGGACCAAACACATTCTAAAGTTTGTACCTTGGAATGTTCTTGGTAGAAAACAAGGCATGCATGAACAAGAAGGCTAGCCAAAGATAAGTGTAACAAAACAATGCATGCATATAGAAAATAAAGGTAAGCTACAAAAATAGTGTAGTAATGTAAACACAAAAGAAGACAAAGTAAGCCGCACAAAGCGGGTTGTAAACATGGGACATTACTCACAATTTCTCAAGACACACAAAGCTGTCATGGCTGTGATAAAAAAGCAAGTGCGCAAATAAGGCATAGGGAAAAATTCGTAGACAATAACAAACACATACAAAGAAACAAACAAGTAGTCATAGAAACATATAATCTTGCAAAACAAATGTTAGAGAAATAGCCTATACATAAAAAGTGTGTATGGTCAAGTAATGTAACATGCTAAGTACAAAATGAAACAATACCACCTGTGTTGAGTAGATATAATATTTTTCTAAGGAGAAGACACACAAAGAATACATGCATGGGAACAGGGTGCATTTGAAGGTGTGTATTAATAGGAAAGGAAACATGTGACAGAACAGTTTGTCAGACTTAGTTGATTTTATATATACATCCTATTTTTTGAAGATTACGTATGAAACACACATTACGATGGATACTTGTGTGACACGAAAAATGGTATTTTTGTAACGAATGGCTAATAAGTGTCATGCATGGTTGTAGTTAATAATAGGATTACTTCTTCTAGTTAACTATATGACATCTATTATTAGCACACTTGCATGTGTGCATGTTATTGTAAAGGCACATGGCTATTATCAACATGTGACCTATTTTAAGAAGTGTGTAGGCAGTGAAGGAAAATTACCCAACCCTATAAATATATATTGAACTATGTAGCTTAGGGTGTGTGAGTTATTATAGAGATATTTTACAAGAGCTGATAAGTGCATGACTTATCGTGATACTTTATAATGTAAGAAGTTTTTGTATTTTACAGTGTTTAATGTAATGAATGATATTAGCTGGATAATGGTGTTAGACATAATTGAAACTAGTTCATGGATGGTTAACCTTATTATAGTTATTGTTTAGTTCATGTTTCACTAAGATCTAGATTTGGATTATGTACTGTGGAATTCTTATGTTTATTTATTGACCTGAATATGTCTTATCTTCATCACACTAGCATCCTACAAAAGCATACTCTAAAGAGGGGTCTAGTACCTTTGTACACTTCGGATGAGTGATCAACTCAGGCTGGGTGATGTGCTAGCACACGTAGATTTTACATAGTAGATTCTAGGCTACGTCATTGGTTCCATTTCTGAGACCTCTTTTTCAGCTATTTTCAGGATGTTTCATGATGAAGACATATCTTGTTGACCTTATCAATTTTTGAGGAGTGGTTAAAAGATCTGGAAGAATAGTACGTTCAGAGGTTCAACATTGGATTTAAGTTTGACGCATGTGCTTGGGTGGAGAAAAATTTATATGACTATTTGTATGAGAGTTTTTTTTCTATTTTTCTGGTATATCTATATGAGTGGCTATTTTCTTATCCATCTAAAAGGAATTAGAGGTATCACTCACTTGTCTAAATGTAGCTAAAAATTTTAGGCCCTGTATGATGTTGATCTTATTTGGACGCGCGCGATGGATACTTGGTTCCGTGGTTGTTTTGAATAACTATATTTTGGAGTACTCAATTTCCACTTATTATTTCTTGAAGGTAGCTGAGTTCCATTTTTTACGTTATCCTAGGGGAAATTATTTGCAAGGCATTCCACTAGTGATCAAGATCACTATGGTAATCCTAAACTTGGAAGAAAATTTGATGGATATCTGAACCCTACCACATGCAGGGGCATGTGAAAGTTTGGTAAAGGATGGTGGACCTAGTGGTAGATAGGAAAAGAGAAGAAAGGCATCTTAATTACAATGAGGCACACGAAAGGGAGATAGAGAAGTAGCTTGATATTATAGATTGGATGGCATTGAGGAGAGAGATGGCTCATGAAGGATTTAGAGCTCATGTAGAAGGTGTGGAGCCAGAGCATTTGAAACTCCCCCATTTGGGAAAGCATGAAAGGGAATCATCCTCCTCGTAGCCTCAGAAGTGAGCACACCATTGGATGATAGCATGGGCCCTGGTGTCCCACATAGTGGTATCTAAATTGAACTCCTATCAGTGTGTGAGGTGGTACTACTCCCATATAGTGAGTTCAAAATTCTACGTAGTCAACAAGTTATTGTGCTAATGCAGTTCCTGAAAAGGAGTATACTCTAAATAACAAAGAAGACATCTATTCCTAGCCATATATGCACTTTTAACTTGATTTACTCCTTTTCTATAGCTCCCCAAAATAGCTTGCTGACTACTAGTTAGTACTAGATATTAGAAAGCCAAGGATAAGTGATAGGTTTCCAGGTAGATTCAGATGTGTGCCCGTGAGCCCATGTCATCTCTATCTGGTGGATCTACATGGGTCTTGAGGCAGAGGTAACACATGAAGTCCTTTGGATCAGGTGGGCATGGTCCTCACTAACCCCAAAATATTTACATGGAGATGTCACTTCATCTTCCAAAGTATAGGGGAATAGAAGATGTTGTTGAGCATGTGGACATGTGTGAGATATTGTGGTGCATGCAAAAGGAATTATGACTTCTGAGCAAAAGGAAAGTCAGTTTGTAACTATGTTGTAGGTACACACTCATAATTGGTACAGGAAGTTCGACTCTTATAAGAATTGCATAGATTATGTAGCATTATGAGAAGCTTTCCTTAAGGAGTTTCATATCCCCAAGTTCAAGCATAAGGGTATAAGTACACTCAAGGATATTAAGTAGGGTAATACTGAGAGTGTTTGGGAATATGATTCCCATTTTAAGACACTGTTGTCTAAACTTTCATATGATATCCATGTAAGACAACATACACAGTGGTTTGTTGGGGGCTTGATCACACCTTTTAGCAGGGCATTGTCACATAAGACATATATAGACCTACGTGAAGCACTTGAAGCCGCTTTACACATCTGAGGCAGTCGGAAGTATAGACACTGGAGTGAGCCCATTTTTGGAAGCACAAATTATAACTATGACAAAGCAATTGGAGAAACTATCAGCCAATTCAACTCATGAGACGCGCATTGGGATTTGGTGTACAAATTGTGAAGTGGAAGGGCACACTAAGGATAGTTTTCCCTGCAGGTCAATACATTCATTATTGCTAGATTGTGCGATATGTCATTTGGACCATGATGCAAGCTGTTACCCATTATTAGAACACGAGATAAGAAATAATGTTATCCTACTATATGTAATATTTTTCCGGTCCATGACTCACAATACAGAAGACTGTAGGTTGATTGGTTAGATCAATGATGCCATAGATATTGGTGTGTAATAGATGAGAGTATCAGATAATTCTAAAAGTAAAACTGAACACCATGAACATGATCACAACTAAGGGCGCTATGATCAAAACAAAGGGCATTTTGAATGATGGTCATGGCAGATGTCGAGGATACAATAGTGGAATCAGGGGCCAAGGCTCTGGTGGTGGACGACGTAAGTTTCCTTGTGGAATGTGTTTTACATGTAGATATCTTGACCACTATAGGCATGAATCTCCTCAGAATATTACTTTTTCTTTTTGTGGGAAGAATCAAATCTATGAGGAATGCGCATGGACTTATATGAGCATATTAGCAAGAAAACATAAGCATGAGAATAAGGGCACATGGATGGTTAGAATATAGTGTGCTATATAGAATCAATTTATGCCAAAGTTGGCACTGGAACCTAAGGTATTACATGTGAATATTACTACACGTGTTGAAGTTGCATGTGTCAGAGAGACATTACAACAGAATCCTACCATCACTAAGGAGGAGGTTTTACATGCAAGTTACCTAAACCCTACACATCAAAAGGAGGTTTATCAAGAAACCATGGGGGTACTCAAAAATTTTTAGGGTGAAATACAGTGTTTAAAGGAATAGTCACAAAAGTTGGAACAAAATAAGGTAGTAGAGACAATCCAATCAGATATTGATGATTTGAAAGAGGTATGCAAGATGTTGCGCTAGGAGAATATCATTCCATTACTAGGGAATTGGTTAAAGGGAAACACTCCTCATGTAATTATTGAGAATAAACGGTAGATCCTTCATGATAATCTTCCCCCTCATAGCTTTGATTATGACAAGGAGATCACTGTGAATGATGTTATGGATGGGTGGCTTTTGAGAAATATATTAATTGACACAGGCGCAGAAGTGAATGTGATTACTTTAGATGTATGGGTACAGATGGACAGACCTCCATTGCATCCATCCTCTAATGTACTATTTATGCCTAATCGAACTAAGGTCACTCCCATCGTATTTTTAAAGGATGCATCTATTACTATAAAAGGGGATAAGTTCATTGAGGAGTTTGAGGTTTTAGCACTTGCAGAAGAAGGCAACTTCCTAGCTCTACTTTGGCACCCTTGGTGTTATGCAAATAATGTTGATCTACGGTTTGATAAGGGGTATATAAGTTTTGAGAAAAAGGAATAAAAAGTTATTATACCTTTGACAGATGGGAAGTATGCACCTTATGTTGAACCATTGAATGAGGAAGACTTGAACAAAATTTATGTATGCGCCATTCAGGATCTCGAAGAACTTGAGCCATCTAAAGAAGGAATCCTCCAGTGGGAAGATGCATAGTCTATTAGTGATACTACAAGTATTACTTGTGACAATTGGGCACATGGCACCTATGAGATGGTTGGGCGTGAAGTAAGAAACACATTTGTGTGGAGGATTAAACCTCATTGTATTAGGAGGATAGGTAACAAATCTCTACCCTGGTATAATGGAGAAGGATATCCTATGGTATTCTTGTGTGCCATGGAGGAACAATGGGAAAATAAAGTTGAACGAAGAAAAATGTTAGTGTATACCCTATGCGGGATGGCAGCGCGCTGTTGGATGGTTCACAGGGATAATCTCATAGAACGGAATGAAGTCAGAATTGATCTAACAAATTAGTTTTTCAGGAGCAATGTGCCTACTCAAATTTGTATATACAATGGTAATCAACCTTTCCAGCACCAAGTTTAGCAGTGTGATAGAATCTAGATAGTGGGGCAAGCAGCTTTACCACCTTCACTATGGGTGCACAAAATTTGTTCCACTTTACAAGGCTTCACACACACTTGGTATGTTTATGCGGAACTGCATAGGGAGACTAGAAATTGGCAAGACTTGATTGTAGAAATGACCCAGACTATTGAGTACTTCTATACTAAACATCTGATAAGAGAGACATTTCGGGTTATGGAGTGCTTGACTATGGGAGACAATGCGAAGGATAAAGAAATAATTCAAGATTTATTTGGTGAGGAAGAATAAGGAGCTCATTTTGATGAAGTAGATGATATATATGCCTATATATTTAAATGTGTTTTTTTTAGAAGGAGAAAGGAAAGATGGTCTACATAGTGGATGATGAGGAAGTAGAAGATTTGGACATAGCTCATTTAATAGGTACAAGTAAGATTTTAGACAATGCGGATAAAAAAGTGTGTGCCTATCATGACCCTATGAAGACCAAGAAAGTGAACATTGGCATAAATGTTGAACCAAAGGAGGCCATTGTTGGGGATTATTGTTCTAATTCTGAAGTGGTAAAAATAATTGAGTTACTACAAGATTTTCAAGATTTATTCCATAGGGGCTACCATGAGTTAAAAATATTGCATGAGTCATTAGGAGAAATAAGTATTAAGCTAAAGGAAGGAGCACGCTCTGTTAGGAAGAGACCTTACAGGATGAACCCGAACCTGTATGTAAAAGTTAAAGAAGAAATTGACAAAATGCTGAAATATGGCATCATTAATCCCCTAGAATAATCAAAGAGGGTTATCCCCATAGTAATTAGTATAAATAAAGTTGGTTGGATTAGGATTTTTGTGGATTATAGGGAGCTGAATGCTCCATGTGTGATTGATAATTTTCCTATGCCTTTCACCGAGGAAATATTAGAAGGCGTTGCAGGGCACGAAGTTTACTCTTGTATAGATGGATTCTTTAGGTATCATCAGGTTAGATTTGCACAAGAATATCAAGAGAAAATGACTTTCACCATTGAATGGGTAAGTTTTTCATATACAATGATGCCGTTTGGTTTGAAAAACACGCTTGCTGTATTTTCGTGCATAGTTGTTCAAGAATTCTAGGACTTTATTCACAAATTCTTGTAGGTTTACTTGGATGATTGGATGGTTTATGGGCTTGTTAAGGATCATTGTGACAATTTTCGCTTAATGTTTGAAATATCTATATAGTTAAGCATTTCATTAAACATCAAGAAGTGTGTGTATACTACACCTTTTGGAACTCTACTGGGGCACATCATTTGCAAGCAAGAATTGTTAGTAGATCCAACTAAGATTGCAGTTATACTAGGCCTGGAGGAGCCTACTGGTCAGAGTAAGTGCATGGATTCTTGGGCCACATAGGCTATTAAATAAAAATTATCAAATGATATGCAAATATTTCCACGCCCCTAGAAGAGTTACTAAAAGGAAAAGGGAAATTATTTTGGGGAGAACCGTAGTAGCACACATTTGAGGCATTGAAGGAGAGACTTACTACAATGCCTATTCTATGTACAGGTAATTGAAGATACCATGCCATATGCACAGTTATATAGGTTACATCGTACACCTGTACTACTAGAGGAATCTATAGTTATATAGGGAAATAAATGAATGAACAATATAATGCGATGTAAGTGGCGGCCATGGAAACTACTAGAGGAGGATGTAGTGGCAAGGTACTTCAGCTCATGGAAGCGTGCATAAGAGAATTATTTATCTAGAAGGTAAGAATGTGTGGTAGAAGGTTATAGCTGGGGTGCAAAGCTATACCGCGCGAAAATTAGGAAAATGGTCAATTAATGAGAGGATTGATGGTAGGTGAAGTATCAATAAATGTAATAACTTAATGAAAATCTATAGAAGGATGTGATGTGGGTTCATTTTTACCTTTGCAATCACAAGTATTTGAGCGAGCTAAGTACAACCGAACTAAGAGAAATGTGTTGAGGTGCAGAGAGCTACGAAACAAGACATGGGGAGTAGATTTTTGTGTGGAAGTGGCTTACATCCCCATTAGTGAAGGGTTTGAGCACAAAAAAAGAATTGAGAAGGAGATAGGGAACACAGTTTCAAGCTAGGGCAAGTGGTTTCAAGATAGGGTTTGAGCTTACTCGACATAGAAGAAAAAAGGTGGGATTTTTACAATGGTACTGAAGAAAGCACCGGAAGCAGGAACAAAGAGGAAGAAAAAGGTGGAAGTTGAGGTCGAAGTTACTCCCAAGAGTAAATTTTTAGGGATGCAGTATCCAGAAGGAGTGATAGTTAGACAGGATTGGGATTCCCACATTCACATATGAAAAGTAAGTGATTACAACCACCGTACCACTGACGAAAGGGGAGAATTAGATGCGTTGTTGAAGAAAAAGAAAAACAAGCTCACGTTGGATGATATGCCAGTATATGATGATGTTGGGGAGAAGTTTCTTAAGAAGGTAGGGGTTTATCAGTTTTATGAAATCCCATATTTTGGAAAATAAAAATCTTTATACCAATGGCTTATGAGTAGAGTCCATAAGGATTTCTTCTATTTTGCTTGATGGAGGATAAGGATCACATTAGCCTTAATCGCTACATTGACAGGATTGAAGGGAACATGGTCAGATATTATGAGTGATATAATTGATAAGGCAGATATCATGGCCACCAACAAGGATTTAGGACACTCCAAGGGTCCACGCAGAATGGGCATAGATAAATTAAAGAAGTATCATGTAGTGCAGGTAGTCGTGCATCTTCTCGCTAAGTTAAATGACCAAGAGAGATGGTCATAGGTAAATATGATGTGGCTACATATTGTGAAGAAAATGTCAGAAGGAGAGGTCTAGAACTTGGTTGGCTACATTGCAAAAACTATTACTGAGGAAGCGTGCACAAGCGAGAAGATAATTTTTTTTTGCTATTCTATTATCTCGTCTTTGTAGAAATTGGATTGCCCAATGGGCCAAAGAAAAAAATATGGGAATACCCCACAAAGAATAAGTCACTCGTAGAGAGGTTCAATAAACATTTATGTGAAGGAATGATGAGTGGCCCATTCAAGAAAAGGGAAAAACTATGGTATGACCGACTTCATGTGGAATTGGAGGAGGAATGACACATTCCAAAGGATTTACCTTCAATGGTGGGTAAGGCACTATAGTTTGTGGTATATCAGTATTTCTGCGCCGTGTGGTTTGTAATGAAGGATGGTACATGGAGTGCATTGTGCAAACTTCCCTATACCTTCACACCGAACTAATTCCAGGCCTCAGTTCATAGGTTTACTTATGTGCGTTGGCTGAAGTTCAATGCAAACAAGGTAGATTATGACTACCATACTCTCAAAAAAACATATAATTATCCAGTTCGGTCTACCTACATTGAGAGACTCATTTCAAATGTTATAAATATAAAGCTAGTAATTTTGGCTATTTTGGATAGTGGATCCATGCTCATCTATCTTCAGCTTAAGCCTAGGCTGGAGAGTAAAAAGTATGTGGAGAATGAATTTCTTCTCCCAAGGCCGCCTAAGGGAAAACACGCGATTGAAAATGTGGCATCTCCAAATCCTTCTGCAACCATAGAGATAGATGAGGAAGAAGAACATGAGGATAGTGGATACTTGGACCATATAGGACAGAGGTATCCCACAGATAGAGTGGAGAGTGAGTGCGTAGATACTCTACCACAACTGCAAGAAGGAGAAGAGGATTTGGACATGGATGCAGTCCCTTAAGAGCGTCAGTTTAAGAGAGTATTCAAAAGAACTAGGAACCAAGGCACAGGAACATCACAGTTTATACAAAGATCACCTCAACTCTGATCTCATAAAGAAGCACCAAAGAAGAAGAGAAGAAGAAAGTTGAAGCTTAGTGAGGAGGCAGAGGATTCTGAAGAGAGTGCGCTTAGAACCTAGTTCAACCAGAAGATGTGGAGGATCCCCAAGATGAAGAAATGAGAGATGAAGAAGAAGGGGTGAAAAAAGTAGAAAAATAGATGCACAAGAAATCTAGGATGCTAGTTACAACTGAGATAGGAGAAGGGCCAACTCTAGACCTTGATGCTAATGCTCCTAAGGGGCTAAGGATAAGGAGAAGTTAAGAATATGTTGTGCCAAGTATGGGCTACGCTAAAGACACAAGAAAAAAATTCCAGGCCCAGTTTCAAAGCAAAATGAACTTTAAGGAATTATATGGATCAGACCTGTTGGATCCAGATATGGGCACTATGCACTAAGGAAACAACTATCTTGGTCCATTTAGACCCATATAGATGAATCTGATTTTTATGTATGTGAGGATTCTTGTGTCTCAAGAAGAGTAAAGAAGGCACCACAGAGCAGGCACATGACCTTAACACCCAGTCTTATATCTGATGAGTAGGTAACCAATGCCTTAGTCAAGGTATCTACTGAGGTGGCGTGGAGAAATATTGATAAGGCCACCACCATTAGAGCGTTGATGGGGGATAATAAAGATAAAACTTCATAAATAGAGTGTTTAAAGGTAGAGAAATAATGAGAATGGAAACAAAATGATGCCTTTGTTAGCATGGCAGAGGAGATTGATGATTACATTCTGACGGTAAGGCCTCATCCAAAACCAAAATTACCTAAAATTTTTCTTTCTGGTATGCATTATGTGCACACTTTGGTTGATTTGGTGCTAGAAGATGGACCACTTAGAATTCCCACACCAAAAGATGCTGAACAAGAAGTAGAGAGAGAAAGGGCCTCTTTGACTAGAAAAAATTCAACGTATGCGGCATTACTCAAGACTTTAAAGGATGAGCTTAAGAAATTAGACCCAGCTCTAAACTTGTGTACAACACCAGAGGTAGTGATAATGACTAGAACTTTGGTTGAAGATAATGAAGTTCTGGCAGCAATGAAAGATGAGACTTTAGGGTGTGTGGAAAGATTGGCACTAGTAAAACAAAAGCATGAAGCCCTTACAACAACACAAGATCCACATAAGGAGAGAATAGATGATATTGGGAAGCACATAGTGCAGAAGATGGAACTTCTGGAAGGAATGATGTCAGGTATGGCCAATCTTGTCTGGGTACTACAAAATGTGAAGGAAAATATTACTCATGATGAGTTGGATGTGATCGCCACAAACATTCCAGAGAAGAAAAGGACCATCCTATATGAAAGATAGATGTTGGAGGCTGAGATTTATAATGAATATCAAGAGTTGATCCTCTCAATTAAAGAAGAGGATGTTGTAGAGTAAAGATTAATTATTTTGTATAGTGATTCTTTGAATTCTTATTCTTTAAAATTAGAAAGAATCCCCATTGCCTAAATGACAATGTACTTTAGTGTGGGGAAATGTTGAGAAAACATAATATTGTTCTAAGGAGAAGACACACAAAGAATACGTGTGTGGGAACAAGGTGCATCTGAAGGCACATAATAATAGGAAAGGAAACATGTGCTAGAACTATTTGGTTCAAACTTAGCCATTTTTATGGATATAAGATATTTTTGGAAGATTGCGTACAGAGCACACATCCGGATGGAGACTTACACGACACAAAAATGGTATTTTGGGAATGATCAGTTAATAAGATCCATGCATGGCTGTAGTTAATAATAGTATTACTTCTTCCAGTTAACTATAGGACATCTATTATTAGCGCACTTGCATGTATGAATGTTATTGTAAAGGAAAATGGCTATTATCATCATGTGACATATTTTTAGAAGTGCATAGGTGGTGAAGGGAAAGTACCCACCCCTATAAATATGTATTGAACTATGTAGTTTAGGGTGTGTGAGTTATGGTAGAGATATGCTGATGGATCTGATGTGCACATGACTTAAGGCGGTAATTTATAATGTAAAAAGCTTTTGTGTTTTACAGTGTTTAATGTAATGAATTATATTGGATGGATAATGATGTTATACATAATTTAAACTTGTTCATGGATGGTTAGCCTTATTATAGTTATTTTTTAGTTCATGATTCACTAAGATCTAGATCAATTTTAACAAAGGGAATGCATGCTTCCTAGTTTGTGGTATTTTTTACCCTCTCAAAGTTACAATGGGTAAAGTTGACTTGTGGTGCACACACCCTCTTCAAATAAAATCTTCCTGAGTCTAGAAATAACCTTTATTTGGTGCATCACCATACCTAGTATAGTTTCATTTCTTGCAAACATCTTTCCCTAAAACCCATGAAAATGTTAGCATAGGACTAGATAATCATTTTATTGCACTAGTAGTAGTACAACACTTAGCTTAGGAAGAGGAATCCATCCTTCTCCAAAGGTTTACCTCGAGCCCAATTCCCAAGACTTGAGAGGTGGTCCCATGTTTCCCAATCACACTGAACTTCCTGTTCACATCCTAGCCATTCAGAGGATGTAGTGATTTGGCAACAATAACTATGTTGTGGGAGGAAGGAAAACTAGTCAAGTATTTGTCAAGCAAGTGAAAGTGGGAATGTGCATAAGAGGAGTGTGTTGTCATGTTGAATGAGGTGGCATGTGTAGTAGAAGAGATGAAAGTGGTGTTAGGGGTCCTTAGTGCCATTGAATTTTTCAAATGGTGCTTTAGTACCATGGGGTAGATAGGCTCATTGCAAATTGTGTGATAAGTTGGTGTGGGTGGAAGTCCCCCTAGTGTTGAAAATTTGGCATTGCATTTGATGAGGTGTTTATGAAGCATGTTAGTTTTAATGAAGTTTAGATGGTGAGGTGGTCTTAGTGGGTGTATGGTGGTTTCATGGTGATTGTGGGGTGATTTATTTTTTAAATTTTTTGTGAGGATTCAGTCACCAACATGACTGGCTCAAAGGTAGATGGGAGAAGCCCTGTCATATGCATGACTATCCTAGGGCCTAATTTTTTATTTTATTTTTTGTTGAGGCATCACTCATGGGTATGAATGGATATAGTATGGATGGGATAGTCCTAGTCATAAGTCAAACTGAAGGCTTGATTTTTTGTTTGGTTTTTCGGCGAGGAGCTGGTCGTAGGTGCAACTAGATAAAGGGTAGATGGGACTAGCCCAGTCATATGCATGACTATCATAGGGTATTTTTTTATATTTTTGGTGAGGATTCACTCACGGGTTTAACCAAATCAAGGGTGGATCAGACCAACCCATTCGCATGTGTGACTAGCCCAGGGCTTGAATTTTTGTTATGGAAGACTAGTTGTAGGATGGTTGTACGGTGGTTGCAAATTGGTTAAACCTATGACGAAATTGAAGTGATGAGGTAAAAAAAATGTATGAAGAAAAAGAAAGGTATGTGGGTTGATTGGGGGAATGCATTGGTTAAAACACATAAGAGGGTACTAGTGAGTATTTGAGCCAAAATGCACATAGAGACCACTCGAGAATGGGAGGGTTGAAGTACATGTGGAGGAGGACCATTTCTTCTTGCATCTAAAAGGGTGAATTTTTAGAACAAAAATAATAGCCTAGTCACACATGTGATTAGAATGAGGAAAATTCTTCAAGAAAATTTGGGAATGAAAAATCTCTATCCAATCACACTCGTGATTGGCCCAGGGAAAATTTTGGAACGAAAATTTATGGATCATTGAGTGGAAAAATTTAGGTCATAGCTCACGAGTTGGTTGTAGGAATATTTAAAGATGGTTGTGATTTTTTTTTACAAAGGTTACACATTGATTAGGGGAAGGTTATAAAAAAACTATAAGGTGATTATAGGGCATTCACACGTATGACTAGGAACATATGATTATGTAGGAAAATGGATAAGATTGGAGGGATAGGAACCTGAACATCCAATTGGAAGACCAGAGCATGCAAGGGGAACATGGGGTGTGTAAGGGACCAGAGCATGCAAGCAATATACCGGAACACACAAGGGACCAAAGTTTGCACTGGGTAGCAAAATATAGAGGGTAGTTACACCTATCACTGGAAATGTATGAAATATGAATGTAGAGAATGAGTAGGATAACCAAAATGGAAGAAAATAGGAAAATTATTTGACAAAAAATAGCAAGGCAGTCGCGCCTATAACTAGCTATGGGAAAATTGGGGTTTAAAAATCATAGGGTAGTTGCACCTGTGACTGAGTATAGGAAAATATGAAATGGAAAAGAATTTCCAGATATTGTAGAAGTTTGGGGAAATGGTGTTGGATGTTAGGGATAGTCACAATGTGACTAAGAAGTGAGAAAATGTAGCTGAAAAAGGATGGTTTTGGAAGGTAGCTTGTTTTTTTACAAATTTTAAAATATAATTGCAATATGTTGTGATATATATGAAATTGGGTCTTATCACTCCAATAAAGATTCATCTTTGATATACCATAAACCATATGTGAAAGAGACTCATCAGCTCAATGAAAACCCATTTGAATGGGGTGCCTCGTATGTAAGCTGATGGTGTCCTAAACCTTCGTGTTTTATGCGTAATGACCAATAACAGTGGGACATGGGGAAATGGATGTGTATGATGTGTCCGTATAACTCCTTAACAATTTAGAAGGTTGATGCCATAGATTTCATTATTGTGGTTGTGTTAGGTAGCATATGTAATAGTTTAATCATGATGGTTGCACTAGTAATCATGACCCAGAGGCACCAAAAATATCAAAAACCGCTATGAGTACTAGCCTCATGTTGTGCACAACAGAAAAGTAAAAATATAAAAGTTATTTTTGATTACAAAGATCACCCAAGGGTGTGAGGGAAGAGCATATGTAACAAATGATCTATGTGATTAATAGAAATAAATTTCTTTCCCTTAAAAAGAAAGAATTTTATATAATTTTTTCAAAAAGAAAATTACAAAATAATTGCATATATTACCACCATGCAAGCAAATATTTACTTTTTTTGGAAAAAAATGCAAGAAAATTAATGTTTTTACTGGTTTGCATCTAGATTTAAAAAAAATAGTAGATCTGTAAAACCAATTGTTATATTTAAAACCAAAATGTTAGAAAATAATTTAAAAATGAGGACTACAAAACTCTAATAAAACACTCTTAAACTCAGAAAATGAAATTATTTACCCACAACTAAAATGGTCCCACCGTGTATGCTTAGGTGTGAATCACCTGTAAGATGTGTCAATTGAAATAAAAATCTCCAAATTAATGCTACTAAATAAATGGGCTCATGCTACCATTGAAAATGATAAGGACAATCATGGGTTCTTTTAATGAATAAAGTGGGTAAACTTGTTGATTTGAATCTAAAACCTGCATGAAAATACTTGAAAAAGATTTTTTTTTGTGCTTAGGGGACTTACCTCCTTTCACTTCCTAACCATTTAAAGAGATAACATACATTTTTAAACCAAAAAATAAAAAAACAATGAATTAAAATCAATAATATACCTGACTCAGTCGTAAACCAATAATGGTTATGATTTTCTAAAAATGACACAGTTCGTAGGCTAGTCAGAGGCACGATTGGAACATGCACTGAAATATTGCCTAAAGAGTGATATCATGATTTTCATTAGTCCTTTTTAATCGTCCTTCACCTCTCCAATACTTGGAATATTTAAATATGTGAGCAAAGAAGAAAAAAATCAAGTATGGGCTCAAGTGCAAAAGGATTCAAGGGGATGAAATTATGAGGGAAAGGAGTTTTTATAGGTTTTTGAGTGTGTAGAAGATTGTGACACATATGGGTGCAATGTGCATAGATGGATGAAATGATAAGGATCCATAGTGCATTAGGCATGAAAATGGGTAGGTGGGATGGAAAAAAAGTATATGCGAATGGGTGAGGGTTAGCAAATGAGTGATGAGGTGTATTTTATGACATTTTTATGAGGTTTTATTATTTCTATTTGATTTTTTGGGATTATTGTGTTTTATGATGTTTTTTAGTTTTTTTTATAAGAGACATTATGTGTAATGTGTGTTTTTTAGTGTCTACACTATGGAGGTCCATCAAAATAAAGAGGAGGTATTTATTTATAAAGTGGATTATGTTCAAGAAAAGTTATTGAAATTAAATCTTCAAGTTAATAAGGCTACAAATACTCCAATTTCAAGTGGATAAAAACTAATGATAGAGGATGAAATACCTTTAGCTAATGATAATGTTTTAGAAGAATGGTGGGATGTTTGATGTATTTCACCATGATTAGAACCAATATCACTTATGGGGTTTCGCTAGTTTTTAGATTCATGGGCATGCCTTCACTCAAATACATGTAAGCTGTAAAAAGAATGTTTAGATATGTGAAAGGGAATGGTCATGGTATTCACTTTAAATAAGCAAGTTAATTATGTGTTATTGGATATGAAGAGAATTTTATCTGATAAATAAATAATCAAGAAGTTATACTTAATAGAATATTTAAGTTAAACTAAAAACACAAATGACATACACAAGATTTATCCTGGGAAACCCTTTCAGAAAAAATACCCAATAGTAACTTCTCTCTCTTAATGTTTTAACTTAACTATTTACAATATAATAATGTACTTCTAAGTTCTAATCTACCCTACTACATGTCTAGATATATAAGCACATTAATAAGAAACTCTCAAAGTGGTTCTACAATACAATGGGTACCAAAACTATAGGATTAAAAACAACCCATAACAGTTACCCATAAGTCATGGGCTTAAACACCACCCATATACACGTATAAATTAAAAATCACATATCTATAATGGACCAAGAAAATAGGTTCCCCATACATTATGGGGTTTGACCCCCACTAATGCTCATGAAAAAGGTGTACATTACTCTTGGGTATATAATATGCAAAATATACAACATAATATAACATGATACATAGATTTAGACTTGGGAGGTTATATCAATGACAAGAATTTTACTTCAGGTTATCACTTCACATATATAAGTGGTTTGGTTTTTTGGTCTTCAAGAAAAATAAGCTGGTGTTGTTGATTAACTAAAATTGATTATTTTAGGCTAGTACAAGATAGTTAATCTAATCTAGGAGGACATATAAACGTAAAAAAAAACACCCTAGGACAACATGTAAATGAAATAACTAAATAAAACTAATGAAATAGTAAACCTTATTATCTAAGAAGGGAAATGAGAGAACTCAACTAATAACTAGTGACTGTCGGACTATATCGCAGTGGTGCACACAAAATTAGAAAGTAGGAATGAATTTTCCGCACTATTGGAAATGACAGATCTTGATGACGTGGATGGACTAGGGTACTTGGAGAAGGAATGGAGTGCCCACGGGAACTCTAGTATGATATTTGGGCACCATGATTTAGATAAAAATACCTAGAACTAGTCTTTATAGGGTTGAAAGGTGATCTAAAACTATAGCTGCCTCTCACATCAATTTCTCTTTATTGAGCTGAAAGCTCCAAATATTCCAATGACAAATAACTTGTAAGAAACCAAAAGGAAGTATAAAAACCCTAAAACATAAAGATGTAAAATTAATGGATTGGAATGACCTCAACTGCCACAAAATTAGGCTTACTAACTGAGTTTTGTACTACATTTTAGACCTAGATGTAGTTTTGGTGTGTGTGTGCATGTTGTGCCCTAGGTGCTCTTGTGCCAATCATACTTTGTGAAGTAGCGAACAATAGCTAAATGTAGAAAATGTAATAGAATGTGTGCATGAAATATTATAGAATCTCTCCCCTATGAAGTGTGATGTAGAAGTCCTAGCTTGTTCCTTTATGATGGAGGTACTAATGCAATAGATTGATGCAACTCTAGATGGAGTGATAATAGTGTATAATGCTAGGTCCCTCATTATGGTCTCATAACTTTATATTTATAGGGTTCTCTTGGTCTAATTTCGTAATTAACCCCAAAAAGGCTAACCACAAGAAATCTAATTATGAAAAATGGATAGAAAAGACCTAAGAATGGCGAGAAAGTGGAAAAGAAACCAAGGCGCCCCCGAGTGGGATCAAGGTGCCCTAGTTAGGGCTAAGATGATGCAGGATCTTCGGAAATGACTAGGTAACTAGGTGTAATAGGTCACAAAATATGAAATACAATAAAGAAAATGACCAAAAGAATGGGGGTTAATTAGTAGTTTCTTCCCTTGAGAACCTTCTAAATAATAGTATGAGACCGAGATAAATAAATGTCTAAAGTGCATGAATTTGTGACTACATTTTGCCCCCACTTTATGTTAGTGAGTGGAAATATCAATAATATAAAGTAGACAGAGATGCGTACCTGATGCCGTTATAGAGTGATGAAGAAGGTGCGGCAAAGGACTAGATAAAAATGTGGAATGGCAAAAAGATGAAGGATCATGAAAACTATAAATGAAAAATGTGTAAAGAAAAAGTGATGAGAGTGAACCTAGGGAGAAATGCATGAGTGTGTAGTGTAATTGCATGGTTAGTAAAGCATCTGCGTTGTCAGAGAATGTTTTTTCCTCCATTAGACTTCTTGTTTCTCATACAAATGAACCTGCAAGATGAAAAAAATCAAGTAGTTAAACATGTATGTATGTAAATGTAAAAATGTTATGTAAAAGACACAAGTAAGTGTAAATGTAAATTGTAAATGGAAATGTAAATATAAATGCAACATGTGCACCTAATCCATGTCAAGAAAGAGTGTAGAAGGATATCTTGTACTATGAGTTTTTTGGGGGATATCACACCACCTTGACTGAAGAAGTGTAGGGAGTAAATGGTCTATGTCCTCTAAGCTCTAACTTCTTTTGCTGAAATGTATGTGAAGAGATATTTCTACTGTCCTATGTTTTTGGGTAATCTGACACCACTAGATGAAGTAGTGTGGCAAGGCATACCCACCGTAACCTCCAAGTTTGTAACTGCATCCGAGAATGCTAAGCACACCATGTCATGTAAAATCTTTTGTGTATGGGGTTCGTAGATTGGTCTAAACCCATTCACTTTAGAAAATTGAACCGTGCTAGTGTAGAGTCTCTGTGTTAGTATGTAAAAACCCCAAAATGATGTCTCCCCTCTTTGGGGGTGCATGCGATATCACTGATAGGAGAATACGGCCCTAAAAGAGGACCAAACACATTCTAAAGTTTGTACCTTGGAATGTTCTTGGTAGAAACCAAGGCATGCATGAACAAGAAGGCTAGCCAAAGATAAGTGTAACAAAACAATGCATGCATATAGAAAATAAAGGTAAGCTACACAAATAGTGTAGTAATGTAAACACAAAAGAAGACAAAGTAAGCCGCACAAAGTGGGTTACAAACATGGGACATTACTCACAATTTCACAAGACACACAAAGCTATCATGGCTGTAATAAAAAAGCAAGTGCACAAATAAGGCATATGGAAAAATTCGTAGAAAATAGCAAACACATACAAAGAAACAAACAAGTAGTGATATAAACATATAATCTTGCAAAACAAATGTTGCACATGGAACACCCGTTAGCATGTTAGAGAAATAGCCTATAAATAATAAGTGTGTATGATCAAGTAATGTAACATGCTAAGTACAAAATGAAACAATACCACCTTTGTTGAGCAGATATAATATTGTTCTAAGGAGAAGACACACAAAGAATACATGCATTAGAACAAGGTGCATTTGAAGGTGTGTAATAATAGGAAAGACAACATGTGCCAAAACAATTTGGTTCAGAGTTAGTCGATTTTATATATACATGTTATTGTTTGAAGATTGCATATAAAGCACACATTGGGATGGAGACTTGTGCGACACAAAAAATGGCATTTTTGTAACGAGCAGCTAATAAGTTCCATGCATGGTTGTAGTTAATAATATGATTACATCTTCTAGTTAACTATATGACATCTATTATTAGCACACTTGCATGTGTGCATGTAATTATAAAGGCACATGGCTATTATCAGCATGTGGCCTATTTTAAGAAGTGCTCGGGAAGTGAAGGGAAATTCCCCAACCCTAGAAATATGTATTGAACTATGTAGCTTAGGGTGTGCGAGTTATTATAGAGATATTTTACTGAATCCGATATGCATATGACTTATCGTGATACTTTATAATGTAAGAAGCTTATGTCTTTTACAGTGTTTAATAGAATGAATGATATGTGCTGGATAATTGTGTTATACATAATTGAAACTGGTTCATGGATGGTTAACCTTATTATAGTTATTGTTTAGTTCATGTTTCACTAAGATCTAGATCTAGATTATGTACTGTGGAATTCTTATGTTTATTTATGGACCTAAATTTGTCTTATCTTTATCACACTAACATCCTGCACAAGAGACTCTAAAGAGGGGCCTAGTACCTTTGTATGCTTTGAATGAGCACTCAACTCAGGCTAGGTGATGTGCCAGCACGCGTAGATTTTACATAGTAGATTCTAGGCTGCATCATTGGTTCCATTTCTGAGACCTCTTTTTCAGCTATTTTCAGGATGTGCCATGATGAAGACGTACTGGTTGACCTTAGAAATTTTTGAGGAGTGGATAAAATATTTGGAAGAAGAGTACATTCAGAGGTTCAACACTGGATCTGAGTTTGACGCACGTGCTTGGGTGGAGCAGAATTTATATGACTGTTTGTAGGAGAGCTTCTTTGCTATTTTTATGGTAGATCTATATGAGTGGTTGTTTTCTTATCCATCTAAAAGGAATTCGAGGTATCACACACTTGTCTAGACGCAAGAAAAATTTCAGGCCCTCTTTGATGTTGATATAATTTAGATGCATGCTATGGATACGTGGTTCCATGTTGTTTTGAATAACTATATTTTGGAGTACTCAATTTCCACTTATTCTTTACTGAAGGTAGCTGAGTTCCATTTTTTACATTATCCCAAGGGAAATTATTTGCAAGGCATTCCACTAGTGATCAAGATCTCTATGGTAATCCTAAACTTGGAAGAAAATTCGATGGATATCTAAACCCTACCACATGCAGGGGTATGAGAAAGTTTGGTGAAGGATGGCGGACCTAGTGACAGATAGGAAAAGAGTAGAAAGGTGTCTTAATTACAATGAGGCATGTGAGAGGGAGATAGAGAAGTAGTGTGATATTACAGATCGGATGGCATTAAGGAGAGAGATGGATCGTGAAGGATATAAAGCTCATGTTGAAGGTGTGGACCCAGAGCATCTAGAACTCCCCCATTTGGGAAATCATGATAGGGAACCCTCCTCAGTCTCACATGGGATCACACCAGCAGAGACAACATCAGCTGTGGGTGTGCATGTGAATCTACATAGAAACCTATCACTTGTGCTTGGCTTTCCAATATCTAGTACAACCAATAGTCAACAAGCTATTTTGGGGAGTAGTAGAAAAGGAGTAAATCTAGTTGAAAGTGCATCTATGGTTGGGAAAATGTCTTCTTTGTTATTTAGAGGTACCTTTTCAGGCACTCATCAGCACATAACTCAGATGCGTAGAATTTTGACCTCACTTTTGGGAGTAGTACCACCTCACACACTATGGGAGTTCAAGTGAGTACCACTGTTGGGACACACAGAATTACATCCACTGGTCCACTTTTGGCTACAATAGGAGGATCAATGGGCATATGTGGCTCTAGTTTTGGTGGATATGGTGGGTCTTGAGGAAGAGGTAACACATGAGGCTCTGGATCAGGTGGGCATGGTCCTCACCAACCCCAAAATATTTACATGGAGATGTCACTTCATCTTCTAGAGTATAGGGGAATAGAAGATGTTCTTGAGCACGTGCACATGTGTGAGATACTCTGGCATGCAAAAGGAATCGTGACTTATTAGCGCAAGGTAAGTTATTTTGTAACTATGTTACAGGGACACACTCACAATTAGTACATGAAGTTCAATCCTTATCAGAATTACATGGATTATGCAGCATTACAAGAAGCTTTCCTTAAGGAGTTTAATATCCCTGAGTTCGAGCATAAGAGTATAACTGCACTCAAGGATATTAAGCAAGGCACTACTGAAAGTGTTCAGGAATATGATTTCCATTTTAAGACATTGTTGTCTAAACTTTCGTATGATATCCATGCAAGCCAGCATGCACAATGGTTTGTTGGGGGCTTGATCACAACTTTTAGAAGGGTGTTTTCACATAAGACGTATATGGACCCACATGAAGCACTTGAAGCCAATTTATAATCTGAGGTAGTCGAAAGTATAGACAATGGAGTGAGCCCATTCATAGAAGCATAAATTACAACTATGGAAAAGCAGTTGGAGAAGCTATCGGCCAATTCAACTCATGAGATGCGCATTGGGATTTGGTGTACAGATTGTGAAGTGGAAGGGCACACTAAGGATAGTTGTCCCTGTAGGTTAGTATGTTCATTGTTGTTAGACTATGAGATATGTCATTTGGACCATTATGCAAGCTGCTACCCATTATTAGAACGTGTGATAAGAAAGAATGTTTCCTACTATTGTAAGATTTTCTGGTCCATGACTCACAATACAGAAGATTGTAGGTTGATTGGTCAGATCAATGATGCCATAGATATTGGTGTGTAATAGACGGGAGTATCAGATAATTCTAAAAGTAAAATTGAGCACCGTGATCATGATCACAACCAAGGATGCTATGATCAAAATGAAGGGTGTTTTGAATGAGGTCATGGTAGTGGTCGAGTATATAGTATTGGAATCAGGGGCCAAGGCTCTGGTGGTGGACGAGGTGAGTTTCCTTGTGGAACGTGTGTTACATGCGGATATCTTGACCACTATAGGTGTGAATCTCCTCTGAATATTACTTGTTCTTTTTGTGGGAAGAATAAGATCTATGAGGAATGCGTGGACTTATATGAGCATCTTAACAAGAAATATAAACATGAGAACAAGGGCACAGGGATGGTTAGAATATAGTGTGCCATAGAGAATTTGTTGATGCCAAAGTTGGCACTAGAACCTAAGGTATTATATGTGAAGATTAATACACGTGTTGAAGTTGTGTGTGCCAGAGACATATTACAATAGAAGCCTACCATCACTAAGGAGGAGGTTTTACATGAAAGTTACCTAAACCCTACACATCAAAAGGAGGTTTATCAGGAAACCATGGAGGTACTCAGAAAATTTTAGGGTGAAATACAGTGTTTAAAGGAACAGTCACAGAAGTTGGAACAAAAGAAGGTAGCAGAGACAATCCAATCAGATATTGATGATTTAAAATAGGTATGCAAGATGTTGCGCTAGGAGAATATCATTCCATTTCTAGGGAATTGGCTAAAGGGAAAAACTCCTCGCACAAGTATTGAGAATCGATGGTAGATCCTACATGATAATATTGCCCCTCATAGCTTGGATTATGACAAGGAGATCACTGTGAATGATGTTATGGATGGGTGGCTTTTGAGAAATATATTAGTTGACACAGGCACGGAAGTGAATGTGCTTCCTTTAAATGTATGGGTACAAATGAACAGACTTCCATTGTAGCCATCCTCTAGTGCACTATTTATTCCTAATCGAACTAAGGCCATTCCCATTGTATTTTTAAAGGATGCATCCATTACCATACAAGGGGATAAGTTCACTGAGGAGTTTGAGGTTTTAGCACTTGCAGAAGAAGGTAGCTTCCTAGCTCTACTTGGGCACCCTTGGTGTTATGCAAATAATGTTGATCTATAGTTTTACAAGGGGTATATAAGTTTTGAGAAAAAGGAATAAAGAGTTATTATCCCTTTGACAGATGGGAATTCTACACCTTATGTTAAACCATTGAGTGAGGAAGACCTGAAATAAATTTATGTACGTGCCATTCAGGATTTGGAAGTACTCAAGCCATCTAAAGAAGGAATCCTCTAGTGGGAAGATGCATAGTCTATTAGTGATACTACAAGTATTACTTTTAAAAATTGGGCACATGGCACCTATGAGATGGTTGGGCGTGAAGTAAGAAACACATTTGTGTGGAGGATTAAACCTCATTGTATTAGGAGGATAGGTAATAACTCTATACCCCGGTATATTGGAGAAGGATATCCTATGGTATTCTTGTGTGCCATGGAGGAAAAATGGGAAAATAAAGTTGAAAGAAGAAAAATGTTAGTGTATACCCTGTGTAGGATGGCAGCGCGTTGGTGGATGGTTCACAAGGATAATCTCATAGAATGGAATGAAGTCAAAATTGATCTAACAAATCAGTTTTTCAGGAGCAATGTGCCTACTCAAATCTATATATACAATGGTAATCAACCTTTCTAGCACAATGTTTAGCAGTGTGATAGAATCTTGACAGTGGGGAAATAAGCTTTACCGCCTTCACTATGGGTGCACAAAATTTATTCCAATTTAAAAGGCTTCGCATGCACTTGGTATGTTTATGCGGAACTGCATAGGGAGACTAGAAATTGGCAAGACTTGATTGTAGGAATGACCTAGACTATTGAGTACTTCTCTACTAAACATCTGATAAGAGAGGCATTACAGGTTATGGAGTGCTTGACTATGGGAGATAGTGTGAAGGCTAAAGAAATCATTTAGGATTTATTTGGTGAGGAAGAACAAGGAGCTCGTTTTGATGAAGTAGATGATATAGATGCCCATATATTTACATGTGTTTTTTTTAGAAGGAGAAAGGAAAGATGGTCTACATAGTGGATGATGAGGAAGTTGAAGATTTGGACATAGCTCATTTAACAGGTACAAGCAAGATTTTAGACAATGCGGATAAAAAAGTGTGCGCCTATCATGAACCTATGAAGACCAAGAAAGTGAACATTGGCATAGATGTTGAACCGAAGGAGGCCATAGTTGGGGATTATTGGTCTAATTCTGAAGTGGTAAAAATAATTGAGTTACTACAAGATTTTCAGGATTTATTCCATAGGGGCTACCATGAGTTAAAAATAGTGCATGAGTCATTAGGAGAAATAAGTATCAAGCTAAAGGAAGGAGCGCACCTGGTTAGGAAGAGACCTTACAGGATGAACCTGAACCTGTACGTAAAAGTAAAAGAAGAAATTGACAAAATGCTGAATTATGGCATCATTAAGCTAGTAGAATAATCAAAGAGGGTTATCCCCATAGTAATTATTATAAATAAATATGGTCGGATTAGGATTTGTGTGGATTATAGGGAGCTGAATGTTGCATGTGTGATTGATAATTTTCCTACACCTTTCACCGAGGAAATATTAGAATGTGTTGCAGGGCGTGAAGTTTACTCTTTTACAAATGGATTCTTTGGGTATCATTAGGTTAGAGTTGCACATGAATATCAAGAGAAAATGAATTTCACCACTGAATGGGGAAGTTTTACATTTACAATGATTCCCTTTGGTTTGAAAAATGCGCTTGCTATATTTTTGCGCATAGTTGTTCAAGCATTCTAGGATTTTATTCACAAATTCTTGTAGGTTTACTTGGATGATTGGATTGTGTATGGGCTTGTTAAGGATTATTGTGGCAATTTGCGCTTAATGTTTGAAATATCTATATAGTTAAGAATCTCATTAAACATCAAGAAGTGTGTGTTTACTACACCTTTTGGAACTCTACTGGGGCACATCATTTGCAAGAGAGAATTGTTAGTAGATCCAACTAAGATTGAAGTTATTGTGGGCCTGGAGGATCCTACCAGTCAGAGTGAGTGCATGGATTCTTGGGCCACATAGGCTATTAAATAATAATTATCAAAGGATATGCAAATATTTCCTTGCCCCTGGAAGAGTTACTAAAAGGAAAAGGGAAATTATTTTGGGGAGAACCGTAGCAACACACATTTGAGGCATTAAAGGAGAGACTTACTACAATGCCTATTCTATGTTTTCCCTCATGGAGCAAACCATTTCACATACATTTGGACACCTTTGGCACAACCATTGGCACAGTGTTAGCTCAGCCTGGAGAAGGTATTATAGATCATCCTATCTCTTTTTCTAATAGAAAGCTGACTTATGTAGAATAGAATTATATAAATATAGAGTGCGAGGCCTTTTCAATGATCTGCACACTGCTTAAAGTCAAAAAGTACTTGCTATAAACACATTTTGTATTTTATACAGATCACATTACATTAAAATATTTGGTAAATAAGTCCATTTTATAGGAATGCATATTTCATTGGGTGCTCTTATTCCAAGAATTTGACTTTACAGCCGTGGTAAAACCAAGTAAAAGTAATTTTGGCCCAAACCTCTTATCAGAAATTTAATCAGTAGAAGACATGCAGGTAATTGAAGATACCATGCCATATGCACAATTATATAGGTTACATCGCACACCTGTAGAAGGAGGATATTGTTGTCTATTTACAATCAAGTATGGCACTAGAAGGAATGAAATCATTAGAAAAGAAACAACTTGCAATTCATGTTGCACCCTTTATGTTGATCAGTGGTGACTTATACAAAATAGGCTGAGATGAAATATTACGCCATTATGTACTGGAACATGAGCACATAGATATCATGGAAGAGGCTCATGGTGGTATTACACATGAGAACTATGCAGGTGATGCCACCGCACGCAAGATTCTACTCATTGGATTATGGTGGGAGACCCTTTAAAAAGATTGTAAAGAGTATAGTAAGGTGTTTGATCACTATCAGATCCTTAGAAAACCTAGGCAAAGAGATGAAATTCCTTTAAGGATTATTGCTAGTGTAGAGCCATTCGAGAAATGGACTATATATTTTTTGGGTCCTATATCCCCATTCTTGCATAGAACTAGATTGTGCTACATCATCACTTGTACATATTATCTTACAATGTGGGAAGAAGTAGCACCTACAAAGGATTATACAAAAACTACAACAACAAGGTTCTTATGGGAAAATATTATCACTAGGTATGAATGTCTGCTGAGCTTGACAAATGATTCGGGCACACACTTCTTGAATGAGACAATTAGGATATTGTTGGATAAATTTATGGTTGTGAACCACAATACTAATCCTTATCACTCTCAAGCAAATGGGACTGCTGAGGATTTTAACAAGATATTGAGCTAGACATTGACAAAAATTTATGATGTTGAAAGGAAAGATTTGGATGATAAAGTTTCTAATTTACTTTGGGCGTATAGAACAACCTACAAAAGGTTGAATAAGGCCACACCCTTTTAGTTGGTGTATGGCACAGAGGCATTTCTTCCCATGGAATTCATGTTACCTTCTTTGCATATTGTGTGAACTTGAGGTCTAGCTGATGAACAAGAATTAGAAGAAATAATTGACAATTTAATATAGTTATATGAGAGGCGCGCCATAGCACGTTAGAGTCAGAAGAAGGAAAAACACAGGTAGAAGGAATGGCATGACAAACACATAAGGGGAAAGAAGCTTGAGGTTAGATAGATGGTACTTCTTTATGATTCCAAGTTTCTATGACATCCAGGAAAAATTAAGGTGCATTGGTTGGGACCGTATGTTATCACTCATATACTTGAATTAAGTGTTTGCCAGTTAGAGGCGCTTGATGGAATACAGTTACCCAGTTACTTTAACGGGGGTAGGCTGAAGCTCTACTATAAATAAATCTTCCTGGTGTTTATAATAAGCGTAGTATTGTCATTTAGTATAGATTTTCCTTTTTGTATTTATTTTAATGTATTTCCTACTTCGTTGTTATGCTTTGTCAATTTAGTTAGGTGTTTTTTGTAATAAGATCGTTTGTGCACTGGAAGCTAATTACAATCTGAAGTATTTTTATGTGAAGAGGACTACACATACCATTGGTTTCAGGTAGTTTTTATTTATTATTCAAAAAAATAGGTACACATGAGAACAAACTATTACAGGTGCTAATCAAGTATGGAAAATAGCTATTAGAAAATAAATTACTTTTAAAGAAGACCATAGATGGAAATAAATGAATGAACAATATAACGTGAGGTACGTAGCAGCCATGGAAACTAATAGAGGATGGAACAGAGGAAAGGTACTTTGGTGCATGGAAGCACGTAGAAGAGAAGTCTGTAGCTAGAAGGTAAGTGCACTAGAAGGTTATAATTGGGGCGCAAAGCTGTACCGCATGAAAATTAGGAAAATGGTCAATTAATGAGAGGATTGATGGTAGGTGAAGGATCAATAAATGTAATAAATTATTAAAAATCTATAGAAGGATGTGATGTGGGTTCATTTTTACTTTTGCGATCATAAGTATTCAAGTGAGCTAAGTTTGAATGAGCTAAGAAAAATGTGTTGAGGTGTAGAGAGCTACAAAAAAAGACGTGGAGAGTATATTTGTGTACGAAAGTGGCTTGCATACCCATTGGTGAAGGGTTTGAGCGTAGTAAAAGCATTGAGAAGGATCTAGGGCACACTGTTTTGAGCTAGGGCATGTGGTTTCAAGATAGGGTTTGAGCTTATTCAACAAAAAAGACAAAAGGTAGGATTTTTACAATGGCACTGAAGAAAGCACCTGCAATAGGTACAAAGGGGAAGAGAAAAGATGAAAGTTGAGGTCGAAGTTACTTCTGAGAGTAAATTGTCAAAGATACAGTAGCCAGAAGGAGTGATAGTCAGACGGGATTGGTATTCCCACATTCACAAATGAAAAGTAAGTGATTACAACCACCGTACCACTGACAAAAGGGGAGAATTAGATGTGTTGTTGAATAAGAAGACCAACAAGCTGCACGTTGGATGATATGCCAGTATATGATTATGTTGGGGAAAATTTTCTTAAGAAGGTAGGGGTTTATCAGTTATATGAAATCCCATATTTTGGAAAACCAAAAGCTTTATACCAATGGCTTATGAGAAAATTCCATGAGGACTTCTATTTTGCTTGACGGAGGGTAAGGATCACATCAGCCCTGATCGCTACATTGACAGGACTGAATGGAACATGGTCGGTATTATGAGTGATCTGATTGATAAGGTAGCTATCATGGCACCAGCAAGGTGTTATGACAATCCAAGGGTCCATGCGGAATGGACATAGATAAATTAAAGAAGTATCATGTAGTGCAGGTAGGCATGCATCTTCTCACTAAGTTAAATGACCAAGAGAGATGGTCATAGGTAAATACCATGTGGCTACATATTGTGAAGAAAATGTCAGAAGGAGAAGTCTACAACTTAGCTGGCTAGATTACAGAAACTATTAATGAGGAAGCGCACACAAGTGAGAAGATAAGTTTTGGTGTTATTCTATTATATCTTGTCTTTGTAGAAATTGGATTGCCTGATGGGCCAAAGAACATTTTTTTGGTAATAACCCATAGAGAAGAAGTCTCTCGCATAGAGAGTTTCAATAAATAATTATGTGAAGGAATGATGAGTGGCCGATTCAAGAAAATTTTAGAACTTGTGGTATGATCGAACTTCACATGGAATTGGAGGAGGAATGGACACATTCCAAAGGATTTAACTTCAGTAGTGGGTAAGGCATTGCATTTTTTGGTATATCAGCATTTCTACATGCCGTGTGGTTTGTAATGAAGGATGGGACATGGATTCCATGGTGCAAAATTCCCTATTCCTTCACAATGCGCTACTTATAGGCCTAAGTTCACAAATTTACTGATGCGCGTTGGCTGAACTTCAATGCAGACAAGGTAGATTATGACTACCATACTCTTAGAAAAACATATGTTTATCTTGTTCAGTTTTCCTACATTGAGAGGCTCATTTCAGATGTTATAAATATAAAGCTAGTAATTTCAGCTATTTTGCACAATGGATATGTGCTCATCTATCTTCAGCTCAAGCCTAGGCTGGAGAATAACAAGTATGTGAAGAATGAATTTATTCTCCCAGGTCTGCTTAAGGGAAAACACACGGTTGAGAATGTATCATCTCCAAATCCTTCTGCAACCATAGAGATAGATGAGGAAGAAGAACATGAGGATAGTGGATACTTGGAACATATAGGCTGGAGGTATCCCACAGACAGAGTGGAGAGTGAGCACACAAATAATCTACCACATGTGCAAGAAGGAGAAGAGGATTTGGACGTAGATGTAGTCCTTGAAGAGTTCCCGTTTAAGAGGGTATTCAAAAGAACCAGGAACTGAGGCGCATGAACATCACAATCTGTACAAAGATCACCTCAACTCTGATCTCATAAAGAAGCACCAGAGAAGAAGAGAAGAAGAAAGTTGAAGCTTAGTGAGGAGGTAGACGAGTCTAAAGAGAGTGCACCTAAAACCTAGTTCAACCGGAAGATGTGGAGGAGCTCCAGGATGAATAAATGAGAGATGAAGGAAGAAGGGGTGAAAGAAGTAGAAGAAATCTATGTGCGAGAAATCTAGCATGCCAGTTATAACTCAAATAGGAGAAGGGCCAACTCCAGACCTTAATGTTAATCTTCCTTAGGGGCCAAGTATAAGGAGAAGTGAAGAATATGTTGTGCCAAGTATGTGCTATGCTAAAGACACAAGAAAAAAAGTCTAGGCCCGGTTAGTGGACTTTAAGGAATTATATGGATCAGACCTGATGGATCCAGGATATGACCACCACGCACACAAGGAAACAACTATCTATGGTCCATTCAGACCCATATGGATGAATCTAGATTTTTATGTATGTGATGAGTCTTGTGTCTCAAGAAGAGTAAAGAAGGCATCACAGAGCAGGCACATGACCATAACACCTAGTCTTATGTTTGATGAGTAGGTAAGTAATGCTTTAGTCAAGGTATTTTCTGAGGTGGTACGGAGAAATATTGATAAGGCCACCACCATTAGAACGTTGATGGGGAATAATAAAGATAAAATTGCATAAATAGAGTGTTTAAAGGTAGAGAAATAATGAGAATGGAAATAGAATGATGCCTTTGTTAGCATGGCGGAGGAGATTGATGATTACATTTTGACAAAAAGGCCTCATCTAGAACCAAAGGTACCTAAAAATTTTCTTTCTATTATGCATTATGTTGCACTTTGGTTGATTTGGTGCTAGAAGATGGACCACTTAGAATGCCCACACCAAAAGATTCTGAACAAGAAGCAAAGAGAGAAAGGGCCTCTATGATTAGAAAAAATTCAATGTATGAGGCACTACTCCAGACTTTAAAGGATGAGCTTAAGAAGGCAGACCCAGCTCTAAACTTGTGTGCAACACCAGAGACAGTGATAAGGACCAGAACTCTGGTTGAAGATAATGAAGTTCTGGCAGCAATGAAATATGAAACTTTAGGGCATGTACAGAAAGGTTATCACTAGTAAAACAAAAGCATGAAGCCCTTACAAAAACCCAAGATCCACATAAGGAGAGAATAGATGATATTGGGAAGCACATAGTGTAGAAGATGCATCTTTTGGAAGGAATGATGTCAAATATGGCCAATGTTTTCCAGTTCTACAAAATAAGAAGGAAAATATTACCCAAGATGAGTTGGATGTCATCACCACAAACATTCTAGAGAAGACAAGGACCATGCTATATGAATGAAAAATGTTGGAGGCTGAGATTAATAATGAATATCCAGAGTTGATCCTCTCAGTTGAAGAAGAGGATGTTGTAGAGTAAAGATTCATTCTTTTGTATAGTGATTATTTTATTTCTTTGAATTCTTATTCTTTATTATTTGAGAACATCATAAAGAATCCCAATTTCCTGGATGAAAATGTACTTTAGTGTGGGGTACTATTGAGAAAACATAATATTGTTCTAAGGAGAAGACACACAAAGAATACATGCACTGGAACAAGGCGCATATGAAGGCACGAAATAATAGGAAAGAAAACACACGCCAGAATGGTTTGGTTCAAACTTAGCCATTTTTATGGACACAAGCTGTTTTTTGAAGATTGCTGTATAGAGCACACATCAGGATGGAGACTTGCACAACACAAAAATGGTGTTTTGGGAATGAACAGCTCAATAAGCTCCATGTATGGTTGTAGTTAATAATAGTATTACTTCTTTCAATTAACTATAAGTCATCTATTATTAGCGCACTTGCATGTAGGAATGTTATTGTAAAGGCACATGGCTATTATCATCATGCAAACTATTTTTAGAAGTGTGTAGGTGGTGAAGGGAAAGTAACCACCCCTATAAATATGTATTGAACTATGTAGTTTAGGGTGTGTGAGTTATTGTAGAGATATGCTGATGGATCTGATGCGCACATGACTTATGGCGGTACTTTATAATGTAAAAAGCTTTCATGTTTTACAGTATTTAATGTAATGAATTATATTGGCTGGATAATGGTGTTAGACATAATTGAAACTTGTTCATGGATGGTTAACCTTATTATAGTTATTGTTTAGTTCATGATTTACTAAGATCTAGATATGGATTATGCAATGTGGAATGCTTATGTTTATCTATGGATTTGAATATGTCTTATCCTCATCACACTAACATCCAGCACAAGAAAATCTCAATATGGGAATTGTACCTTTGTGTGCTTTAGGTGAGATCTCACCTCATGCTGGATGATGTGCCAGTGTGCCTAGGTTTTACATAGTAGATTTTAGGTTACATCAACCTAGATGAGATGAATGTGGATGCCCCCAATGACGTGTATGATAAGTGTAGAAGGAGATCATCCATGTTGCGTGTAGGATTCATGTATATACAATCACACTAACCAAAGGCATGAACATGTATGTGTGGATGGTATAGATAATGAAATATAAGAAATCAATCTAACATGTTTAATAAAGAGACCATAAATAGGAAAAAGTAAGCAATAGTTAAAGTAACCATAGTATGCAGTATGTTGTGGATGGATGAGATGGAATGAAATATGGAATGATAAGATATGGGTATCCCCCAAGTGGATTGAAATGTATGTAGTGAGGTTCATTTTATTTTCCCCTCAGTAGTAAAAAATGAACCGTAAACGAGAGTGTGTCATTAAGAAATGGTCGAATAGTGTGTGTTTTTTGTCTAGCACACTGTGATGAATGTGTATATGCATAGTGGTGATGATATGTGACATGTAGAAAATATGTGTGTGGACCTTATATCCTAAGTGTATACCATGATGAAATGGAATGGGGAGTGATGATTTACCCCTAAGTGTATATCACTATAGGATGACAAAGAGGGAGTGGTGATGTAACATACGGTGTATACCACTACAAAATCATATATTAGGTGAAGATTTAGCCTAAAGTGTATGTCACTAAAATATGATTGAACAAGTGATGATTTATCCCTAAGTGTATATCACTACAAAATGACCAAAGGGAGTGGTGATCTAACATAAGGTGTATTCCATGACAAAATGATAGATTAGGTGACAATTCAGCCTAAAGTGTATGCCACTAAAAGATGATTGGATGAGTGATGATTTATCCCTAAGCATATATCATTACAAAATTACCAAAGGGAGTGGTGATCTAACCTAAGGTGTATAACACTACAAAATGATAGAATAAGTGACAATTTAGCCTAAAGTGTATGTCACTAAAATATGATTGGACGAGTGATGATTTAGCCCTAAGCATATATCACTACAAAATGACCAAAGAGACTGGTGATATAACCTAAGGTGTATACCACTACAAAATGATAGAATATGTGACGATTTAGCCTAAAATGTATGTAACTATCCTATCAATGTCACATGATAGAATGTGTAGTGGTGATTGCGTGATGAGTATAAGGTCCATTTGATTTTAAAACCCTCAACATTCAAGTATGGACCAATGAACCAAAGTACATCATTAGGTAGTGAGTGCAACACGTAGAAGACAATGTAGTATATGTAAGGACAAAAAATTACCATGTCATGAGTATAATGTGTAAAGACACAATGTGTAGAATGCAATGTGACAAGTGTAGAATGTGTAAAAATTTAATGTGTAGAATGTATGTATATAGACTAGAAATGTAATGCTACACTCCTATGTGATGAAGACTAGAATGAGATATGAAGTATAAATGAAACAATATCAAATTGTTGTGGATTGAATATAGAATGTATGGTGTATAATGCATAATTTGTGGTAAAATTCCATGTGTAATTCCTATAGTGTAGTGTGTGGGGTTCAATGTAGTAGTAATCCCTCAATAGTCAAGTGTGAACCAAAGCTCAAGAGTGTGTCATCGGGTAATGACATTGCTAGAATGTATGATGATTATGACTAATGATCGTGTGTAAATGTAGTAATGGTGCTTAAAAGGAGGTGGAAGGAATGTGAAGTGTTATGCCCCCTAAGCACTCATGAATGATTGAGTTATCTGATGATGGTGAAGGATGTAGTTCCTCCATTTGATGCATAGGAGGAAATTGTATGAGCATGCTCTAATAGTGGTGGCATAGTAGGCATACGTTGTACAAGAAAATGATTCTATGTGCATGTGAAGGATGAATATATGAAGAAGGTTGTGGCGTCACAAAATGCATTGATGATGGAGACCTATGTGATTTAGAATGTGAAGGTGAACAAGATCTGCATGGAATGAACCGAGGTGGTGATCTATGTCGATATGTAGTAACTATTCGCATAATAGGCATATGCTTATGTGTTGAACTAGTGGAAAGATGTGGGCATGTAGTGGATGTTCAAGTACGTGAGTAAGGGGTAGATTGCGCTGTGGGAAACATAGAATTCAATGGAGTGGGAAGAAGTAGGTAACATGCTAACTACTGTGTGAGAAGATGATGACCATGGAGTACAAGGAGGGACGCCATTAATAGAAATGACATAATTCTTGTAAATGAATTTAAGCCTCAATTGGTTCATAGAAATGATAGATTGTGAATGAAGAATCTAATTTAGACCAAGGGGCATGTCACATCCCTCAATTGTATTCCTAACAAGGAAAGGCACAAGCATAGTAAGAGGACTGACTGTAACTTGTAGTTGAACAACGCTAAAAGGTTTTTTTGAAAGGGTATTCAATTTTCAATGGGGGATGCCAAATAGCCCTGAGAAGTGACATAGAGCATGTGATTATGAGCCATGATGGATCAACCTTAGTGTTGTTGATAGGGGTGGATTCAATAAATGTACAGATGTGGAATTGATTAGATATAAAGGTAGCATGAAAAAATCAGTGTTAGCAACTAAGAAATCAAGAACTTGCGATTCAAAAGAAGACATGGTGTGTGAAATATGATTAACATTTGAATTTTTTTCTTTTGTGTTATGCTTTGGCAGTGGGTTGTTAATATATTTTAAGTTTATGATTTTCATTAATAGAATGAGTTGTTTCATACTTTGGAAGCTCAATATGACCATTTTTGAGCAAGTCCAAAATGAGATGTTGTAACCAAAAATAATGATCAGTGGGATGTCCTATACATTGATAATAATCACAATAAGAGTTTTCATCGAAATTTTATCCCTTTGGGTTGTGATGGATCAAGTTGTAGAGGAGCAAGGTAAGGTGATAATATTACTATTAATGAGTTGGGGTAGCAAGACACTTGAAGGTTGTACTAAACTTAGTAAAATTGCATTTATATGGTTGCGGTCGAATTTCCTTTGGAGTAGAGATTGTGTTTACAATGGTTTTTGTGTCTATGGATTTAATTATGGAAGATTTAAAGGTTGGCTTACTTTGAAAATAGGACGATGACGCCGCTTTCTCGTGATATTTGAGTTTTCCTATGGTTAAGAGTTTTGTCTCATGAAGCTTGAGAGTATGGAAAATTTTATCAAAGTAAGGAGATGTCTCAAAGATAAAAATCTCCTGTAAAGGTGGTAATAAAATTTGAATAAATAAATCCTGGAGTTTAGAATCTACTATTACATTAGATATCTTAACTACGTTATTCTTATATCTCAATACATAGTCAAATAAATGTTCATTAGGCCCTTTCTTGAGTTGTGTCAGCTAAGCATAAGAGATCTTGGAGCCAATGTTGATAGAAAAGTGAGTGAGAAAGGCATTGGCCAAATGGGTGAAAGAGACTACTAAGTGGATAAGTAGATCATGGAACCCGTGCATTGCATAGTCTTGTAGACTATGAGGAAAAAGCTTATCTAGTACAATGTGATCATCCACATAGTCAAGGCATGCTACATGAAATGCATGAAGATGATCTTGTGGGTCCCTATGTCCTTTAAATATTGGTAGTTTATGAGAGATGAAATTAGGTGGATATGGGTACGTTGATATGATAGGTGTAAAAGGAGTATTCAATAGGATTATGGAATCTAAAGATGGAGATGCACATGAAGTAGCTAGCTAAAGATGACGAATTTGGGTTTCTAATTTATGATATAATGAAATCAAATTTAGAGAATTTGAGGAGGATCCGAGATGTAAAGGAGAAGCACCATGGTGAATGGTTAGAGCGGTGGTGGTGCTAATAGAAGTGGAAACATATGTAAGTGGAGTGGAGATGATAGGAGCTAAAACATGAGTAGGTAGGGTAGAAACCATTCAAGAAGAAATATGGGTAGGTGAAGTAGAGACCATAGGAGCATAAGAAGTAATGATGGAGGTGAAATCATCACGAGATTTCTTAGCGGTAGTTAAATCATGTAAAACATGAGGGAGATGGGTAGGATTTTCATGTAATGCTTCGAAAAAATCAGTGATGGCGTTAAATTGATCTTGGTCAACATTAGTGTCTTCATCATAGGACTTTTGGCTATCAGAAACTTCAATCTCATGGAGAGGAACCTGATTGGAATTATCTAAAGGGTTGTCAACCATAGATGTGGTTGTATCAACCATTGTCTTAGAAGTACGATGAGTAGATAAGGGGAGTTCACAATATTGAAGAGATCCAAAATGACTAGTACAGGTGATGGGCATAAAATAAAATAAATCAAAATAATCCCTAGAATGAGAATGTAAAAAGGTAGATCTTAGAAGTGTGAAGGATCAGTTTCACCAAAATGATTAACTAAAATTTACTATTTTAGGCTAGTGCAAAATAGTTAATCTAATCTAGGAGGACATATAAACAGAGAAAATAAACACCCTAAGATAACATATAAATTAATTAACTAAATAAAACTAATAAAATACTAAACCCTAGTATGTAAGAGGGGAAAGGAAAGAACTTAGCTGATAACTGGTGATTTTCAGACTGTGTCATAGTGGTGCATAGAAAATTAGAAAGCAGGAATAACTGTGTCGTACTACCAGAAATGGAAGATATGGATGAGGTGGTTAGATTGATGCACTTGGAGAAGTACTGGGGTTCCCACGGGTGCTCTGGTATGAGATCTGGGCACCTTGGTTTAGAAAAACATACCCAGAACTAGTATTTATAGGGTCGGAAGGTAATCTGAAGCTCTACCTTCCTGTCGCATCAATTTCTCTGTACTATGTCGAATGCTCCAAATATTCCAATGAGAAGAAATAATCTGCAAGAGACCAAAATGAAGTATCAAAACCCTAAAAAAAAGAAAGATTCATAATGAATGGGTCAAACTGACCTTAGCAGCCACAATAGTGGGCTTACTAATTGAGTGTTGCACTACATTTAAATCCCAGATTTGGTTTTGATGTGTGTGTGCATGTCATGCCCTAGGTGCTCTTGTGCCAGTCACACTTTGTGAAGTAGTGAGAAATAACTAAATGTAGAAAATGTAATAGAATGTGTGCATGAAATAGAATAGAATCCCTCCCCCTATGAAGTTTGATGCAGATGTCCTAGCTTGTGCCTTGATGATGGAGCTATGTGGATGTCAATGCAATACATGGATGCAACTCTATATGGACTGATAGTAGTGTATGATGCTAGGTACCTCATTATGGTCTTGTAACTTTATATTTATAGGGTTCTCTTGGTCTAATTTCATAATTAACCCCGAAAAGGCTGGCCACAAGAAAGATAATTATGACAAATGAATAAAAAAGACCCAAAAAATGGCGGGAAAGTGGAAAAGACACCAGAGCCCCCTTGGGCGCCCCAGTTAGGGCTTAAATGACTCAGGATCTTCATAAATGAATGGGTAAATGGGTACAATAGGTCACAGAATACGGAATAAAATAAATAAAATGACCAAAAGAACGGGGGTTAATTAGTACTTTCATCCCTTGAGAACCTTCTAAATAGTAGTATGAGACCGAGATAAATGAATTTCTAAAGTGCATGATTTTGTGACTACATTTGCATTATACTCTATTGAGGTTAAATATGTAACCCTTACATCATCTTACACACAAGTAATGTGGTTTAGAATAATATTAGTTGGTTTTAAATATGCTAAACATGAGCTTAAAAAAATATTTTTATATAACATTTGGGTAGTACAACTGTCTAAGAATCTTGTTTTCTAAGCTAGAACCAAACACATTGAGCTCAAACATCACTTTATCAATTACTTGGTCAATGATAAATATTTTTTCATGAAGATCAATTTTCTTATATACTCAACAAGGGATTTATGAAGCACACATATGGAAGACTCAAACAAATTATTGGAATTTTCTCCCTTTGCATCAAAGAGGGAATGTTGGAAAGGATGCCAAATTTAGCATTTGAAATTATGGTAAATTTTGATAATTTTTTATTTTTAGAAATAATTTAAAAATACACTTTTAGGATGTATTTAAATTCATGTAGGGATAAATAAACGAGTTATGAAAATCCCTAGATTTTATGGGCCCTGGGTGTATTCTCTAGAAGAGAGCCATAATTACGCTTTGAATGCATGCCTAGCTTGCACACTTATAATCCAGGAAAAAATTATACTGCATGTTAAATTTGTCCATGGATTTCATGACTCTTTTTTTAGTTAAATAGAAGCCCAAAATTAGTTTAGGAGTATTTTAATATTGTTATAGGTTCTATTATGAGTGTAACTTGCTTTGCAAATTTAGATGTAATTGGAAAATTTAGCCTTTTGAGTAAATAAAAGAATGACACCAGGGTAAGTTATATTATTGCAATTAGTGAAAGTTATTTCTTACTATTTATTATTTCAAGTAATTATAATTAATATCCATTTTTTTTACAAAGGTTATTTTTAAGTTCATAGGTGCATACAATGCATAGTTTGATCATCAAGTACACAAGCAATTACACTAGCTTAATCACTAGTTTTTATGAGACTTGTTTGGATCATATAAAGCTTCATTATAGGTTATTATAAAATTTATATCAAAGGTTTATCAACAATCAAAATTTGTGTTTTTTTCCCCTTCCACTCCCATTTTTTCATATATGTGTATAAATCAACATCTAAGTCTATGGGACTAGTAAATTGTTGTTTTTTGGAATGAATTCAACCGAGGTCATCACATAATTGTAATCACTATCATGATTCAAATTAGCTATATCATCATAATCAAAAAATTCATTATGGATAAACGTTTCATTACATCATGTTTCTCCATGTGTTTCATCATTTACTACAAATTCGTTACCATGTCCTATATATTCAATTTTATCATTTCACAATATATTTTCTTCTCTAATCTTACTTGAAGATGTTTCTAAATTTGATTCTTTTGAATTCCACATGTTATTCTCAATAGAAACATTATATGTTTTAGTATAAGTACATTTACCTTCATTAGTACCTTTTTTCATTTCTCTCCTAAGTTCTTGTCTTTTTCTTTACTTTTTTCCTTTTAACTTCAAGTTCTTTATTTGTTTGTTCTTTAATTCATATTCGACGTTGAATACTAGATCGAATGGTCAATATTTATGCTTTGTATTTAAATGAGGATCAAAATTATTTATGTTGATGTTTGAGACAAGAAAAAATGGAGAATTCAAATGTTTGTCATGTGTACAGCCAGTTCAGAACACGTAAGTGTGAATTTTTATATGAAAATGGTAAAGGAAATATGATTTTTATGGTTTTTTTATAATTTTATGAAGGGCATACACCCTTTACAAAATCACACAACCTCTTTGTATATATAGTTACAAATCAAACAGGTGAGAAAAAAATTAGCTGTAATTATCATTTACAAAGGTGTTGTCTAGATTTAATGCACAAAAACTTAGGCAGTCATGGGATAAATCCCCTTCATTTAATGGTAAAGCTCCCGTGCAAGGTATTTATTTATTCTGGTTATTTTCCCAGGGTATTACTTTAATCACAAATCTCATGAACCATAACTTGGAAATTTTGTAACAAGTAAGTAGCTATGTTTTGGGAATTATGTGGGAAAGAAAAGGATGTATAACAATGGTGAGAAAAAGAGAGGATGCACTTCATAATAAGTAGATCACAGAGCTTATTGCCGCCTTTTTTGGGGAACGTGCCTACAAAATAAATTAACACTTGATAAATGGCACAATTTTAGCAAATGAACAATAAATTAATTTAAATTTACATTTTAAGTAACACAAAGTTTACCATAAAATCCTCAAGGAATGCACAACAAAACTTCTTAGACAAAAATTTCCAAAGCCGCCAAGAAGTAATTGTGGATCTACGTTGCTCTTGCTGACTTCTGTCATTTTTTTGTTGTTTTTTGGCTGCTCTTCCAACAAATATGCCTTCTTCTTATTCGAGCTCAACTGGTTTACAAGTCCCTTTCAAAAAACTATTTACCAATAATTAAAAAAAAGTAGATCACAAAGCTTATTGCAACCATACAGAATAAATAAACACTTGAAAAATGACACAATTTTAGCAAATGAACAATAAATTAATTTAAATTTATATTTTAAGTAACACAAAGTTTACCATAAAATCCTCAAGGAATGCACAACAAAACTTCTCAGACATAAAGTTCTCCAGAAATATGCCTTATTCTTATTCAAGCTCAACTAGTTTACAAGATGAACATATGATTGCTTCAACACAAATTTTGAAATAACAATGCACAAATACAACATTTTTTGCCAAAAATTTCCATCCCTTTTATTCATAGGTTTCTCTCTCTATTTATAGCATCTAGAAAGAAGATACAAATATGAGAAATTAATTGTGCCTTCCACATGTGCTGGCTACAAATCTGCAGGTAGTTGAGAATTTTCCTCCTCAAATCTCTCTTTGCTTGACACGCATGAAATTCAAATGTTCTACAATTTAAAATAGAATTGACCACTCTATATTCAATGTCAATTATTACTAAGTAATTAAATTTTTTAAATAACTCGAAATAATGGTTTTTAACCGAATTTCTTAAGTTTTACAAATAAACCCAATTACTTAATTACATGGTTTGAGAAATGAGAAAGAAGAAGAAGAAGAAAAAGAAAAATGAAGAAGCTATTCCAGCTATAGAACCTAAGTCTTGTTTTTACCCTTTTTTGTGAGTAAGCAATTGCCCATACTGCATTAAATTTAGTAGCACTACAACCTGGAACTGTTCATTTCATGATAGAAGTGTTTTTGCATTTTTATCCCATATATCCTTTCCAAAATTAGATTTTTTAGATTCCATAATTTAGAGGAGGTTGAAATCTTCCCAGAAAGTTCAAGATCTTGAAAAATGGAGCACTAGAGAAAACATTATGGCCAATCGGGTTTTTGACCCCCATTACTACTTTCCTTTGTATTGCGGGTTTCAACAATCACATTACTGTTTCCCACTGAATTGCATAAGTTTTTACAATTTTCTCACTTAATCCCACCAAAAACTTATTTTCATGATTTCATGGTGTAGAAGATGTTGAGAGCTTTCTAGAAAGTCCAAGATCTTGAAAAACATAGCATCGGAGAAAAATTTATGGCTAATTAGGGTTTTGACCCCCATTACTGCTTTCGAGTGTATTGCAAGTTTTTAACCCCCAATTTATTCTCTCCTTCATTGCAGATTTTTGAACCCAAATTACTTTTCTCCTTCATTGTGGGTTTTCGACCCCCAATTACTTCTCTCCTTCGTTACGGGATTTTGACCCCCCCCATTTCTTATTACATGTACAAATAAAGCAACTTCTCTTCTTTGCGAGATTTTGCAACTGCTTTACTTAGTTGCTTTTAGAAGTAAAGTAACTTTATTTAAATACAAAGAAAGAAATCAGAATTTTGGAGCAGCATTGCTTAATTACTTTAAGGAGTAAAACAACTATGAAAACCTGACAGACATGAAGTAGTGCAGATCAGATTTTGGAGGATGACTTACTGCAACTTTGAAGTAAAGTAATTTGAGAAACTTGATTACTTAACAGAGTAAGTACTTAGATTTTTAGGAACTTCAAGACATTTTGGGCAACTGGGTATTCCTCCAACTGCTTCCAAGAAACCTTTTGCAACCTTTTGAATAATTCTAGAGAAAATCTATAAAAACGTAAAAGGGGTATCCCAAAATTTCTTAGTGAAATATTTGGGGACATCAATTGGCTGTGTCTATGGAAATCTTTATTTCTACCCAAATAGAATAAATGGAGATGAAATCCCAACATATCTGGTTTCAATTCTTGTCGAGTGGGCTATGGAGTCAAGTTTAACCTTGAAGAAAATGATCTTTTCCCTTGAAAATTTTCTTCCTGAATCTGTGATGAACTTGGCACCAAACTGGAACTTCCTAATGACCGCTAGTTAGAAATTGATATGTGGATCTCTTAATAAAGCTATGAAACTTATCCAACTACCTGATTTGATCCTAAAGAGAACTAAACATGGAAAAAAACTATATAAAAACATGTAAAATCATACATGTTCCAAGTGGATACATCCAAATTATACACAAGCACTTCTTTTGCTATAAACAAAACTACCCACTTTACTTTAACTAGAGGCAAAGGAAGCTCTAACAAATCCTACAACAAGCAAGGACAAATAACTTCCTTTCCTCACAAACTTAGACCATGTTTTTGATTTTACATTTAACATGGTCCTTAGCAAGAGAAAAAAACTATTCAAAAGTTGGTTCCCCACCCTTCTGACCAAAGTATCAATAACAAATAAAAAAAATACCTCCTTGTTCTATATTTTGGATTTGAGAGGTACTGTGGTTGATCTTTGGTGTGTTGTAGCTCTTTCTCATGCTATGAAATCAGCATGAGTAGTTTCAACTCCTCAGATGGCTTCAAACTAGACAGATATCTTATTGGGCAAGGCATAATCCTCATGATTTGCCTATTTCTTTGAAGCTCGTCCCCATGAATGGGTGCATTCTACATAATTTCCTTTCCATGAATAAAGTCACATTCAATTCGATCTAATATTTTTTCCACTTCCACAGACAAACTACAAAAGACTCTTCCTTTTCCAACATGACTTTTGGTTTTTCAATTGATTCATCATGGTTCTCCACATGCAGAATGATTTGAGTAGTAAGATCTTATTTAACTATTTCCTCCATGGCTGATTTGTGGGAGTTTTCTACAACAAGAGGATTTTGGCATGGGAAGATAGATGGTGAAAATGCATAAGTAGTGAATTATTCTTCTTCAAGGAAAAATTCTCAATCTGATAAGAAATCAACCTCATTTTCTGAATCATAGTCTAATTAGCCAATGTTAGAGTCGCTAGTAGGGTCTACAAAATCATGGTCTTCAGGTGGATCACACTTAGTATTTGTTTGATCTTCTTCATTGACTCCTACATTTTTCCTTGGGGTAGCTTCAATTTCAAGTCTTTGAGGAGAATCATTGTTACCTTGCGTCAGCTGTTTCTTTATCTGCAACATATCATTTTCCAATCTTTGTAGCAACAGATCAAAAGTACTAGTTGAATTAGAACCTTCAAACTTGGGAGATGAATGTTTGATTTTACTTGCCATGATAAGATTATCCTCTACTGTGATAGGAATGTTTTGAGTTTCCAAAAAAAATAGCAAGATGTTCCCTATGCAACTAATAACCAACTTCAGGTGATAAAGCATTAATGAGAAATACCTTTTGATTTTCATCACTAAGGGAAGCAATAGGAGGAATTTTACAAAGTATATTTTGAAACTTGGTAATAAAATGCCTCATGGGTTCATATGGTTAATTTTGTCATCTGGATGAGTTGTGCTAAAAAATCATGTGAATTGTCTGTGGGTTTGAATATGACTTCAAACCGTGTTCTCATAGTAGCCTAGTTGGTGATACATGTAGGCAGAAGGTGATAAAACCATTCCACAATAGCACCTTGAAGTGTCTCAACGAAGTGATACATCTTCATGAGTCACTCCCATAAATCCACAAGCTACAAAAATGCAACTATATGATCATCTGGGTGTTACTTCCCATCTCCATTGAATTTTGGGAAATTCTTACGTGATCTGCATGACAATTCATGCAATTGTTGAACCAATGCAAGAGGGCCAATAGCTAGACCCAAGTAACTAGAGCTCATAGTTGTTACACAACGATGAAATCTATTTGTAGAGTATTATTCTTTATTATATTCCATTCTTTCCAGCTTGACCTTGGAAAGAAATAAGAGAACAAAGAAAATATGAAATCACCAATATTATTATTATTTGATGGAGTCGCCAATATATATATATATATATATATATATATATATATATATATATATATAGCTTGACACTGGAAAGAAACAAGAGAACAAAGAAAATACGAAATTGACAATACTATTATTATTTTATGGAGTCACCAATATATATATATATACATACATACATAAACTCGTGGGAAAGGCACATGTCAATGTTATTTTTTTTCCCCAGCGGAGTCGCCAAATATTGTTGTTTAGATTTTATACACACAAACGTAGGTAGTCATGGGATGAATCCCCTTCATTTAACGATGAAGCTCTTGTGTCAGGTATTTATTTATTCTGATTATTTTCTGGGGGTATTACTTTAATTGTGAAGCTCATGAACCATAAATTAGATTTTTTTAGTAAATAAGAAGATTTATTTTGGAAATCGTGTGGGAAAGAAAAGGATGTATAAGAGCGGTGAGAAAAAGAGAGGATGCACTTCACAATAAGTAGATCACAAAGCTTATTATAGCCGTACAGGATAAATATACACTTGATAAATGACATAGTTTTAGAAAATGAACAATAAATTAATAATGATTTAGATTTCAGTAACAAAAATTTTACCATAAAATCCTCATGGAATGCATAAAAATAATTCTCAAACACAAAGTTCTCCAAAAATCCATCTTCTTCTTATTCAAGCTCAACTATTTTACAAGACGAACATATGATTACTTCAACAAAAAGTTTGAAATAACAATGCACAAGTAAAATAATTTTTTCCAAAAGGTTCCATCCATTTTCTCTGTAGGCTTCTCTCTCTATTTATAACATCTAGAAATAAGATACTAATATGAGAAATTAATTGTGCCTTCCGCATGTGTTGGCTACAAATCTGCAGGTAGTTGAGAATTTTCCTCCTTGAATCTCTCTTTTCTTGGCACACATGAAATTCAAATGTTATAAAATTTAAAACAACATTGACCACTCTGCATGCAGTTCCTGTTATTACTAAGTAATTGAATTTTTCAAATAACTCGAAGTAATGGCTTTTAACCAAATTACTTAGGTTTTAGAAATAAACCCAATTACTTCATCACATGGTTTGAGAAATGAGAAAGAATAAAAAGAAGAAGAAAAATAGAATAAGAAGAGATATGAAGAAGCTATTCCAGTTGTAGAACCTCGGTATTTTTCCCCCTTTTTTCTAAAGAATAAAACTGCCCAAACTGCATTAAATTCGGTAGCACTACTGCCTGGAATTGTTCATTTCATATTAAAAGTATTTTTTACATTTTTCTCCCAAATACCCTTTCCAAAATTATATTTTTTATATTCCATGATTTATATGATGTCAAGAGATTTCTGGAAAGTCCAAGATCTCAAAAAATGGAGTTCTAGAACAAAAGCTATGGCCAATCAGGTCTTTGACCCCCCATTACTGCTTTCCAATGTATTGCGGGTTTCAACAACTGCATTATTGTTTCCCACTAAACTGCATATTGTTTTTTGCAATTTATCCAAATTAGTCCCACGAAAAACCTATTTTCATGATTCCATGGTTTAGAGGATGTTGAGAGTTTTCCAAAAAGTCCAAGATCTTGAAAACCGAAGCACCGGAGCAAAAGTTATGGCTAATCAGGTTTTTGAACCCCATTACTGCTTTCCAATGTTTTTAATTTTTTATAATTTCATGACTTCTAAAAGAATTTAAAACTATAAAAATAATTGAAAATTTATGAAAAAAAATCTCAATAATCTTCAACATTTTTGGAATCCTTAATTGAAATTTTATTTGTTTACTCCAAAAAATGTGTTCATACACATGCATTTTATTATGTTTCACAAAAATTTACTATGTCACTATTAGAAATGCTTAAATTTCACATACTTATCTCATATGGGTATTGTAAAAAATTACATGTTCAAAATGTCAAAAATTATCTTCATATGTCATCACAAAATAATTTGCATAGGTGCCTCTAAAATTCTCTCAAAGTTCACGTATTAATATTTCTTTTTAAAAAAGGTGGCCACTTTTCACCCCCCTTTAACCTCCATTATCCTGCATATACCCTGCACGTGGTCCATTGTAACCCATAAAAGGAATCACACCCACTCATGGTATGACCCAATAAACCATGTACAAAGGAGGAAAAAACCTAGTTGAATCATGTTGACACCTATAAATAACCTAAAACCTTAATATTATTCTAGATGTGCACTACAAATCTAGAATAAAGAAAATAAATAAATTTTATCCACGAATATCTCAAACTTAATAATTATAGGAACATTTCAACACATCAAAATAATTTTCCACAACTCATAAAAGGTGACAAATTAGCCATATTCATAGCCATCAAACAACTCACAATCAAACTCAAATATCTCACCAATTAAACTATCTCTATATATAGTCATAAAAACCGCATGCTAAGTTATCCCATAATGTAGTGTCAAACTCCACAATTTGAAATATATAAAATCTAATGTCTCAAAACATTTTAACATTTCTCACTCAAAAAAGGATATCAAAATTCACAGACCTATAGCATGTTCCATCCTCAATGCCGCAATCCACATGACTAGTTTTCCAATGCTATAAAAAGCTAAAATCCCATAATATGACCAGTCCTTAGTGGTCAATATGAGTAGTCTCCAAGTAACACAATTGGGGCTGCTCCTCTCAATACTGAAATCTTTGCAACTTATTATAATGAACTCAAATAAACTCAATATACAATCATACCAATACAACAACAAACCAAGATATATTCATCTACATCATCTAGAATATTAATTCTTAATGACGATCAAAATATCAATTAGAAAGGAACACAAACAAGTGCACAAATCATGAACTATGACAACGCCAAATTAAGAACTACAAGTCACATGAAATAACACTATCAGGTGTACCAATCACATCATCTAGCTATGTGAGACAACAAATCACGTAATTTTCTCAACTAGACATAATATATAACTCATAAACAAGTATTATATCACTCAATTAATAATATATCCACACTATGTGACTCGATCAACACTATGATGTGAAGATCAAAAACTCAAGAATTTAATCTTCAATTTATGTGTGACAAAAAGACACATCAATCTATCCATGAAGATCGCTTGAAAATCCACGAGGTAAAATCATCTATAAGATTGTATATCTAGATGCATCTATATAATATCAACACAATATGTATCAACTCATAGAATCTTTGAAATACTCATTGACTCATAACACACCTCAAATCCACATACTCATAGCTCAAAATCTAACACATGGTGTTCACCCCTTATTATATGAGAGTTGATAACTACTACATATAACCCTTGAAAATAGGAGTTACTTTGAATCAACAACAAAAATCATCTAGGTACTTGTATATGAAGTGTATAACTCAATCATGCCCAATTATTTTTTTTATCACGATTCTCCACTAAGCCACCCTTTTAGGTTTTCAACTTATTAGGAAGACATTGGAATTTTTCATTTTAGATTTTCAACTTATATATAATCAACAATAAACAATATCAATAAGAGGTGATATGTCAATCTTACAACATCATAAATCAAATCACATTAATAAGTACCATCAAAATCATCATGTTCATCATAATAGATATCCTCAAAATCATGAATAGGATACTAATAAAAATATGAAAAATCTAATTAGGATCAATGTCAGCTACAAATTTGGGATTATCAAACACAAAAATGAAATTTTGTCTGGTATAAGAATTATCAACAATATCATCACATTCATAAACCTTCATTTTCTCATGTTTTCTAACCATGCTTATATCAATCATCCATTCCATTATTTTCATATCCCATAAAAAAAAACACATCTATAACACCACTTATAAAAAATAAATTAAAGAGAGTAAATGATTACAACAAAGAATCTATTAACAAACAAAAAAATATCAAAAAATTCCATTATAATGCAAAATACACAAAGACTCAATTATTTATATAAATCTTCAATACACCATTTCAATAATATATCAATCCACATGCTTATAAATAAACTTTAGGTAATTTGGTTTACAAGATCAAACTACCTCATAGTCTCGAATAAAAAATAACCAATTAATTATTTTAAACTAACAACTTATATTAATAACATTAACATAAAGTATCTAGCTAACCACTAAGCCCTAGCTATTTATTTATTTGAGCCAAAGTGTAAACTAACTATCCAAAAATAGTTTTGGATGAATATGTCATAACAATTTTTGTGTTATATTTACAAAATTGGTCTTAAATCCATCTAAAACAACATTGTATGTGTGGTTGGATCATATTTGGTATTAGGTTGAGTGTAATCAAATCCTCTCCTACAACACCAATAAAAAATAAATCAAAATCTATAAGTGCAACAAGAATGGGAGTTGCTCCCTCCTAAAAAAAACAAGTGTATTTCTTCCATGTTTTACATCTCTTTACTTTACAATGCAAAATTTCAAATTTTACAAGTTACAAGATTTATTTACATGAGAGTTGCAATTTGATTTAAACTATGGAGATCATACACATTATATGTTGTAGGTTTCATCATGGAATGTTCCCACAAAAATGCAAATAAAAAAATCTATAAAGAAAATAAAAAGTGAGTGTGCACACTCAAATATGATTTTCCTTTAAGTATGCAATTTTAAATTCCACACTTAAAGGGGGGATCATAAACATTCAAATTTGGTAGCTTATCCTTTGGAAATGAAAATTTTGGCTTGTGTTTCTATGCTAAGAAAAATGCTCACATTCTAAGATTAATAATCATATATTTGTATATCTCTCAATACTTTATAACCTCTACACACTACTCTATCACTCATTCTTACAATATTAATCATCTAGAGAAATAATTTAACCAAGACATAATTCTCAGAATTCAACTCTATCATCATTATTTTTCAGTCTAGGACCATACATGATAGGATCAGACCATACTACATTTTGGGTAGAGTTTTATAGTCCCAAAACCTCTCATATAATGATTTTTTTCTAATTTGAAAGCCCTATGTGAGTTAGTTAATATTTCTTAGTTGATCATAATGTGAATGTTTTACATATGGAAGCATATATAAGCAAGTAAATTACACTTTATAACTCACTTAGAATTTTCATTAGCATACATTACAAATATCAATACTGAAGAATTAAAGGCTCTCATAAACTTCCTAAAGTAGTTTCAAACCATTTATAGTAGCCATCATATAGGCATGAAGTACTCAAATCAAGGAAAATTTTAGTGGTTAATTTTTGTAAACTCGTAAATATTAGGGGTTTTGGAAATTAGAAATGGCAAATTTTCAGTAGTCAACTGCCACCTAGTTCCCCTAAATTTTGGACAACAAGTCATTTATAAGGGTCATTTCATCTATTATTTATAGTTTAAAATGAACATATGCATGTATTTCACCAACATTTCTAATATAAATCTGCCCATATTCATCAAGGTATAATAGATAGTCTGGGGGGTTGCAAGGGGGGATACCCCCCTTGTGGGGTTCGAGGCTGCACCCCCCAATGGGGGTTCATGGGAAGCACCCTTGAAAGCCACATTTTATATGTCTATTTCTAAAGAGATGAATATCTTAACGAAACATCATACAAAGGAACCAAGTTGGATGACAGACAATGAACGACCGTCTAACCTAGGTTGGATGGTAGGCAATGGACAACCATCCAACTCAGGTTGGACAGACATCCATTGTCTATCATCCAACCTAGGTTGGATGACATATAATGGATGAATTTCCAACCTAGGTTGGAATTCATACAATGGATGGTCGTTCAACCTAGGTTGGACAATAGGCAATGGAAGGCCATCCAACCCAGGTTGGACAGTCGTCCATTGTCTATCATTCAGCTTGAGTTGGACGATAGAAAATGGATGGTCATCCAACCTAGGTTAGATGACCTTCTAACTGGAATAGATGTTTTTTCAACCCAGATCAGCTAACAACCATCCAACACAATTGTCGAACAATAGGAAACTGTCAGAAAAACACCCTGCAAATTTTCCTTTTCCGTGAATCACTTTTTTAGATATTTGCCACCCATTCTATAATAAATTTTTGGAGGGGGGGTATTAAAATTAACCTTGACTCAAATGAGGTTTAAGAGGATATTTTCCTCCATCACCAAGAATTCAAGGGTCTTAGAGCCATATTTTAACAAGAACAAGTCACTCCATGTATTTCCAAATGTATTCAAGGAATAAAGGGGATTATTATAAGTGTATGAAGTTATTTAAAACATGCCTTTAAGTTTATATGGACTACATCACAAGACTATTAACAAAAATTAATTTATAACAACATGCTTTTGAGATGATTGTAGACACCCAAAATTGGGTCACAACCCCTTAAGCCCCTTTCAATTAACATACCCCCTTACCATGACCCCTTCCATACATTATTATTAATCTAATTATTAATATTAGATTAATTATCACCTCACCCCTACACCTCACCTTTGCACCTCAGCTTGGATCCATTCCAAGGGAATTTAACTAACTGAGACTAGGTCATCACTCCTAGCATTGAGTCATCACTTCACTTGACTAACTAAGAATCTTTCTAAACCTAATATTTATTTCTAACCACTTCTTCCATCAATTCCTCACATGTTTAAATGTGAACCAAGACTCCTAGCCCATAATAAAATCTTGACCCACGCCAAAAAGGGAAGAAACAAACTATTTTGAGAAAATTGGACTATTTTTCCCTAACTGACACAAGTTATTCCCCGGTCGACGATGGTCAAGGAACAACCATTGGTTCCTTTAAATAAGGATTTCTAACTCTTTCCCCAAGTTATTTATTTGGTTAGATGTTGGATTTCATTCACATTATTACGTTTTATTGAGCATCTGATGATCAAACATAACACCATAGTGTTCTAGTTCTTCACTAGCAACCAACCTCTTGCTCCATAGCCTCAGATCATTCATAGGGAAGCACATAGGATTCATTTCCATGGTACTGGATCCAGACCCATTTCTCCTATGAAAACCCACCAACCACCGCATCTACCAATTTCTAGGTCTTTAGATAATTATATTAAGTAGGTTGTTAGTTCTTTACTTTGGTTTTAGATCTCTTATTGTCTTCTGTTGTACTACTTCTTTCTCACCCAAATACGACCCGTCACCCATCTACTTGATACCCTACCAAATTGAACCTCTCCACTTTTTTAATCACCTCTCTCACCCTTGTTGAGTCTTCACACAAATCATAACACCCATCCTAAGCCTTTCCAACACTTTTTGCAATCACAAAGAGCCATAACCAACTCCTTTTCACCTTTGGCACCCAATTTCCGCTATCGTGGTTGATAAGCCAACCGATACCATCTAAAACCAATGATTAGAATTGCTTCCCCCAACCATCATCGATCTTTGTGTCTATCATTCTCTCTCATATCAGTGAGCTAATTTACCCACCCAAAACCTCTCAAAACCTCCCACAACCTCACCAGACCTCCATAACACCCTCTGTTACACCTACAGACCTTAACAACCCACCACCTACTTTAAATTTAATCTTACATTCACTATTTAGATTAGATTTAATTTATTGTGCTTGTGTGAGATACCTAAATTATACAACTAATATAGGACTCTCTATTTCATGTTCTTATCTATATTTAATTTGTTTTAAATGTGGATTGATAGCCTTCTAGGAAGTATCCCACTTCCCGGATCTAGCTCCCGCTAGGTAATTCACCAACTAATGCTTTTAATTCTATCTTAACAAACCCTTATTTATTTCCTCCTACTTGCATTAGTGAGATATATACTCTCTTCCTATTCATTATTGCTCTCATCCAAGTTCATTTTTCAATTTGGGATTAAAACTATTACATTGCATCCATGTATTCTTGCATTTAGCTCACATAGTCCAAATAGAAATCAAATATAACCGAGGTCATGATCAGTTGATGATTAGTTAATTAAGCATAGTTCACTATTTCTCACACTTATTGTCCAAATCACTCAAACAAATAACACACTTCTTAAACATTCCCCAAATCCCAGGAAGAAGCTATCAAGGATTTAATAACCCATTGATAGTGGGCCCTAACCGTTGTTCTGACCGGATTGTCATATCAGAGCTTAGACCTCATGTACTGAAAGCTATATCGAGGACTACCCCACCAAAACAATCCTAAAACCATCCATAGCTGGCTTCTAAGTACCTTAGATCCATTCTTTTCTATATATTCATAGTGATTCCTAAGGCTTGAGCCATCACAACACTAAAATCTTATTCTTAGGATAACGTGTTTGTTATTTTTTTCTTATGGATTTTTGACTTTATTTCTTGTCTTCTACTATTTGAGGTGTGAGTTCATACTTCATCAATTCTATTTATTTTTCACACTAAGTCATCACAACTAGTTAATTTTGGTTCTCTAAGTGTGTTAGATTAGATTTTCTATACACAACCTCTTTCTTGAATTTTTTCGACCAAATCTAACTCAGAAATTCCAAATTTATTAATTATCATAGTAACCAACATCGGTTACCTTCCTACTGGCATTGGTTCAGAAACCAATATAGGTCCTTTCATCCAACTGACACCAGTTCACTAACCACGATCTGTCTCTATGTTTTTGAATTTCTACCAAAAATAGCAACCTATTTTCACCTACCAAATTCTTTCAAAATATGTTTATGAGCTTCTGTCACTTTCACTGAGCCCAGAGCACCTAATTTTCATCCTCCCATATGGTTTGGACTCACCAACAGGTGCAAGATCTTACTTTTTACGTGAGTTGTATATTGTTACCTGTTACCCCCTCACCGCCTTCTATTTCTTCACCAGTTGATGTTAATGCACCTGCGATCATACCCAAGGGTAGTGAGGAACTCACTAGGTTCCTTGATCATAACACCAAGGCATTGCAACATTACCTTACTAAATCTTCCACCTGCAGCTCACTAGGTCATCCTCTTTATGGAATTCCCACTTCGATGCCCCCCATTTCTATCACCTTTGCCATATCGGAAAACACTAATGTAGTTATCCAAACTACTATAGTGTCGACCAACCTCGTCTCACAACCACCTACTTCACAAGTGACCTCCACACCCTCCACATCTGCCATACCCTTATACATGGCCCCTTTTATAGGGGTCCCTTCATCATCACTACCTTATGTACCCATGTTTACGTAGCTGCCAATTGTGTTAACCTCTTCCACCCCATTACAGAGTTTGGTGGTTTCTATTCCCAAAAAATTTCCACCTATTGCTACAAGGATATTTTCACAATCTCCTCTCGCCTACACCTTACCTCAGACACAGGCTTTCACCTCCACTTCATACTCAAGTCATTTTCCCTCTTATTCTACCACTTCTTACATACCTAGGCCTCAATGCATGTACTCGGCACCACCACATACTGGTATGCCTTATACGACCCATTCATCTTATCAAGCCCCTTATACCTCAGGGGGAATTTCTCAATCGAATCCCACTCTAGATCTCATTAAAATGATGATGGACAAAATGAAGATGCTCAAGGCTTTCGTTTCCAGATCTTGTAACATTTTTACCTATGATGAGATTTGTAATGAACCCATTCACCCTCCATACCTATTCATCTCTATCATGCGTAATGGGAGCTACCCAAATTTAACCATTTTAACAGTAAGAACCCCCAACAGTACTTGTGCTCATTTAAGCATGCTTTTTATTTGATAGGACACGATGATGCCTTACTCCTTCAAATGTTTCCCATGTCCCTGTCAGGAACCACATTAGACTAGTACAATGCTTTTCTTAGGCATTCATTTTTCTCCTTCAACCAATTGGCCCAGACCTTCCTTGATCACTTTTTAATCAATGTCTCAAAGAAGGTCTCTATGATAGATTTATATTCTATTCACCAATATGATGACGATTCTATCGTTGATTTCGTCACACGTTGGCGGGGCCTAATTAATCAGATCTACTTCTCTCTCCCACAGCCTGAGCTCATAGAGTTGTTTATAAAGGTGTGTACCAGAAACATTTCCCTAAATCTTCAAGTTCAGACTTTTTCTATGTTTGATGAGGATTTCACTATTGCTAGGAAGCTTGAAATTTGTGCCCTTGAAGAAGAGAAACTTAAACTGCGTAACAAGAACGATGCCTTCAAATCCAACGACTCTTCTTCCAAACCACCTAACAACTATTCCAAGTCAAAAGGATATGCTAATGCAGTGGTTTTGAAGGTTGCCCCTTCTCATCCATATAATCAACCCAAACCTCCTCCCAATCTCTCGCTTATTCAAAATTTCCAATAAAAATATGAATAGAAGAGTTACACTTCCATCGAAGATCCATATTCTTCAGTATTGGACAAGATGTTAAAGGTTGGGGCCATCAATCTTCCTCCTATCAAACCAAAAAGACCCTTCTCACACCACACCATCCTGGTATAAGGAGAATGATGTTTGTAATTATCATCGAGTGAGAGGCCATAGTGACAAATATTGCAAAAAATTTAAAAACATTTTCTAAGGAATGTTAGATAGCGATGATCTTGTCCTCGACAACCCTAATGCACCATCCAATGCAAACTTCGATGTTTTTAGGAAACTGTTTCCTAACCATTCCCCTTCATCAAAAGAAGAAACCAATGTCCATGTGGTTCATGAGATCTTCACTTCAGCATCTGATCCTTCTATCGAGAAACTTCCTCTAGCATCTATTGAGGAAATTCTCGCGTGGACACCCCTACTTATAGAGGAGACGACCTTACCAATTCTTTTACCCAGAAAGGAACCCACTTCACCTATTCATTTAGACATAAAGGAACCCTCATTATCAGCTTCTCAACCCACATGAGATCCTACATCACTCAACTTTCCTTCCCCTCAACCCGTATAGGAGCTAACATTGTCTACTTCACCCGCCTTGCCTTCTCCTCAACCCACAAAGGATCTAACGGTGTCTAATTCATCCATGTTTCCTCCTCCCCTACCCATAGAGGAGTTAATATTATCTACTTGTTCTATTTTTGATACATCACCAAAAGACCTCACAAATCTCATTACTCTTCTTACCTCATTATTACCTACTGAATCTGAGGTCAAGACCTTCCCTGTCTCACAAACCTCAAAGCTTGTCAAGGGGATTAACACTAGCATGGTATTAACACCAAAACCTAACACCACCTTATGGATCTTACCAGGCCAAGTCTAGCACATCCCCCTATGAATCTATACTTTTCAACTCCATCCCCAATCATCACAAAATCTATTACAACACCTAAAATGATGACCTAACCTTCTAGGGCTCACACCCTAGTATCTCTAATTCCTTCTCACTCACCTTCACCTCTGCCATCAATTTTAGGCCCACAACCTTCAACCTTGGTTAAACTACCTCATCACTAGGGAAAATCTAAAGTTAGAGAACCTATACCCTCACCTTCACCTCTCATTCTACCCAAACCTTCTTCATTACCTTTTCCCTCACTCTTACCAACACCCCCACTTTCAACTTGGCTTACTTGGATACCTACACCTTCTAAGTCTCCTTCTTCCTATCATGGTGTTCCTCCTTCTTTACCCAATAAGGCACAACCTAAATCCTAACCTTCCCTACCTACCAAAAAGGTAGTTACACAAGCATGACCACTCACCTCGCCCTCCTCACAAAGGTTACCTACACCTTCACCCAAGATGACCCTGATTTCTTATTATGAACCTTTGGCAGGATCTTATTCTAACATCATTGCTTGGTTGTTAGAGACATTGGCCATATCTCTTCTTCCTATCAATCCTTATGACCCTCTTAAACTTAAACCAATAGGTTTTAATGACACGAATATTTTTTCTTATCATCACTCACTAGGGCACGATGTTGATATTTTCAAGGCCCTTACAAAAAATTATCCTTCATCTTTGTGATTTCGATGGTCTCTTCAAACAAGATGATCTATTAGAGGAGGATTCCATTCTTTTTTTCCTATTGCCACACAACCTTGTTTTCCTCCTCCAATTTTTGAAATTAACATGGTACGTGTAGCCACTCAATCACACCAAGTGAAAGACAAAGGAAAGGAAAATGCTGGTAATCCTTCTAGTTATCCTTCACCTACCACTTCACCTACACCTCCCCCATGATAACCATCCTTGGGATGGCACCCTTTACTTCTTCTGAGGTTACCCATCATTCAATGATCAAAATACTTCACCAATCCCCGTTGAAGATGTATTTATTCAACTTGATTCAAAACTCTGATTCTCATCGGCAGGCCCTTATTGAGATCCTATAATCCATCAAGGTACCACCCAATAACACTTCACCTATCGCTGCCCTCATTACTCCTCATCAAATTGCTTCCATTAAATTTTCCAAATCAGAGATTTCCCCTTCACAACTTGATTATGTGGATCCCACTCTTTCCATCTCCACTTACATTAATGATATTCATATTAAATTCATAATGAAAAATGGGCATACCCACTAATTTCATGTCTAGAAACCCCGTTATGCTTCAATCCTTTAATGATGCCATGACCACTACCCTAGGCACTATGGTCCTCCACATTCACATGGGTCCCTGAACCATTCCTGAAATCTTCTACACTCTTGAAGGATATTTCCAATATAAAATGTTGCTAGGTCACCCTTAAATTCATGCCATTTCTTGTGTACCTTCCACCCTTCACCATTACCTAAAATTTGAATATGAAGGGGAAACTTACACCATTTGGGCAGATCCCTCCCCCTTGAAAACCTGCAATATGCTTTACCATCCAAATGATGTCTTAATCTCAATTAAGGAAGCTACCACATTGACCACATCTACCAAATCTACCACTTCACCTTCCTCATCTAGCCCACCTACCAAAAATCCTACTCCGCCTTCAACTAATTCCCCATCTTCTCAAGATTCAGATAGCTCATCAATACATACTACCCAAGTACCAACCACAAACCCCTTGGTAAGCATTTTTCAATGCATTTCACTTGAATAATACCACCTCCTTAGCATTAACGCATTCCGTACTCCCCAAGAGTATGGAAAATTACACCAACACCCATGTTACAACCATCATATAGGAGAGGTCATACCATATGATCCTCCCCGCCTTCATACCAACCTAACCAATGGGGGGCTTGAAACGGCCTCTTATTATATTGAACTTCCCTTCCAAACCAAACCCTTTTCATCTAACTTTTCCTACCTCACCAAACGCAACTTCACACTCACTTTTCTTCACTGTTGTGTCTAGAAAGGCTTCATCTTTGGTCATTACAAACAAGGTCGTCACACTATTATATCGTGCACCTATAAGAAACACAAATAGTTTTGTGGTTTCTATTTTACTTCATATCATCCTCCCAAGAAGGCCTGCATCACCCTCATCAAAGATGAAAATCCTTCCTCACCTTCATCACCTATCGAACCACATTCTCCCACCTAGTCTATAGATCCCAAATTCATTTTGCCTAACTTTATTTTTTGTGAACACCATCTCTTTCGTACCTCTGACCTATCAATGTCATGGCAAGGTTCCCCCTTCCCTTCCTCTTCTTTATCTTGACATGTTGGATGATTATATGCCTTCTATAAACTTTTTCCAGTGTTAGGATTACAATTTTATTCTGACCTATTTAGGTGTGGAGGATTCTTATATTCAAAGATCGTTACCCTCTGACACACAAACCATGTTGAATGAATCTACCATAGAAATCAACATTCACACTCAAGATGACCCATGAATTATAAATATAGGCCAATCTTTAGACTCCACTAAACAAGAATATTTCACTTATTTCCTTCACGATCATAGAAAAGCATTTTCTTGGTCCTATAGTGATATGTCAAGTATTTACCCTACTATCGTGCTTCACAATATCATAACTATCCCTGATGCCAAACCAATGAAATAGAAGCTACGTAAAATACATCCTCGCATTGCTCTTCTTATGAAAGAATAAATTCAGCACCTTCTCTCTGATTCCTTCATCCTACCTATTGACTATCCATAATGGATCTCCAACATTTTTCATATCATGAAAGTGACTAGGAGACTTTTTATGTGCACTAACTTTCAAGACCTTAACCTTTCTTGTCCAAAGGATGACTTTCCTCTACCAAGAATTGACTAAATAAGTTATCTTACAGTCAGCCATAAGATGTTATCTCTTATGGATGGTTTTTTGGCTTATAATCAGATATTAGTCGCTCCAGAAGATCAGTAAAAACTACCTTCATCACCCCTTGGGCAATATTTTGTTATCGTGTCATGCCCTTTAGCTTGAAAAATTGTGGTATTACTTATTAACGCACTATGACTTACATATTTCATGACATCATGCATGAGATTTTGGAAGACTATGTTAATTACCTTCTTAGTAAGTCCAAGTGTCGCACCAATCACCTGACTGGTAACAAAACTCTAGATGTGATGATAAAATTTAGTAGCAATAATTTGATATTACCACATGAAAATAGGAAAAATCCATAGATAAATAAAATATGAAAAATAATTGATAGATTAAAACTTGAGCAAGTTCATGATGAGAGAGCTTACAATATATAGGAGAATGAACTCCTTAAAACAAGGATTCAACTCCAATCTTTAATCCCATAATATCCTCACATATCTCTCCTATAATCACTCCCAAACCCAAAAATATCTCACACAACTCCCAAATAGCTATGTGAGTTGTTTATTCAACAAACTCACAACTAATACATATTATCCTATATTATTAATAATTAATTGATTAATAACTCATATTAATAATATTACAAAATTTTATTTTTCTCACCTAAATATGATATTAATATCCCAATATTAATATCATACTAACACACTAAATTACTAATGTAATATATGAATTTTGCATTTAACTATTACAAACAATAATGTGGGCACTAATTTTCTAACATTCACCCCTTTAGTGTGAACATGGATGAGTTCTTTCTATTACCTACTCATGTTCAACAATACGATGGTTTTCAAAGAGTACCATCAACTCCAACAGGTTTTCTAGTGGAATTATTAACCACTTCTATATGTGATTTTCTAAGAGATTCACAAACTCTCAAATTAGTTTTCTAGTGGACCACCAACCACTTTTATAACAACGTACATGTTTCCCCACTCCAATTTTTACATTCAAGGGAAAATATAAGAAAAATCACTCATGCAGGAGCTCACTTATTACAAGAGTGAATAGGAATAAATCATCTATTCTTATTACAATACACAATCAAAATTAAACACATAAAAAAACAATGCCACAAATTCATTGTGTGGCCCCTTCGCTTGTGGCTAGCAAGAGGTCACTAATTAACCTCCTTCATATCGTTTCCTCCACCCTCCATGGTGATGTAGTTAGAAAGTGTAGATTTTAGGCTCATTACACAATTTTTATGCAAGTGTTAGATTCAACTGATAATGTACCCCCTGACTATGGACATCGCGTGCAAGTAGAAAATGCATCCAATTAAAAAATTACATAAATGTATTACGCACCACTTTTTCTTTTTTCAGATCCCTATTTTTATTTCCACTTTTATCTTAAACTAGAAACTGGGTTTTTATAAAATTATAACAGAAGTTTTCTAGATATTAACTAAACAAACCCAATAAATTTTGTAGTATTTTGAATCTGGGTTTTTTTAGATATATTCAATCTATAAAACGTTTGTTTTAAAAACAACAAAACATTTCACTCAACTTACACTGAATTTTACACCTAGATAAAAGACAAATCTGAAGCTGATGTAAACTACAATATTATGCGTCTTGTTCTTATCTTTCTATTTAAAATACAAGACATCAATTGGATTTCATATGAGTAAATTTCATTCTTTTTACTTTAATGTGTCTGCTGAAAATATTCTTACGGGATTCCTTCAACCTTCTTCTTCTTCTTCTTCTTCTTCTTCTACACTTGTAGAAGGAAAATTGCTTTGATACTAGATGATAACAAAACTCTAGATTTGATGATAAAATTTAGTAGCAACATAGTTTGAGATTAGCGCAAGAAAATAGGAAAAATCCAAAGAAAAATAAAATATCAAAATTAATTGATAGATTAAAACTTGACCAATTACATGATGAGAGATATTATAATATATAGGAGAATGAACTCCTTAAAACAAGGATTCAACTCTAATCTTTAATCCCATAATATCCTCACATATCTCTCCTATAATCACTCCCAAACCTAACAATCTCTCGCACAACTCCCAAATAGCTATGTGAGTTGTTTATTCAACAAACTCACAACTAATACATATTATCCTATATTATTAATAATGAATTGATTAATAACTCATATTAATAATATTACAAACTTTTATTTTTCTCACACAAAAATGATATTAATATCACAATATTAATATCATACTAACACACTAAATTACTAATGTAATATATGAATATTACATTTAATTATTACAAACAATAATGTGAGCACTAATTTCCTAACATTCACCCCCTTAGTGTGAACATGGGTGAGTTCTTTCTATTACCTGCTCATGGTCTACCAATACGATGGTTTTCAAAGAGTATCATCAACTCTAACAGGTTTTCTAGTGGAACTATTAACCATTCTATGTATGTGATTTTCTAAGAGATTTGCAAACTCTCAAATTGGTTTTCTAGTGGACTACCAACCACTTTCATAGTAGCGTACATGTTTCCCCACTCCCATTTTTACATTTAAGGGAAAATATAAGAAATATCACTCATGCAAGAGCTCACTTATTACAAGAGCGAATAGGAATAAATCATTTGTTTTTATTACAATACACAACCAAAATTAATCACACAAAAAAATAATGCCACAAATTCATTGTGTGGCCCCTTTGCTTGCGGCTAGCGAGAGGTCACTGATTAACCTCCTTCATCTATTTCGTCCAGCCTCCATGGTGATGCGTACTTAGTTAGAAAATGTAGCTTTTAGGCTTATTACACAATTTTTATGAGGGTCAGAATTAACTGATAATGTACCCCCTGACTATGGACATCACGTGCAAGTGAAAATGTGTCCAATTAAAAAATTACATAAATGTATATCACGCACCACTTTTTCTTTTTTCAGATCCCTATTTTTATTTCCAATTTTCTCTTACACTATAAATCTAGGTTTTTGTAAAATTATAAGAAATTTTTTCCAAATATTAACTAAATAAACCCAATAAATTTTGTAATATTTTGAATCTGGTTTTTTATATGTATTTAATCTATCAAACGTTTGTTTTAAAAACAAAAAAAACATTTCACTCAACTTACACCAAATTTTACGCATAGATACAAGATGAATCTAAAGTTGATGTAAACTGCAATATTGTGCGTCTTGTTCTTATATTTCCATAAAAAAAATGAGACATCAATCGGATGTCATATGAGTAAACTGCGTTCTTTTTACTGTGATGTGTCTGTTGGAAATTTTATTACAGGATTCCTTCAACCATCTTCTTCTTCTTCTTCTTCTTCTACACTTGCAGAAGGAAACCTACTCTGATAGTAGATGATACCAAAACTCCATATTTGATGATAAAATTTAGTAGCAATAATTTGATATTAGCACATGAAAACAGGAAATATCCAGAGACAAATAAAATATCGAAAATAATTGATAGATTAAAACTTGAGCAAGTACATGATGAGAGAGCTTACAATATATAGGAGAATGAACTCCTTAAAACAAGGATTCAACTCCAATCTTTAATCCCATAATATCCTCACATATCTCTCCTATAATCACTCCCAAACCCAACAATCTCTCACACAAATCTCAAATAAATATGTGAGTTGTTTATTCAACAAACTCACAACTAATACATATTATCCTATATTATTAATAATGAATTGATTAATAACTCATATTAATAATATTACAAACTTTTATTTTTCTCACATAAATATGATATTAATATCACAATATTAATATCATACTAACACACTAACTTACTAATGTATTATATGAATATTACATTTAACTATTACAAACAATAATGTGAGCACTAATTTCCTAACACCGAACATCCTTAAAATCATCTTTGACTGCATTATCCAATATTTTGTTTGCCTTCAACCAAAGAAGTTTGTTTTTGCAGTTTTCTTGGGTAAGCTCCTTGGTTTCATCATCTCTTTACAGGGTATCAAATTTGATCCTGCTAAGATCAATGAAATCCTTGACATGCCTCCACCTAATAACCTTTGGTATCTTCATAGCTTGCAAGGAAAATCATAATCCATCTGACACTTCATCTCTAAAATTTTAGACCAATGTTAACTATTTCATCACCTCCTTAAAAGGATGTTTGTTTCCATTGAAATTATTAGTGTCACAAATCCTTCGACGCGTTGAAGAACTATCTTCTTCAGCCAGTTGTGCTCATTCCTCTTAAATACAAACAACCTTTTTACCTTTTCATTTCTACTACTGTCCATTCCTTGGGTGCCATGCTCACTAATCATGATGAGTAACACTAGGAATTTATAGTTTATTACATAAGTCATACTCTTTTAGACTATGAAACTTGGTACACTCACACTGAAAAATATTTTCTTATCCCTGGTCTTCATGACCACAAAAATTTTCCACTACCTTCTTAATCACAAAATGTTTTTTGTTACCAACACCGACCCTCTTCATTACATGTATGCCAAATCTTACCAACATCAATGCACCATGCATTGGCTCATGCTTCTTGTAGACCTAGAGTTGGATTTCATTCATCAAAAAATTGTAAAAGGACAAACCATTGCAGATCAACTTACAAATGCTCCTCTTCCTGGGATTCAATCCTCAAATATTGATTTTCCTGATGAATCTATCACCACCCTCTCCCTTGATTATATCATTTATCAAATGACATTATTATTTTACAGATCCAAATGTCACTGTGGGGGAGGTGTGGGGGTCATCCTCATTCCTCTTGATGGTAAGCCCATGCCAGTATCATTTAAACTAGACTTTAACTGCACCAATAACATAGCCAAACACGAAGCACTTGTGTTAGGCATTCAAACTGTCATTTCCCTACGTGTTAAATCCATTAACATATTTGGTGACTTTGAATTGGTTGTAAACCAAATCAATGGTCTGTACTAATTTCATAACGATGAGCTAAAAATATACATCATATCCACCTACTTTTTACCATATTTGATCATTACTTCATTCAAGCCACTCCGCGATCCACTAACAAATTTACAGATACCATGGCTTGACTTACCTCTCAAATACCAACCTCACCTTTAGACTCAAAAATATTTGTCACAATACAATGATTACAATCGCCTTCTTATATTATCCATGACATTAACTTTGTGGGTAGCATCGATACTAACCCACACAAAATTTGGTATAAGCAGTTTGTTGACTACGTCTCACTTTCAATCTTGCCTCCAGATCTCAGTCACAGTGGATGACGAGCCTTCCTAAAAAGTGTCTCTTGTTACGTCATCATAGGAGGTCTTCTCTAAAAATGTGGATTTGATGGTATCCAGCTATGGTGCCTCACCAATTCTGAAATCCCATACATCACCACAGAGATTCATGATGGGATTTTTGGGGGGCATTTCAGTGGCCTCGCTGTCATGAAATGTATCCTTTGAGTCGGCTATTACTAGCCAAACCTTAACCAAGACTATTGTGACTACATTTAACATTATGTGAAGTGTTAGCAACATGCTAACCTTCATCATCCTCCTAGTCACACCTTACAAGTCACCTGAGACTTTTGGCACTTCTCTAAATGGGGTTTGGATCTCATTGGGGATATTAACCCTCATTCATCACAACATCATCATGGCAACTTAATAGTACACTAAAGCCATCCCTCTAATTTCTACCAAAGCTAAAAATAAAAATGAATTTATAAACCACCATATCATTTGTCGCTTTGGTGTTCCTCATCACCTTATTACTGACAATGGAAAAAAATTCAAAAACAAAACCCTATGAAAACTATGTGACAAATTTAGTATTCAACTCATTTTTTCTTCACCATATTACCTACAAGCAAATATTCAAGCCAAATCTTCTAAAAAAACCCTCAATAAATTTTTTATGAAATTGGTTAAAGACACTGGTAAGGATTGGAAAACACACCTTCCTTTCACCTTATGGGCTTATCACATCAGCATCCACACCTCTACTGATGCCACACATTTCTCTTTTGTCTAAAGTATAGAGATCGTCTGACCTCTCAAATTCCAAATTCCATCTCTTTATATATCACTTAAAGATATGCTCTCTGATGATGAATTTTGCAAAAACTGTTTGGAACAACTCAAACTATTGGAAAAATACCATTTAAACACTCTAGACCATCTCTAAATCTACCAAAAGTGCATCAAGTGTGCTTATGACAAACGCATTCAAGAACGAACTTTCAAGATTGACAATCTTGTCTTGAAGGAAAATCATCATGTCACCAAAATGGAGAAAAGTAAACGAGGCAAGTTTTCTCCTAATTGGCTTGGATCTTATATTTTCACCCATACCTATGGATTAGAAATTATCGTTTATCTTCTCTCAAGGTTAAACCTGAACCTGAGCCCCTTAATTCCTTGCATCTTTGACCATTTTATTGTTGAATGAATTACTACATCACTTCATATATCTTATATGCTCGTCCCTTGATAAAACCTCTTCTTCCACCTACCTCTATTAAGGACTAATGACTTAAACATAATTGTATGATTATCAGTCACCAATCAGCCTTCTCTCGAATATGAGTACCACGGATCTAATCATAGCATAATTCTCATGGATACTTGTCATCCTTTTTTAGGATGGAATCCCATGGTCATTCATCACTTGAAACTTCTCTCTCATAGCTAACATTTTTTGTGCTAGGGTTTTCCTTCATAAAAGAGGCCTATACCCCTTTATAGTCTTTTCCATGATTACAAGCTCAACATAATGTAAAAACAACACCTAAGATATCCAAAATATACTCCTTGAGTCAAACTTCTTACAAATAAATAATTTTGTCAAATGAACATCTACGTCTCTCTATTACTGCTATAAGTAGACCGCTCCCTCGAAGGAAAACTACAAAGAGCTAAAACAAATAAGACTAATATGTATTTGTCAAAAAAAATTTATCTTAGAGCTTATCATATCGATCATCTTCACAAAGACCTCAAGGAGACTCTACTATTCATCCCAATATATATTTCTTATATCGATCAGTCTATGAATACAACAAGAAAAAATGCAAAAGAAAAATACAAACTTTAATCATGGACTTTCCTATGTCAGTTTTGGGTTTCTTACAGAAGGGGCATGCTATCCCACAACAATGTTATGCTAAAAAAACCACTCCACCCTACATTCATTTATTTACTCCTATCCACTCAAGGGATGTAGCACTCATGCAACACTTTTTTATTATGAAATGTTAATTAGAAAAAATCTGGCACTTAGCGAAGAACATACAGAAGGTTCACATGGGAAGATCAGAGTGCATTTAAAAGTGTGAGAGGATTGGAAAGGCAACATGCACTAGGAACAAATATAGATTTGGGACTTAGTTGTTTTCATGATGAGGATCTATTTTTGGGGATAGCACGCGGAGCACATAAACCGGTTAAAGAATTATGTGACACACATTGGCTATTTTTGAAGGATTTGCTATGAAGTGCTTTGCATGGATACACCCTGAGAATAGATCAACTACTGATAGTTAACTAAAAGAATTCTATTGTTATCACACTTGCATGTGTGGTTATTTTTGTAACAGCGCATGGCTACTAATAACATGTGACCTATTTTGGGATTAGATAAGCGGTGAAGGGAAAGTCCCCACCCTTATCAATATCTAGTGAACTATGTAGCATGAGAGATATGAGAGCTAAGTTATTGTGAGGTTATGCTTCCAAATCTGATGCGTGCATGAGCATATATTATTGTTATTGTAAGGAAGCTTCTGTGTATTACTGTATTTAATATAATGGGGGTTATTTATTGAATCAAGGTGTTAAACATGGTTATAGTTCATTACAACATAAATTGTTTCGCTATCATTATTGTTTGATTCATGATACTTTAAGATCTAGATCTAGGAAATGCTCTATAGAATGTTAGATTAATTATGGATATGAATGCTTTAAGTCTTCATCATGCTAACATCATACAATAGCAACCCTAAAGAGGGGCTTGGTACCTTTACATGCTTTGGGTGAGCGCTTAGTCTAGGCTGAGTGATGTGTCAGTGTGCTTGGGATTTTACTGGTGAATTCTAGGCTACATCATTTTGGTGTACCCCAACTCCTTCCTTGTCTCAAAGAGTGGTCTACAATATTGCGGATCACATAGAAAATATAATAATTGAAGAAGAGTGGACAGGTAAAATAATAATTTTTGGCATTATTTTATTGTCTATGGTGTTCATGGAGATTAGAGTGCCTAATGGGCTAAAGGAGAAGATCTGGGAGTACCCCACGGAACACAAGTCACCTGCGAAAAGATTTGGCAAGTACTTGTGTGATGGATCAATGAGTGGACCATTCAAGAAGAGGGTGGAGAAGTGGTATGATATACTCCACACAGTGTTAGAAGAAGAGTGGTGCATACCCAAGGAGTTGCCTTCAGTGGTGGGTAAGGCAATTCAGTTTTTAATTTACTAGCATTTTTGCATCACATGATTTGTGATGAAGGACGGGGCTTGGAGCCCATGGTGCAAACTATTATCTACATTCACAACAAGATATTTCTAGGCATTTGTTCATCGGTTTTCAGATGCGCATCACCTAACCTTCAACACAGACAAGGTAGATTGTGACTACCACACTCTAAGAAAGAAGTATGTATATCCAGGGTGGAATGCCTACATTAAGAGGCTCATCTCAAATATTATAAACATGATGCCTGTAATCTTGGAAGCTGGGGACACCAAAGGAGCACTTGTGTACCTATAACTCAAGCCCAAGATGGAGAAAAATAAGTATGTGGAGAATGATTTTGCGCTCATAGGGCCGCCAAAAGGTAAGCATAAAATGGAAACTGTTCCAGCACCTAAGCCCACAAAGACAATAGAGGTAGATGATGAAGAACAATACCATGAGGATAGTGGTGGTTTGGAGCATAGAGGAAAAAGACAACCTCCAAATAGGGAATAAGTTGAGCACGTGACTACTCCCCCAGCCACAAGATGGAGATGTTGAGGACTTGGATGCATTCCAAGGAGAGTGCTACTTCAAAAGAGTATTAAGGAGAACAAGGAACCATAGTGATACTCCATAATCAGTGCACAAATCACCTCGAATCTCTCCACGGAAGGAGAAAAATGAGAAGAGAAGAAGGAATTTGAAGCTGAATGAAGAGGTGGAAGATGATGGGTTGTTGTGTTCTCTAATCATTTAACTAACATGATCTCCTGTTAGTGTCATTATAAACTAGTGCTCTATCCTAGGCTGTATGCAATGGAGCTTTATGTAACCAGTTCTTGTTGGGATTTCTGTTGGGGGTGTTGTGAGATATTTTAAGTTGGTTACTAATCTACAGAAACCTAATGTAAATCTACGTAATTCATCTACTGTAATGAAAGGAAGTCTAAAAGCTACACTTCTAATTGAAATTGAAATACACACACACACACACACACACACACACACACACACACACACACACACACAGTACTCAAACAAATGGAATTGTAACTACACAATTGAAGTTATAACTTAGTAAAAATAAGATCGCATGTTAATTAGACTTTGCATAAAAGAAAACACATATTCCATATAAAAGTGCTCATAAGGAAAAAAAATACATTCAACCAAATATTGCATGAAATATATTGAAATAAGGATTGCAATAAGACTTATCAGAAAACCATATGCATATGTGAACATAAAACAACCTCTTATCTCCTCGATCGAGTGGGCTCTTTCTCTCCCTTGGGAAAAAGGAATTACCAGTAGCTTTAGATCTCCAAAATGAAACTTACTTCTATTAATTTAAATAAGTTCCATATCGTAGAAAACATATGAAGTTGAAATTTATGAATACCATAGACAATATATTGCAAAGTATCTCCAAAAATAACAGCTAACCATGTTCTTTAGAAGGTGTCTTAATATAGACACAAATGGTTATAGAATTCACCGTAATAGGCGGCACTAACATCTTCCACGAATCAATATTAACTAAAACTCATAAATTCCTATGGGACAGTTAGAAACAAGTTCCATATTGATAGGTCAACTGGTGGAAAAATTCTTCTGCTCCCGTATTCCAGCTCCAAACTCAGACTTTGTAATTACATCAGCAACAGACGTTCATCATTTCCCTGCACACATCATCACATTTTCCTAACAAAGACAATTAGTAGGAATTTTATATGGTAATAATTTTTCATGAACAAAAGAAAGGAAAATTCATCAAACTCACTATGATATAACTATACAAAGCATCCCCATGCACTAGAAAATCACAGCTAAATGGCATATTATTGATCATAGGAATGAGAAAAATTATGCACTCATCAGAAGAGTTCAACAAAAGCACACCCAATTCCCCTACACCTCTAGAGGATGAGAAAATGAAGGATCGAGAAAAGGAAGAAGATGAGACAACAACTGAGACTTCTCAGGACATGGTAGAACAAGCTCCAAATCTTGAAGCCCAAGTTCCTAAGAGGACAATATCAAAGAGAAAAAATGGAGAGTATGTTCCACCAGTCATGGGATATGCTAAGGACACAGGTAAAATTATCTATGCTCGTTTTCAAAGCACAATGACACAAAAGGAGTTGTATGGATAGGAGCTAATGGATGAAGAGATGGCAACCGTGTGCACAAGGAATCATTTATCATCGCCGATGCACATGCACATGGATGAACCAGATTTTGATGTGTGTGAGGATTCATGCGTATCAAGGAGGTTGAATAAGACACCTCAAGATAGACATAGAACATTCAAGATGACTATTATGTCAGATGAACAAATGAGCAATGCTTTGGTGAAAGTTTTGATAGAGGTGGAAAGGTGGAATATGAATAAGGCTACAACAATTAGGGTGCCACGAGTGGATATCAAGACTAAGGATGTATAAATAATGTGCCTAAAGAAAGAAAAAGACTTAGCACAAACGAAGAACATTGTTTTCATCAGCATGGCAGAGGAATTTAGGGACAATATCATGAAATCAAAGCCACACTTAGAGCCAAAGGAACGCAAGATGTTTCCTTCAGCAATGCATTATGTAAGTACCTTGGTGAACTTAGTGCTAGGAGATGAACCTCTGTGCATGCCAGAACCAAAAGATCCAGCATAGGAAGTGGAGTGGGAAAAGGATTTAGTGATGTGGAAGATTGCATCATATGAGGGGTTGCTTCAAATCTTGTAAGAGGAATTAAAGAAGGTAGATCAAGTGTTGAATATCTGTATAGCGCCAGAAGCCATTATAAGAACCAGGACCATTTTGGAAGACAATGAAGTCCTGAAGGCCATGAAAGATGAAACATTGGGCTGTGCAGAATGATTAGCGCTTGTCAAGAAGAAGCGTGAGGCCCTTATAGCAGCACAAGAACCACATAAGGAAAGGTTGGATGAGCTTGGGAAACTCATCGCACAAAATATGGACTTACTAGAGGGAAGGATGACTATAATGTCTAACATTGTGTTGGTATTGAATAATGAGAAAGGAGAGATTACACAGGATGAGTTAGAGTAAATTGCAGTGGATATCCTGAAAAAGGAAGAAGTCATGCTCAATGATTGGCATACTTTAGAGGTAGAAATAAAAGAAGAATATCCAGAATTGATTCTTTAGGTTGAGGTAAAAGATGTTGCAGGGTAAAAACATTCTTTTGTTCATAAATATTCTTTCTTTTATTCTAATCATATTTTTTTATTCATTTTGGGTGACAACCATTGCCAAGGCAAAAATGCAACTAGTGTGGGGTAATTTTGATTAGAAAAAAATTGGTTCTCAGGCAAGAAAATACAGAAGGTTCGTGTGGGAAGATCATAGCGCATTCAAAATCACGTGAGGATCGGAAAGGCAACACGTGTTAGGAACAAAGATAGATTCGGGACTTAGCCATTTTCACGATGAGGATCTATTTTTGGGGATAGTGTGCAGAGCACACAAATCAGTCAAATACTTGTATGCACACACGCATTGGCTATTTTTGGAGGATTGGCTACGAAGTGATTTACATGGATACATGCTGAGAATAGATATACTACTGGAAGTTAACTAAAAGTATTCTATTGTTAGCACACTTGCATGTGTGGCTATTTTTGTAATGGCAGCTTGGCTAATGATAGCAATGTAACCTATTTTGGGATTAGATAAGCAGTGAAGGGCAAGTCTCCTCACACTTATAAATATGTAGTGAAGTGTGTAGCATGAAATAAATGAGAGCTAAGATATTGTGTGGTTATGCTTCCAAATCTGATGTGCACATGAGCATATATTACTATTATTGTAAGGAAGCTTATGTGTATTACTGTAGTTAATATAATGGGGATTATTGGTTGAATCAAGGTGTTAAACATTGTTATAGTTAATTACTGCATAAAGGGTTTCAATATGATTATTTTTTGATTCATGATACTTTAAGATCTAGATTTAGGAAATGATCTGTAAAATGTTAGATTAATTATAGATCTTAATGCTTTAAGTATTCATCATGCTAACGTCCAGCAATAGTAACCCTAAAGAGGGGCTTGGTACCTTTTCAAACTTTAGATGAGTGCTCAGTTTAGGCTGAGTGAAGTGTCAGCGCGTCTAGGATTTTACTGGTGAATTCTAGGCTACATCATGTAACTTCTTCCAACTATAGACCTATCAACCATGCAACATATCTAGGAGCTTATGTTCATAAGCCTATTATAGTTATAGCCAACTATGGAGCATTTCACTTCTTTTTAGTTCACCTCTACCTATTTGTTGCTTCTTTAGCATGACAAGAGTGTCGAAATTAAATATCTTGGTCTACTTCTCATTTCATCCACTATTTCACCTCAAAGTAATGTGATAAAATAGATAAGTAGGTACAGGTGTATGAGGAATACTTGTGTTATGTAGAAGGTAGAAAACGTTGTGCATGTTGTAGATTTTTTATCCGAGTTGATTGTGTGAGATTCCCTTTGGCTAGGAGGAACGACTTGTATAAAAAACACAACAAGACCACCAAATAATATTAAATAGCAAGAGTCAGAGGACTTCCTAACAAGGATAGATCCAGGAAGCGTGACACTTCCTCAAATGGATATCAATCCTTTGTTTAATAAAAATTTAATGTAAGAAATAACAGTTCCTATCATAGTTGATAACATTTAGGTATCTCTTATTAACATATAAAAATTGAATTTAACTCAACATGCAATCGTTAAAACTAAGTCTGATGATTAATGGGCTGGTTTGGGTCTGTAGGTATAGAAAAAGTTGTAGATCAGGTATGGGTGAAATTCGGTAAGTTTTTGGGTTATTTTGGGGAAATTTTTAACTCATTATTATAGGAAAAATTACTAGTCTCAGAGACTGGTATTGGTTGGGTCGACCGATGTCAGTATAGGAGAATGACTAATGTCAGTTAGGTAACTGATGTTGGTATCGGCAATTTGGTTAAAATATTAAAAAATGGAGTTTAGGCCTCTCTGTGATTGCACAGAGAGCTGACGAGGTTTGGGGAAGGATGAAAAGGTGTTGATTAAGACTTAGAAAGGTACAGAGGGTGATGAGATATGTGAAATGGATATGGTTAGTAGGAAAGGTGATAAATGGGTGGAAGGTGGTAATGAGATAGATAGAAATTAAATGAAAGTAGTAAATGAAATGATTAAGATCAAACACACAAGCTTAACAAGTAAGAATGATTTACTTATTTGATAAAATTTACATATCCGAATGTGGTAGGAATGGTTGATCGTTTGGAGATGAAGTGTGATTGTGTCCAGTGCTAAGGTAGTAGTGTTTTTGTGCTCATTCATGTTACCTTGAAACTGTGGATGATATGATTAGATGTTGGTGGAGGTGTGATGTGCTCTGATTTGTCATCGGGAAGCCTACATGCTGGAGAAATAGAATGAAAAAGATTTGTGAAAGAATGAATTTTTGGTGAAGCTGTGCAAAGAGTTAGAAACTCATATTTAAGGGTAACTAATGGTTGTTAGGGAACCGGTGCTGGCCAAGAGAAAACCAGTGTCGGTTAGGGAGAATTAGTCCAAGTTACCAAAAATAGCTTGATCATTTCTATTTTTGGTGTGATCTTGATTGTTAATTTGGGTCTTAAGTGAGGGTTGGTGTTTAGATACGTGGAAGTGTTGTTGGAGAAGGAATATTATTTTAATTTTAGGGTTAGACTAAGTCCTAGTTAATTGAGATAAGTAGGGACCTAGTCTTAGTTAATCAATAGGCTAGGAATAAGTCCATGGTGAGGAGTCTAGGTGAGGCGTAAATTAACTTAATTAAATTAATTAATAATGTGAGGATGAATATTAATTCAATTATAAATGATTAAAGTAATATCCACATGTGAAAGGGGAGTATGGCTAGGTATATGCGTTACATTGATTAATTGAAGGAGCCAAGGGAGTTGTTATCCCAAATTCACCCCCAGTAAATTTGGTCAAAACAAGGCCTGCACATAAAGAAAATTTGAAGGAAACGATTCAGACCAGCGAGCTCACATTCTATAATGAAAAACAAGGGGACATGCAAGTTTGACTCAAGGAACACAGGTTCAAAATTAGTCTGAACAACACAAAAGGAACCAGAGGCCCAAAAGAGTAAAAAAATGACCTCGTGAAAGAATAAATTCAAGAAATGGCCCCGTAGAACGATTTGTGCTTCAAATCCAACAGATAAGTTAGAGGTGGGCTCAAAAATGGAATAGCAAGGTCAGGGAAGGAGAAAATAGTGTCGAAAGAGGCCAGAGGCTCAAAGAGAAGAAATAGAAAAGGTTCAAAGTCTTCAGGCTCCAGAATAGTTCAGAATGAGCTCAAAATAGACTAAGTATGGAGGAGATAGCGGACACTACCAAGTGTCCAAACAACGCATCTCCAAAAGTTGAATCTAAAAAGGGAGGCTCGAACAAGTGTCAGGCCTCCACATGTCCCAGGCCCAAAACGGAGGCAGAGTCAAAGCTAAAAGTAAAATGACTAGGGCGGGCCTCAAAAAAGACTAAGTATAGAAGTGCTAGTGGAAGCCGCCACGTGTCAGCTTGGCACATCTCCAAAAGTTAGTCCAAAAGTAGAGACCCAAATGAGCGTGGGCTCGCCACGTTGTCTAGGGTCTGAAAAGGTAAGGGAGACCATTGAAAAGTCCAAAGAACCTACGGAGGCTTCCACATGTCAACCCGACACTCCTTCAAAGGAAAATCCTGAGTGGGCTTTTAAGTGAGTGCGGAGCCTCCATGCGTCTAGTCTCATAAAGGGACAGGGTCAGGTTGAATAGTCAATGCATTGAGATAAGCCATCGGAGGGTGTCAAGTGTCAGCAAAATGCTAATTCAAGAGCAGAATTAAGGGAGGGTTTTCAAACAAGCGTCAGGCCGCCGTGTGTCCCTGGTCAGATATATGACCCTACCGAGAAAAGGACTTAGCCAAAAACATAAGGAAATCAAGTAGGTCATGGAAGAAGCCACGTGTCAATCCCACACCACTCAAAAATAAAAATTCAGAGGCTACCCTCAGACATGCGCTAGCCCTCCACATGTCCAATTTCAAAAGGGGGCCAATTTTTGAACTGGTTTTCCCGCTATTTTATATGGACCTGATCCAAGTTTCAAATGGGCATATCTTTCGACTCAGGGCTCAAAATCCAGTAAATCTAGCACCATTAGAAAGATCTCGGCCTCGTCTATGCCATGAAGATCTAAAACTTTAAGTTTAGAGAAGTTAGGTGGGAGAAAAATGGAGAAACATCTTCGGGCCATTAATGCAGGATTTATTTTTGCCCCAACAACTAGATCTGATTTGATTCGATCTGCCATTCTTCCTTCTTCAACATGCCGAGCAGACAGAGGGAACCAGAATCGACAGATTGTAGGTGGATTTGAGGGGGGTATTGATTGATGGTGGTTGAAGCTTTCAAGGTAGGATTCAATGCATATCTCGAGGTGGTTGGAGTAGGATTCAATTTTTCCCTCTTCTCTCTCTTATCCTATCTATATATTGTAACACTTATCATTTTGAGAAGAGGGGACATTCTGGGTGTAGGGAAACTCTGTCAAAGTCATTTCCTGATTCCATTTGAGGTGTAGGCCTTCTCCTACACCTAAAGACCGTATTTGCACCTTTGAGCACCATATGTAATAGTATGTACACCTTACAGAGCAATAAAATCTTGTTTCATGGCATCTTTCAACCCTTGACATTGTTCTATTGTTTCTTTGTGCCTCTCTATCTTGTGTTTTCTCCCTGTGCATGTATTTCACGTTTATAGGTGCAGGACGTTGTGCTTCGTGGAGTTTCTATGGAGGATCTAGATCTGGGTCTGTGTCACTTCCATCTGACCTCCCTCAGTCCCCTTTTCTCTATTTCATTCTCCCTCAACAAAGTATCTCACACTTCCTTTTCTAGTGTATCACCACTTAGTGTAGGATCTTTCACCCTCTCTCTCTCTCTCTGTCCCCTTGGAATGGTTAGATTAGGATAGTTAGGTTCTACCTGCACTGGAGTAGCTTGTGGTAGGTAGATTAGGAAGCAAGAACCGGCTTTCTCTGAAGGTCCATCTCAAGTTTTGAAAGTCCCACAACTTGAGAGATGGTCCCATGTTATGTAAATCACATCAAATGACAAGTTTAAAACACCAAATCTAAGAGGTCATTTAGGGGTGTTGTGATTTTGCACTAACAGTTTTGGCACGTCCGATGGGACACTGAGGTTAGATCTTCCATCTTTCCAAGGTGTCTCATTACAAACAACAAATCATAAGCCACCGTGCGACCGCACTAACAATTTTGGCACACCTGGTGGGACACTGAGGTTAGATCTTCCATCTTTCCAAGGTGTCTCATTACAAACAGCAAATCATAAGCCACCGTGTGACTGCACTAACAGTTTTCACATGCTCAGTGGGAGAGGTCTGAAGAACCTTACCACTTCATCTTAGTAAGTTGGTTTGTTCCTATTAAGGTTCAGCCTTTTGAGGCACATGCAAGCACATCTGGTGACTCCATCTGGTCAATAACCCATCCTCTAAGTTGTAGACCTTTTCCATCCATTTCCACTCATTTTCATCCATTTTCTTCTTCCATCTCTTTCATTTTTTCTTCCATTTCATGAAGTTGTGCAATCATGACTTCATTCCCTTCATGGAATTCACACCTACAGCAGTGCATTCAGCCTCCAATGTATTTCCTAACTCCTCCAGATCATCATTATGATCAGATCCAGAACCATTATGCTTACCCATATGAGTAGGGTCAAAATCAGTTTGGCCATGGAGCTTATCAAAAACAAGGGAACACATACAATGGTGACAGTTATGAGGAGAATATAGGTTTGTTGGAGAAGATTAAAAAAATGGAGGCTGACATGGTTCAGTCAAGGGCCATAGCACAAATGAAGGCATTCAAGATTGGTTATAGGGCATCTTGTCCATGGGAAGGCCCTTTTCCAAGACATTACAACCCTCAAGAGAAGCTTGACTTCATGGTCGAAATGCTGCCTCAACTTACACAGTGGATTGAGGACATCGAGGCTTATGAGCAAAGTGTGAGACAACCTTGTCAATGGGTAAGTCAATCACCAGCTCCCTGTCCTTCATTTTCTCTTTCTCAAGCTTTATCATTTCAACAGTGTCATGAGTCAAGCCCCTCACTTGCTGCCCCAAGTGTTAATTTCTTTTCTCCATCTCCTAGTCTTCCATCTCATTTCAATTCTTCTACCCTTTCCCTTCCCAAATAGTCATTCCCTCCAAGAAAACAAGAAGTTCCACCTCCCTCTCCACCACAAACAATTGCAAAGCTGGTTGAACCCCAACCTACCACTCCTCTTGTTTTCCCAAGTCCATGTTGGGAAGAGACTCAAGAATCCATTCAAGGAGAACAACAAGAAGAGGATCCCAACAGAAAAGAAATGACAGACAATTTGAAGAGTTGGGCTGCCAAATTTGGGTTTACAAAGATCCCCTTGATGGTCAAGCTAATAGAGGAGGTCAAGGTTGAAGAGCCAGTGGTGGCTGAGGCTGAGTTTGCAGCAGAAGAAGAGCAAGAACAAGAGGAAGAAGATCAACAGTCTATTTTCTCTGAATGCAGTGTACCTAATGGCACTCTGTCTGAGGAGAATGTTGATCTAATCCAAGTTGCACAACTAGTTAAAGAGGAGGAATGATCAGCTCCAAGCCCCATTGAAGAGGAGCAGCTGGGAGAGATCAAATCAATGTTGAAGCCATTTAATGAAGAAAGCATCATTGAAGATTTTTTTCTTTCATTTCAAGGGCCTGATTTGATTGATGAACCCATGATGGAGGAGGACCATATAGTTTCAGAGGCTCCAAGTGAGGAGCAGGCCACAGAGGAACCTTCAGTTCTTCCTCCCACTTCATCTCCTTAAATCTCTAATGTTGAGGAGGAGTTTGATCTTTCAAACTTCATGTTTGAAGATGAAGGGAACCATGGTGAGCAAGTTGGAGATCAGGAGGACACCATGGAGGAGGTAGAGCACATGCAATAGGACAACAAGGAGACAGACTGTCTGTCTAACTTGGAGGATTGCTTTGATGGAGAAGAGCCCATGGAGATCACATCATTTACTCCTCCATCACCCACCTTCCAAGCATATGAGCCTTCTGCCATGAAGGAGAACATCCAAGTGCAACAACTTGCACTTCATAATGGCTCTCTGAAACCAAGGTTGGAAGACCATGATCTTCCATGTCCTTCAAAGGAGGAGGAAGGAAAAAGGCAAGAGAATATCACCATTTCTCTCTCACCATCCATCCAAGAGGGTCCACAAGAAAACTCCATTCTTGGAGTTGAAATTCAGAACAAGGGGCACATTCAAAGGATCAGACCGTGCCCAATCAGATATTTGGCTTCATTAGAGCCAAGGGAGAAGCCACAATCGGTCATGCTTGCTTCTAAGCATGAGGATGAGCTCCAAAGTACCAAGGATCAGCTGCAATGCCTCTTCAATTCAAATGAAGAGAAACTAAAAGAGGCATTTGTCTTGTTTCCAGCTGACACCTTGATGATTTGGGTGGAGGACCAACTTATTGTCAGTTTTTCACTCATACAGGCAGCCATATTCAATGTCAAATCATTTGCATGGCTACCCCTTTTGAGAAAGGGAAGCTACTTCTCCCTACCTGTAGCAGGCTTTGTTTAGCTTCTTTCTCTCTGGTTAGTTTAGGAGTAGGAGTAGATTTTCTTTCAGTAGAAGAAGTGCTCTTGCACACTCTACATGTCTCATTTGAGGCATGTATGATTTGATCTTTGTACATAGTGCGTGTTTTTGTGTTTTGTTGCTCCGAGGATGTATCACCATGTAGTCCATCATGCCTATAGTCCATCTCAGGGAAAAATGAAAGTCCCAGGTCAATACAATTTTCTACTCTCAAAAACTCTATTTCCAAGATTTTCTTATGAAAATTAAGAGTGCAGATGTGTGGGAAAGCTTAGGGTCAAACAACACATAGAAAATGCTTGCAATCAAGCTCGCAGTGGCTCAGGGACCAGATCTTCAAAGTTCATATCAGTTTTTTGTTTATCAAGTAGATTCCATGCCCAATGGATGCTTCAAGGCTACTGGTCTCTTCATCTAGCAGGAAGATGTCACTGTGAGTCTCCAAATTTTTATCCCAAATTTTCCCCTAGAAAATTTGGTCAAATAAAGCCCCGCACATAAAGAAAATCTTAAGGAAATGATTCAAACCCACAAGCTCACATTCTATAACGACAAACAAGGGGACATGTGAGTTTGACTCAAGGAACATAGGGTCAAAAGGAGTCTGAACATCACAAAAGGAACCAGAGGCCCAAAAGAGTAAAAAAACAACCCCGTGCAAGAAGAAATTCAAGAAATGGCCCCATAGAATGAGTCGTGCTTCAAATCCAACAGAGAAGTTAAAATCGGGCTCAAAAATGGAATAGCAGGGTCAAATAAGTAGAAAACAGTGTCGAAAGAGGCTAGAGGCTCAAATAGAAGAAACGGAGAAGGTTCGAAGTCTTCGGTCTCCGGAACAGTTCATAACGAGCTCCAAATTGACTAAGTATGAAGGAGACAGTGGACACTGCCAAGTGTCCAAATGGCGCATCTCCAAAGTTGAATCCAAAAAGGGAGGCTCAAACAAGTGCCAGGCCTCCACGTGTCCCAGGCCCAAAATGGAGGTAGAGTCAAAGCTAAAAGTCAAAAGGTGGGCAGGGCAGGCCTCAAAAAAGGCTAAGTATAGAAGTGCTAGTGGAAGCCACCACGCGTCAGCTTGGCGCATCTCTAAAAGTTAGTCCAAAAGTGGAGACCCAAATGAGCATAGGCTCGCCACATTGTCTAGGGTGTGAAAAGGTAAGGGAGGCTGTTGAAAAGTCCAAAGAACTTATAGAGGCTTCCACGTGTCAACCAAATGCTCCTTCAAAGGAAAATCCTGAGCGGGATTTTAAGTGAGTGCAGAGCCTCCATGCGTCTAGTTTCATAAAGGGATAGGGTCAGGTTGAATAGTCAATGCATTGAGATAGGCCAGTGGAGGGTGCTAAGTGTCAGCACGGTGCTAATTCAAGAGCAGAATTAAGGGAGCATTTTAAGACAAGTGCGAGGACGCCGCATGTCTCCAGTTAGATATATGACCCCACCGAGCAAAGGACTTAGCCAAAAACATAAGGAAATCAAGTAGGTCATGGAAGAAGCCACATGTCAACCCCGTGCCACTCAAAAAGAAAAATATAGAGGCTACCCTCAGACATGCGCCAGCCCTCCACGTGTCCAATTTCAAAAGGGGGCCCGTTTTCAAACTGGTTTTCTTGCTATTTTATATGGACCCGATCCAAGTTTCAAATGGGCATATCTTTTGACTTGGGGCTTGAAATCCAGCAAATCTGGCACTATTAGAAAGATCTCGGCCTCGTCTATGCCATGAAGATCTAAAACTTTAATTTTAGAGAAGTTAGGTGGGAGAAAAATAGAGAAACATCTTCGGGCCGTTAATGTAGGATCTATTTTCCCCAACAACCAAATCTGATTCGATTTGATCCATTGTTCTTCCTTCTTCAACACGCCGAGCAAACAGAGGGAACCAAAATTGAAAAATTATAGGTAGATTTTAGGGGGCATTGATTGATGGTGCTTGAAGCTTTCAAGGAAGGATTCAATGCATATCCTGAGGTTGTTAAAGTAGGATTCTATTTTTTACTCCTCTCTCTTATTCTTTCAATATATTGTAACACTTCTTAGTTTTAGAAGAGGAGACATTCTGGGTGTAGGGAAACTCTGTCAAAGTCATTTCTCAACTCCATTTGAGTTGTAGGCCTTCTCCTATGCCTGAAGAGCATATTTGCGCCTCTGAGCACCGCATGTAATAGTCTGTGCACCTTACAGAGCAATAAAATCTTGTTTCATGGTGTCTTTCAACCCTTGACATTGTTCTATTGTTTCTTTGTGCCTATCTATCTCATGTTTGCTCCATGTGCAAGTATTTCACGTTTACAGGTGTATGACATTTTGCTTTATGGAGTTTCTATGGTGGATCTGGATCTAGGTATGTGTCACTTTTGTCTGACCTCCCTCAGTCCCCTTTTCCCTGTTTCATTATCCCTCAACAGAGTATCTCGCACTTCCTTTTCTGGTGTATCACCACTTAGTGTAGGCTCTTTCACCCTCTCTCTCTCTCTCTTTGTCCCCTTGGAATGGTTAGATTAGGATAGTTTGGTTCTGCCTACACTGGAGTAGCTTATGGCAGGTAGATTAGGAAGCAAGAACTAGATTTCTCTGGAGGTCCATCTCAAGTTTTGAAAGTCCCATAGCTTGAGAGATGGTCCCATATTATGCAAATCACATCAAATGAAAAGTTTAAAACACCAAATCTGAGAGGTCATTTGGGGGTGTTGTGATTTTGCACTAACAAGAGTGTGACCCAAATTTGTTGTCTAAATTTTCTCCTTTTTCACATAGCTTATATTGATGAGCGACGCTGACAAAAATAGGAATTTCTTATCCTAGGTATGAGTGAAGGCTAGGTTGCCCAAAAAATGGGTGGAGGTGATCCCCCTCAAACCAAGAACTGATGAAATGTTAAGCTAAGGAGGTGAATGGTCTGAAAAAATGATAAGTGATGAAAAATGAGGGTGGTTGGTGTGTAGGTAGTGATGATATTGGTGTGGTTTATAGGTGGGAGAATTCAAATTCACGCACATGTATAGAATGTGATAAGGTACTAGGTTGAAGAGCTCACAAACTCTACTTCTTCAAAGGTCGATAGGATTATCCGAACAAGGTTGACATGATCCAGATATCCAAGGTATAAGATACAGTCCTAAAAAAAATAGGCTAGGTGCAGGAATTGAATTTAGGTGTGTTCCAGAGCACCTAAATGTTTGTTTGGGATAAATGGTATGACATTAGGCAAGGAAAGTTCATTAGTCTAAACAACACGAGTAGCTTCATCGCAAGGTAAAGCAAGTAAGAAAACTTGACTGTCAAATGGGAGAGGGTGGGTTGGGTTGATTGTTAAGGCCGTGGATAAGGGTATGGTATAGGAAAAAATGTGCCCCAAATGAAACAAAGTTCGGGGGTTAGGTTAGAAGGTATTAAGGTGAGACACAAGGGCTTGGATAAGGGTGAGGTAGCTATAAAATTACTTTTTGGAAATCCCATATGGTGAAGTTAGGAAAAATGTGTTTAGGTATGGTGACCGATATTGGTCATGGGTAAATGGATACTGATCAAGAGAAACTAACGCCAGTCAACTAGGGATCTTAACATCAAATTTATTCCTACATAGCCCCGGTGAAAAGGGGTCTAAGGCCGATGTAGTTCTCCCATATGATAGTGAAGAATAAGATGAGGTAGGTGAGTAGGTTGGTTAGTTTAGGTATAGGTAAATGGGCAAGGTGATTTACACATGATGGAATCTAGGTTGAGTAGGCATGGTTGAGTCTAGGTTGATTAGGCATGGTTAAGTCTAGGTGGATTAGGCATGGTTGTGTCAGATGAGTTGATTAAAGTAGATAAAGAATGTAAATGGAGGTGAAAGAATAATAAATCCCATAACCTAAATTTCGAAGGTCTTGTCCTGTGTAATAGAATCGATAAGTAAGAAAAGAGGAAAAATACTCCATAAATGGAAAGAACCATTAGGAGCATACCAAAGATAGGGTTATGAACTTAAGCCCCCTAAAGGCATTGCATGATTGAACTTTCTGAGGTGTAAATAACTTAAATGATTAAAAAGTGTTACATGTGTGGCACGTCCCTTGAGTAGGTAGAAAAGAAAAAAAAAAATGAGGGTGAGGTAGAAAATCTTGGTTAGTGTAACCTTGTTATGAGACAACATGCCTATTTTGAAAGATACCCAAAACCAGAATAGAAAAGTCCATGACGAAAAAGTTGTATTGTTCTTGTTTTTTTTGTATTTTCTTTTTACTTTTGTTAGAGATTGATTGATATGGGAAGTCTATATGGGATGAATAGAACATCGCCTTGAGGTCTTCCTAAAGCTGATCATTGCATAAAGCTTCTGATTATTTTTATTTTATTTTTGCAGAAATAGTCTTCTTTTTGGATAGACTATGCACAATAGGGCTAACTTTATATAGTTATTCTTTAAGGGATTAGTCTATTTATAATAGAAATATGAAAAGATAGATGTCCTTTTTTAGGGATTCATCTATTTATGAGAATTTTAACTCAATGAGTTTGAATTTAAAAATCCCATATATTACTTTTGAATTTTTTTTGCACTTTTAGGTCATGGACAAGAGTATAAAGGAGTATAGGCTTCTTTTATGAAGGCAAAACCATAGCATGCAAAGGTTAGATATGAAAGAGAGGTTTTAAGTGATGAATGACCATGGGATTCCATCCTAAAAAGGATGAAAAGTATCCATTATAATTTTGCAATGAGTAGAGTTATCGTACTCATATTTTAGATAAGGCTGAAAGGTAACGGATAATCATACGATTCTGGGATAGTAATTTGTCATTAAAAGAGGTAGATGAAAGGAACGGTTACTCAAGGGATGATCATGCAATGAACAAAAGGTGATATAGTACTTGATTTAATAGTATAATGGTTGAAGATGAAAGGAATTGAGGGGCTAAGGCTCATGTTTACCTTTGAGAGAAGATAAACGATAAGAACCTGATCCATAGGTATGAGTGATGATATAGGGTCCAAGCCAACTAGGAGAAAACTTTCCCTGTTTACTTTTCTCCACTTTGGTTACATGTTGATTTTCCTTTAGGACAAGTTCAATGAACTTGAAGGTTTTTTCATGGACACATTGGTCATAAGCATGTTTGATACATTTTTGATAGATTTGAAGGTGATCAAGAGCATTTAAATGGAATTCGTTTAGAAGATCAAGTTACACCAAATGGTCTTAGCGAAATTCATCATCATTGAGTATGTCTTTGATTTAGATACGAAGATATGAAATTTTTACTTTAAGAGGCAAAAAATCCTAAATACCATAAACCAAAGAGAAAGTTGTAGCAGCAGTTGAGGTGTGAATACTAGTGTGATAAGCCCATAAATCAAAAGGAATGTGCGTGTGCCAATCCTTACTAGTATCGTCAACCACTTTCATAAGAATTTTGTTAAGAGTTTTGTAATTCGATTTGGCTTGGCCATTTTTCTAAGGATGATAAGGGGAAGAAAAACTAATTTGAATGCCAAAGGTATCACAAAGTTTGCATAGGGTTTTATTTTTGAATTGTTTTCCGTTATAAGTGATGAGGCGGTGAGGAACACCAAATTGAAAAATGATGTGATGGTTGATGAATTCACAAATTTTCATGACTTTTATAGAAATGAGAGGGAAATCCTCCACCCATTTAGTTTAATATTTAGTTGTGGTTATGATCCATTGATGATATTGAGAATAATAAGGGTTAATCTCTCTGATAAGATCCAAACCCCATTAGGAGAAAGGCCAAAGTTTTGTGGTGACCTGTAAGGTGTGACTAGGGGTGTGGTGAAGAGTAGCGTGTTCCTTAAATTTTACACACTGATTGACATAGTCACATCAGTCTTGGTTTGGGGTTGGTCACTAATAGCCAAGGTGAAGAATATGTTTAATGATAGCAAGGCCACTAAAATGACCACCGCAAATCCCATCATGAACTTATTTAATGGTGTACAGGATTTTAGAACTTGTGAGGCATCATAGGACGATATTTTCAAAGCCACACATGTAGAAGAGACCCCCCATGATGACATAATGAGAGACACTTTTGAGGAAGGCTCGTTATCCATTGCAAAGGAGTTCCGGAGGTAGAATTGAGAGGGAAAGGTAATTGGTGAACTACTTATACCAAATTTCATGTGGATCAGTTTCAATTCTTCCTACAAAGTTAACGTCTCAAAATAAATAAGAGGGACGATTACAACCTTTGTACTGTGACAAATATTTTTGAGTTGGAAGGTGAAATAGGTATTTGAGAAGCAAGGAAGGCCATGGTATTTGTGAATTTTTTAGTAGAGCACGGAGTGGTTTTAATTCCATAATGATCAAAGGTAGTCAAAATCATGTCGATGTGATGTTTATACTTTTGAAGTACCTCATTACAACACTGGTATAAACCATTGAATTGGTTCACAACTAGTTGGGAGTTTCCAAAGATATTAATGGATTTAATGTATAAAATTATGGTGGTTTAAAGACCTAACACGAGTGCTTCGTATTTGGAAATGATATTACTGCAATCAAAATCTAGTTTAAAAGATAAAGGCATAGGTTCACCATTAAGAGGAATAAGGATGACCCTTGTGCCACCCCCACACTGACATTTAGAGCCATCAAAAAGTAAGGTCATCTGATAAATAGTGTCTTAAGGGAAAGGGTAGCAATGGATTCATCAGGGAAATCGAAGTTAGAATATTTATTTCTAGAAAGAGGTGCATCTACAAGTTGGTAAGAAATGGTTTTCCCTTTAACAGAATTTTGATGGATGAATTCAAGATCTAGGTCTTATAGAAGTATAATCCAATGTGCAACACGTTGTTGTTGATAAGGTTTAGCATACATGTAATGTAAGCGGTCAGTATTGGTGACAACGAAAGTTTTGTGGTTGAGTTAAGTAATGACATAGTTTGTGGTGAAAAATACTATGACTAAGCACAATTTTTTGGCATGGGTATATCTAGTATTATAATCCAAAAGCGTAAGGATTATGTAATAAATTACTTACGCCCTATGTTTCTCATCGCGATCTACGAGCATGGCCCTCAAGGAATGATTGGTAGTAGAAATGTAAAGGTAACAGGGCTTCTCATCATTTATTAGGATGAGCACATGTGGTTGGAGGAGGTATTATTTCAATGCCTCACAAGCTTTACGACACTCATCATCCCAATTGAAGGAAACATCCCTTTTAAAAATATGATGAAAAGTGTGACATTTCGGAGAGTTGAGAAATAAATCATCTAATATATTGAAACTTGCCTTACAAACTACCAAGTTGTCAAAGGTTAGTAAGTGGAGGCATCTTATGAATAGCTTTGATTTTTGCAAGATCGACTTCGATACCTGAAGCTAGACGATGAAACCAAGGAGTTTTCTAGAGAGGACCACGAAGATGCACTTCTTTGGTTGAAGGAAAACATAGTATTTGATTAGATGGTCAAAGATGACTTTAAGAACTGCAACGTGTTTGGCCAGATGCTTAGACATAGCAAGAATATTATCAACATAATATTCCAAAAATTCATGCATGATGTTGTGGAAGATATAGGTCATGACACGCTGATATGTAGCACTAGCATTTTTAAGGCCAAAGGGCATGACATAATAACATAAGGTTCCCCAAGGAGTGATGAAGGAAGTTTTGTGTTGATCTTTCGATGTGAGTAATATCTCATTATAACCCAAAAAACTATCCATGAGTGATAGCATCTCATCGCCGGCGGCGAGATCAATAAGTTATTCGATACATGGTATAGGAAATTCATCCTTAGGGAAACTAGGTTAAGTTCATGGAAATCCGTGAAATGTAGAGTTCCCCTGTCACTTTGGTGATAGGAACTATGTTAGAAATTCATTGGAAATAGTCAATGGGTAAAATAAAAGAAACATAAAGGATGTTTTGGAGTTCTTCTTTCACAAGAAGGTAAATGCAAGGATGCATTTTTTACAGCTTCTATTTCATGGGTTTAGAAATAGGAATAATTATGATGTTGAGGATCACGATATTTGGGTCAATACCAATCATATCAGCATAAGACCAAGAAAAAGTGTTGTTATGATATCGGAGGAACGAGGTAAAGGATTCCTATTTAACAGAGTATAAAGATTGGCCTATCTTTAGAATGTGGGGGTCTTCCTAAGTGTGAATGTTGATATCTATGGTTGATACATTCAACATGGTTTGCATCTCATAAGGTAACGACCGGTGAATATAGGAATCCTCTGCACCTATGTAGGTGAGAATGGAATCATCATCTTGACATTCAACAACGTTGATAGAATACGTGTTGTCATTGATCATGTTAGGATACAGGAAGGGAAGAGAAGAGGCATCCTTATGATTGCACTAATAGGTTAGAGGTCCGAAGGAAACATTGTTCATGAAAAATAAAATTATGAAGGAATAGATTCTAGATCCATAAACTTCGTAGGTGAAGGTGGTGAGGTAGGTGAATGAGGTGGAGAAGTTGTATCTTCCTCGACGAGGTTAATACCAGATTTCTTAGAAGAAGGTTCCTCATAAAATTCAAGACCGCGGTGATCCTTGTGTTTCCAAGTGATTCAAGGTATGATTGTGTGACAACCATGTTAGTAAATCCTTTCCAAGCACATCAATGAAGGAATGTGTGGGAAAAGTGACGGTTGGTGAGGTACTGAAAATCAGATGGAAACGGACAGGTTGGAGTAGGTGGTTCTAGAGTAAATGAAGAATCGTCAAGTCCCCCATACATCAAGTTGGTTTGAATATGGGGTGAACCATATGGAAATACCTCACCTACATGTTAGTTGTAATGTGGGTGTTTATTAAGGATCTCGTACTCTTGAGGAGTAAGGAAGGTACTAATGTTATAGAGGTGGTAGTCCCCCAAGGCAAGGCATTTTAAAAACACCTACTAAGGGATTAGAAGTTGGTATTATGTTAGCAGGAATGGAAGAATCACAAGGAGTCTGAGAAGAAGAAGCATTTGGTGTTTAAGAAATAGATGGGTTATCTGATGGGCTAGTTGTCGAAGGTGCGGCGGAAGTGGGAATACAGGATTTGGTTGTGGAAGATGTAGCAGTCGAAGTGGTAGATGAGAAAGTGGCTGAAGTAGTGGTAGATGGGGTATTAACTGTAGAAGTAGTAGTAATAGTGGTAGATGCCTTAACTGGTATAAGGACACCATTAGGTCGATAGAGCATGTTTCAAGTTTTAAATGGTGAAGGATCTATCGGAATGGTGTAGTTGTTCCCTTAATGTTCAAATTTTAAGCAGTGGTGCAAGGTTAAAGGAACACAACCCATGGCATGAATCCACGGTTGGCTAAGCAACAGATTGTATTGGAATTCCCCCTCTAATATAAAATAATTCTGAATGGAATGAGGGCCCACGCAAATGTGGATAATGATGGTTCCGAGGGTGGAAGTCATGGTATCGCTAAATTAATGCAACATAAATGGGTTATTATGTATGCAATTATCATGGATACACATTTTTTTATATGCATGGGAGGAAATGATGGTGATAATGGCACCTCCATCGATCATAATGCATCGAACATGTATATTATCAATGTACATGGAAATGAATAGGGAAGGGTCAGGATCATTTGATTAGAGAGGGACAATCTCTTTGTTAGAGAAACTAAGAGCAAAAAATTGATGAATGGTAGTGGGGACAAAAGAGGGAGGTGAAGTGGTGAGAGTATCCACATTATGAGGAGTGATAATGGTAGCAACGCACATGGGTTCATTATGTGGAGCCTCAATATATTACAACACCTTGATGAGGGCCTAATGATGAGACTCAGAGGTTTGGATGAGGTCATACAAAGACATTTTGAGAGGGGACTGGTGTAATCGTTTGATCATGGTACGATGTGCAACTCTGTCAGAAATGGGATATGCCAATCCATGGATGGTGACTTTGGGTGTACATGTAGATGGAATGTTGGGTAAAGTTCTAGTGGATGGTTTTTCATTCTAATATTTTCCTTTGTCATTTTGTGCGTGAGTGGAAACTTGAACCATGTTAATCTGAGGAAGAGAGGAAGATGAATCATGAAAGGTATAACGACAAGAAGGAAAAAAACCTAGTGCAGGGTAAGAACCCTGTGAGATAAGTATAGAAAACTGGAATTTCAGAGGAGGTTTGGTGAGTTCTCTAATCCAAATCATATTGATTTCAAAATTTAGAGGAGGTAAAGAGGGAAGCAGTGGTGGAGGTGAAGGTTGCTAAATAGAAATAGGGAAAAGCTACATAGAGACAGGTGAGGGCGAAATGGGTGCTTCATCCAAAAGGTCATATTATTGTAGGATCTCTTTGTGAGAACACAATTGAAGAAGAATATTTTTAAGGGCCTTACAATTTTCAACATCATATCTTAGCACACAATCATAGGCACAAATCTTGGTATCATCAAACCTTTGTGGTTTAGGTTTGAGTGGGTCATAAGGCTTGATAGGTGGAAATGTGATGACAAAGGTTTCTAAAATGTTAAGAAGGATGGTAGCGTAAGACCTTGCCAAGGGATCACAATGTGAAGTGACGGTGGGTTTGGAAGGAGGCTTGGGTGACCTCTATGGGATTAGCATTTCTCAAGGCAGAGTTGGTTTGGATGTATGTTTAAGTGAATTCTATGGAATAGGTACTATTGGAGATGGATTTAGAGGTTGATTATGTTTAACTACCTTTTTGGTAGATAGTGTGGTTGTGGGCTTGGGTTGCTCCTTCTTGGGAAAAGATGTTGGGGGAGTGTATGAGGTAGAATGGAATGCAAAATATGGAAGGGGATGGGTTAACCATGGTGAGAGTGGAGGTGCAATGAAGGTAGTGCTAGGAGGAAATATAAGTCATGGAAGTTGGAGAGAGGGTAAAGGTGCGGGTAATGACGAGGGCATGGGAAGTGGAGAAAGTATGGGAGATGGAAAACGTGTAGACAATACAGAAGGTTTTGGGGGGGATAAAATATTGTGGTGAGTATGTAAGCTATTTTGTTTTAAGTTTACTGAGGGAAGGAGGCTGCTTGACAAGGGTTGATGGATGAGGACCTAAGATGGATGGAAGTGATGAAGGTGAAAGAGGGGGAGTGGGAGAAACTAGGGTATGAGGTCTAGAAGGTTGGGTCTTCCTCTTAGGTGGGGGATAGGCCTGGTGATAGTTTGGGACAATGTGGCCAAATCAATATTAATATGAGGATGGACTAGACTTGGTGTCGACATGGCCCCTAATTTAGCAATAATTTTGGGTGTAAATGTAGGTATATGTGTAGGTAGAGGTGGTTGTCAGGGTAATGGTAAAGGTTTTAGTGTAGGTGAAGATGATGCAGAAGAGGCTACTATAACTGGATCAGGTGCGATGGATTTAATGGTCTTAAACACTTTAGTATGAATCATTAAAGTTTCTATGGGTGAAATTTACATTTGAATCGAGACAAGAAGTCACAGGAATCCCCAAAGCATGGAATAGTCGACAGAATCCAAGTGGTCAGCCAAATGTGAGAATGGTGCACAGAAGTGGATGGGGATGATGTTGATTTGGTAATAATCCCTATAAATAAATCTGACATCTGTGAGATAGGGAAATGGTTGGCTTTAGACTCTTGTGGGTAGAAGAGAGGATAGAAAATCGACAGGGTCTTTAAAATCTAGTGGGGAATTGTCTCCAACATGAAGAGATGCCACTAGTGGGTCCTCTGTGGGCAGAGGAGGAGGTAAGGTTGATTGTATAAGATCTTCCTTTTGTAAAGAAGAGTGTAAGTTGGGATATTTTGTGGGTAGAATAATGGGTAATGCTTGTTTCTCAACAGGTAAAAGATGAGTGGGATAGATGCATCCGAAGATAAGGTGGACTCCTTCGTGGGTAAAGGACAAGATGAAATAGGCTCCTCCATGGGTGGAGGAGCTCATGCAATTAATTTTCTCAATAGATGAGGATGGGAGGAAACTGAGAGGAAGGAGCTGGTATGATATCAAAAATAACATGAACCTCTCGAACATTGGTATCATTAGTTGAGGTTTTCGACTAGATTGGTTGGATGATGGGGTGTGATTTGGAAATGCAACTTCTTGAAGATGTGGAGGTTTTGGTTAGCCTAATGTATTGGGGTTATCCAAGACGAGATCTCCATTATCTAACATTTCTTGGATGATGTTTTTGAAATTTATACAATTACCTATCACTATGACCTCTAACATGGTGATAATTGCAGTAATTTTTCTCCTTATACCATGTAGGAATATGAAAAAAGGGTCAAAACTAGTATGTGTTTCAACGGGTGGAAGGGTGATTGCTCCATATTTTAGAGGATTTTCTAAAACTGAGGATTAAGGTTCTCCAATAGGAGTATATTTTTGTTGTTCCCGCTTAAACTGGAAAGTTTTAATAGGAGAAAGATTATAAGAATGTTTTGATTAGTTAGATGGATGAGAAGGATTTGATTTTAAAACCACTGCATTGGTAGATATTTTCACTTTAGAATAGTTATTTTTTGGTTTGGAAGAAGAAGACGTGTCATTGGATTTAAATGAAGCGCTTTTGTTATGTAATTGTAGCTTCTTCTCTTAGATAGCATGGATTTCAAGTTTCCAGGCCATGGTGAATTCCTCATCGAATGTTTGGAAGGTTTTAACTTGGAGATTTGGGGAGATGTGTTTAACACAAGTTCTAGTAAACAACTTTATTAATTTAGTTTGAGACAATTAGAAAGTGAGTTGATTATTAAGGTTCTGCCAACACACGACAAAATCTTTGATAGACTCATCCTCATATTGGTGTAACGAATACAAGTCAGTCATGGTAACCTTCTTGACAATGTTAATGCAGAAATGATCAAGAAATAATTGGGCTAATTGATTGAATGAGAATATATAGTACCTAGGTAAATCTCTCTAACAGTCTAAGGCATGTCTCGTCAAGGACATTAGGAAACTTCAGAGAAGCAAGGCGTCATTATGGGAAATCAGATAACATACATGTTTAAAAGATTGAAAATTTTGTTACGGATATTCCTTGCAATTGAATCGGTTAAATTTTGGCATTTCCCAACGTGTGGGGTATGGAAGAATTGGAATAGAAGGGTGAATAGGCTCATTACAAATCTTGTCATAAGTCAGATAATTATGGGAGCCTGAAAAAAATGCTTCTAGGGTCTACATCTTGTCCATCATCATCTTGATCAAATCATTAGTCGGATTGGATTGAGTCACACCTCCAGTGGTATAAGGAGGTGGATATGATGAGTAGGACATAGAAGGGACACCTGTATATGGAGGTGTTGAGTAAGAAAATTGAGAAGAGGGGATATAAGTTACGGCAGATGATGATGACATATATCCTGAATGGGAAGTGTAGGTGACGGGTGGTGGCTGAGACAAGGTATAGGTGGGAGGAATGTGTGTAGAAACCCTTGTGGAAATAGGTGGTAGAGTAGTAGGTATAGACATGACCAAACTCTGAAAAGGGGTTGATGCAACTGGAGGTTGTGAGGTAATAGGAACTGATAAGGTGGAAATCCATACACTAGGGATCGTAGATGATGGTGAGGTAGATGTTGAAGATGTGATAGGTGCTATAGGTGTGAAAGATATATAATATGTGGGAGATGATATTAGAAATAAAGGTGGTAAGGTGGAAGTAGGTACCGCTACAATAGTGGTGGATGCTATTGAAGTGGGGGCCAAAGTAGGAGGAATGGATATAGGCATACCGTAGATAAGTTTTCATGATGATTCGTGGGTAGATGAGTGAGCAAGATAATGATGTAAGGCTAGATGATTGTGATCAAGGAGTTTTGTGAACTCATCATCACCTGCATGTATAGAAATAGGTGAGGTGGGTTCCATGGGTACAGAAATAGAAGGTGGTGAAGGACTAGGTGGTAGTGGTTTGCGACTAGTGTAAAAAACTAGAGTGTTGGCTTATCTGCAAGTCAAAACCATGTGAATGGAATGGTAGAATAGGTAATCTGAGTTTTGCAGATGGTACAAAAACACAGAAAAGGATAGTAGAAGAAATCTAGAAAGTGGAATTTGGTTGTTGTTTTGATAGAAAAATAAAACATAGAGACAAATGTCGATTGGATAACCGATGCCAATAGAGAGGGGTAACCAATGTCGGTCATTGGAACAATGACGGATACTGTGAATAAATGCTAGATTTAAAATCTTGAGATAAAGAGGTGAAAATCAAGTGAACATGGACTCTGACAATGATACCAGAGACTCAGAAATATGATGAAGTGAAAAAATAAGTCACATAAATTGTTTGTTTATGAATTGAACATTGTTTTGGGAGAAATAACCAAAACAACATGGAACCGACAATAGTTAGTAAACTGATGCACGTATGAAGAGTTAACTGATGCCGGTTGCCGGAATGATACCAGTTACTGTGAAATCTGAGAGGAGATGAAATATTTAATTTTTGGTAATTAATCTAAATGAAAATACCAACCCAACAACTGAGTATGGCAGTGATGAGTCCTAACACGCCCAGAAATAATCAGAATACACCAGTTGTGATGGTGGGGCATGAAGGATATAAAAAAAAGATGATACATGTCTCACACCTCAAAACACAATAAGTAAAAAGATAACAAAACATGTAATCCTATGTTATAGATTTTATGTTGTGTGGCTTATGCCATTTAAAATTAATTGTAAGTAGAATAGAGTTTTTCATCAATGAGGGTACCCTATAAGTAGTCTATGGATGGTTTACAGGTATGTTTTTCATAAAGGTCCCCAATATATACTTCAGTACATGTGGCCCTAACTCTGATATGATTACTGAAGCTAGAACACTAGCTGTATCCACCACTAATCTGATTATTAGTCGTTAAGGGTAATTATCGAGAAGGAAGATGTTTAAGAAATGATTGATTTGTTTCAATGATTTGGTTTAGGGTGTATGTGTAAGAAGTGAGCTATGCTTGATTCCCACCAACCATCAACTGGTCATGACCTCCAGTATATAGGTTGTATATAAATTTAAGTGAGCTAAATACAACATACACATGGATGAAATACAAAAAAATTTAAGCCCAAATTCAAAGTGAAATTTGATGAGAGCAATAATGAATATGCAGAGATTATGTCTTTCACTAATGCAATACATAATAAAATAAATGTTCTTTTTAACCCAAAATACGAATTTCACTTAGACAAGATTAGAAGAAGAAGAATGTTCCCAGGGAGAAATTTTAATGTGAACTCTTTCGAAAGGAAATAGACACAAAAAAGATTCCCTAAGAATGAATAATGCAAAAGAATCTAAATGATAGGGTCCCACCGGGCATGCCAAAATGTTTCACCTCAAAGTAATGCGATAAAATAGATAATAAGGTAATGGGTGTAGGAGGAATACATGTGTTATGTAGATGGTATAAGGTGTTGCACGTGTTGTAGACTTTGATCCAAGCTGATTGTGTGAGCTTCCCTTTGGCTAGGAGGAACGACCTGTATAAGAAACACAATAAAACCACCAAATAATATTAAATAGCAAGATTCAGAGGACTTCCTAGCAAGGCTAGATCCAGGAAACATGATGCTTCCTCAAATGGTTGTCATTCCTCTGTTTAATACAATTTAATGTAAGAAATAACAGTTCCTATTGTAGTTGATAAGATTTAGGTATCTCCTATTAACATACAAATAAGTGAATTTAACTCAACATGAAATGGCTAGATTTAAATCTAGATGATTAATGGGATGGTTTGGGTCTGTAGGTGTAACAGAGGCTGTAGGTGAGGTATGGGTGAAATTAGGCAAGGTTTTGGGATGTTTTGGGGAAGTTGTTAACTCGGTGTTATAGTAAAAATTGACTAGTCTCAGAGACTAGTATCGGTTGGTTGATCGATGCCGGTATAGAGATAGACTGACATCGGTTAGCTAACCAGTGTCGGTAAGGAAATTTTGATTAAAATATTAAAAATGGGAGTTTGGGCCTCTCTGTGATTACACAAGAGCTGAGGAGGTTTAGGGAAGGATAGAAAGGTGTTGATTAAGACTCAGTAAGGTATAGAGGGTGATGGGATAGGTGAAATGGCTCTGGTTGGTAGAAAATGTGATAAATGGGTAGAAGGTGGTAACGAGATAGAGAGAAATTAAATGAAATCAGTAAATGAAATGATTAAGATCAAACACACAAGCTTAACAAGTAAGAATGATTTAATTATCTGATAAACTTTATAGATTTGAATGTGGTAGGAATGGTTAATCATTTGGATGAGAAGCATATTGTGTCAATTGCAATGGTTGTAGTGCCCATGTGCTCTATCGTGTCAATATATAGCTATTGAAGGAATGGTTAGTTATTGGTAGAAGTGTGATGTACTCTGGTTCATTGTCGGGAAGCCTGATTGTAGGATCCTCGAAGGAAAAAGTTATGTGTGAGAATGAATTTGGTTGAACCCTTAGAAATATTTAGAAACCTATACTTAAGGGTAACCGATGGCAGTTAAGGAACTAGCACCAGCTAAGGGAAAACCGGTGTCAGTTATGGAGAATTAGTCCAAGTTACGAAAAATAACCTCATCTTTACTATTTTTGGCGTGATCTTTATTGTTAATATTGGTCTCAAGTGAGGGTTGGCACTTAGATAAGTGGGAGTATTGTTGGACAAGTAATATGACTTTAATTTTAGGATTTGAAACATTCCCAGTTGGTTAGGATAAATAAAGACTCAATCTTAGTTAATCAATAGGCTAGGAATAAGTCCATGGTGAGGTGTCTAGGTGATGTGGCTAGGTGTGGTGTAAATTAACTTAATTAAATTAGTTAATAATGTGAGGATGAACATTAATTCAATTATAAGTGATTAAATTAATATCCATGTATGAAAGGGGAGTATGGCTAGGTATATGCGTTGCGTTGATTAATTGAAAGGGGTCAAGGGAGTGTGACCAAAATTTGGTGTCTACACCCACACTCATACTAATCTTTGTTTCCAAAACATCATACATACTTATCAAAATCAAATCAAAACCAAAAACAAAACCATTCCCATACTAGTCACACAAGTTAACCAGTTTCCCTTTCTATTTTAGGCTCAACATTTGACCTTGCTTATTTTTCCACCTTGCCTTACCAGGACCATTTGTCTTACCAAAACTACCTATCAAAAATCTTATTCTTCCCTATCCTATGGGATAACTACATTTTCTTGATGCCCCTTTTGCAAGGGCTATGTATGCAACACTTTGAAGACATGGGGTCTTCGGAGGTTAGCTTGTCCACAATTATTCTACCATCTTTTACCATTTTGCCTCTATTTGACCCTACTACCTTATCTTCCTCACATTTCCATAATGTCAATAACTTGGAAAATAAACCAAACCATGCCTATATGTCTAGTTTCCATAATATCAACAACTTAGAAATTAAACCAAACCATGCTTATACATCTATTTTCCATAATATCAATAACTTGGAAATTAAACCAAACAAACCATACCTATATGTCTAGTTTCCATAATATCAATAACTTGGAAATTAAACCAAAAAATGCCTATACATATAATTTCCATAGTATCAATAACTTGGAAATTAAACCAAACAAACCATACATTATAACCATGACTATACATCTAGTTTCCATACTATCAATAACTTGTAAATTAAACCAAACCATGGCTATACATCTAACTTCCATAATATCAATAACTTGGAAATTAAACCAAACAAACCATACATCATAACCATGTGTATACATCTAGTTTCCATAACATCAATAACTTGGGAATTAAACTAAACCATATCTAGTTTCCACAATATCAATAACTTGGAAATTAAACCAAACCAACCATACATCATAACCATGCCTACACATCTAGTTTCCTTAATATCAATACATTGGAAATTAAACCAAACCATCACATCAACCATGCCTACAACTACTTTCCATAATAATAATGTAATGGAAATAAAAACAAACACAATAGATATAAATGACATCATCTATATACTAGAAAGTATGTATGTCAATACACTGAATATACATATATAAATAAGTCTCTCAAAAACTCTCATGTACATTTCACCTCTTCGGAACGTAGGATGATATATATAAATAAAAAATACAAAATAAACAATATCTCAATCACTATGTCATCCTTGAGAGGGTCTGAAACCTCTCCCACTCTCTCATGTCCCCTTACCTGGCCTTTGTCTCCATGAAATAGTCACCTCATGTTGGCCTTACCCATGAGAATGGTGGCTCATAGAATTACTGGCACAATTGGTCCATGAGCTAGACCTGTCATTGGCTTCCTTCTAAGCTCTGTAGGTGGCATAATTGGCAATGGGAATACCAAGATCTATAATCTGATCTTCATAATAACTAGCCTCTGCCATAACATCCCTGTATCACTCCATAGATATCACCTATGGTGATGGCATTGCTCTAGCACCTACATGTCCCAATAGTAGTGATCCTTGTCCCTGTACACGAGGTCGTCAACCCTATCCTAGTACATGCACTTTTAATGATGACACTTATCCCTATACCTGTGTCTCATCATGTGCCCTCGGAGGTGAAGGAGGGGCATCCACGTCTCTCCCAGCACCATCTTGTTCCCATGTCGCTGCCAATTGCATATGTATAGTGGCCACCTATACCTGTAAGGAAAAAACTTGGGCTTGCAATCCCACAACTTGTCCCCCATCACTAGCTTCTACATGTGCCACAATTTGGTGTGCATGTATGTTAGCTACCTAGGCTTGTAATGTCATCACCTACCTCCATAACATGTCTCTCTCACTTATGACTATGGCCAAATCAGTCTATCCTGGCCTCATTGGTGTTTCCTTAACCTGTGATTCCCACCACTAAGTAAACCTAGTTGTACACCTAGAATCATCTATAGTTTCATTAGTTACTTGATCCTCCAATCCTAATGGTGGTATCAGCTGTGGAAGAGGTAATGGCATCTCCACATCCTCTCGCCGGTACTATGGGAATGGCGGGGGCACACCTTATTGTAAACTAAATTGTCTTCTGACCTGATCTATGGGTATAAACTCATGCTCCCCCTCCCTTCACCCCTGAATTCATCTAAGAAGTTATAATTCCTCTAGCTCATCCTCCATACCTGTGAACTTTGGATACATGAGGTAGGGCCTCTAGATAATCTCTACTAGCGATAAGCTAGCTAGTACCCTATGATAATATGCTACATCGCGCGTCACACCATCAAACCTTACCTACTCTCCAACCCGCAACCACTGCCTATATCCCATCCTATATACACCCACCTCCCACCCTTGTCGTGGAAGTCCAAGATGACATAGGCACATAATGTGTACATATGCCCAACAGTGTAACAACTAGGTACAAAATAAACTGTATCTCTGTATCCACCTATAAGCCCACAACTCCCTGTATAACTGAACCAAATACATTAGAGCCCATGTAAAAAAAATCCGGTCAAACACCATATCCTCTAGGACTACCATCAAATCCTATGGAAACCTCCCACCCTATGAGTCTCAGAGGGAAAAAGAACCAACGTGAACCATCATCAACACTATTAGTTAGGTCCCCTAATGGTACATTGTATACATCTCCCCATAATTGATACTCGCACTATGATAAGATTACTCACCATATCCATGTGATCCACTGAATCTAACAATGAGACTAGATACAATGGCTCCCCAAAAATTGGCAGCCACAAAATCTTGTAGACATCCTCCAATGTGACGGTCATCTCTCCCATTGGTAGATGAAAAGTGTTGGTAGCCGGATCCCATCTATTGATGAGGGCTACCATCATGTTGTGATCATAGGAAATTCTCCTATATCTCTTAACTGCGCTTAATGCAACTACCCTCATATGCTCCCACTCCTCCTCTGAAATAGTAGGCCTCATTTGTACTAACAAGGGTGGAAGTTAATCCCTCATCATCATCTATTGTCTCACCTACATCATTAACATTCACACAACTTAATCATTTACCCTTTCGAATTTCCTTTCAACACTTGACTTAGCCTATTTTCTACCTTGCCTTACCTAGATCATCGACCTTTACCTAAATCATATTCTTCTCACTATTTCACCTATTTAATCTACCCTTCCCCAACCCACATGAACTCATCCTACTACATCATCATTTATCTAAAACCTCCATTCAAATTTATTTCCGACACATTCTCATGCCTACACCTACTTTAGACCTACCTTGGACACCCCATCTACCTTAAATATACATTCACAATCACAAAACACCATTTTTCTTAAAAAATTAACACTAACCTGAGCAACCGAAATCAGTCACCCTACTAATGTCGATCCCCATTTCCCGTTGTCACTGGTTCATCCACTGACGCTGATCAATAATTGATCGACATCGGTTAACCTTTCAGCCCCAAGGCCAAACCCCCACGTCAACCCAATGCCAAAAATTACAAAATAAACCTATTTTACCCACCCAAATCCACCCATGTTACCCCCAAATTCATTTTAATCCTTAATTAGTTCAATTACACCCTCCCCCAGTATTATTTCACCCCCATTTTCCTCAAATTTCAAAAAACTAAAATTTAAGAAAACAAAAATTTCAATTTTCCTACCCTATTCTTCTACAAAACTAAAAATTCAGGGTTGAATCCTACCTCTACTCATCAGCTTCTCCATGTTGGGATCTTTAGAGCCTCTAATGGAGCACCCTCTGAGCCTTCTCCTACAGTTACCATGTCCAATTCCTTTCCCAGCTCTCAACCAATCACACTCACTCAGGTGGCTAGAAGTGGACCCTCGAACTCACTCCCCTAACCACTAACCTCTCTCCAAATAAGAATATTGGTCCTCTCTGTCATTTTCCTCACAAAAATGTTCTCATTTAATCATTTTCAACTTCAGCAATTGCACAAATGACTTAATTTTGGGCTATTTTTCCATTTTAATTCATCATTTTGGCGAGTGATATTGGTCTATTTGTGCCCTAGGTGACTGACCTTGGTCACTCAAACTAGTATCGGTTCCCCATAAACTAGCATCGGTCACCCTTTCAATAACCCAACCAGCCTCATTTGACCTAATTTTTTCTACAAGGTCCCCTTTTCTTGCTACCACATCCCTAAAACATCCTTACAGACTCACCTACCAGCCTCACCACCTCACCCACTCCCTAAAGATAATTAGGGGAACGTTTACCTCAACTATATACCCAAGCCGAACTAACCTCACCTATTTGATAATCAAACTTTTTTCCTTGTCCTATCGTGTGATAATGCTACCCTTGTTGTTTTGACCCATGATCTTACCTTGCCTTATTTCGTGACATTTATCTTGACAAAACAGACCTTTTCATATTTTTGAACACACCAATACCCGTTCCTGCACCTTGACCCATTGTGTTTCTAGGAGCACTTCCTATACTTGGATACCTAGACCACATCACCCTTGTTTGGATAAACTATCGACCTTTGACAAATTATAGTTTGTGTGCTCTTCAACTGAGTACCTTGTTGCATTCGTAGCACGTGCATGCATTTACTTGCCTCCACTTTATCACACCTATTACCTATACCTACACATACACCTACACCTTACCATATTTTTCATCACCTACCACCTTATCAAACCCATCATCGATTCAACGTTTCACTTACTCAATTCCTAGTTTGAGGGGGATCACCTTGACCCTTAAAAGAGGCAACATACTTCTTGTTTTTTTCATTGTTGGTTATTAAAACAAGCTACATGACAAAAAGGGACAAATGTAGACACCCAAAATAAGGTCGTAACCCCTTAAGCCCCCTTCAATTAACATACCCCCTTACTATGACCCCTTCCATACATTATTATTAATCTAATTAGAAATATTAGATTAATTACCACCTCACCTTGGACCCATTCCAAGGGCATTTAACTAAATAATACAAGGTCATCACTCATAACATTGAGTCATCACTTCACTTAACTACCTAAGAATCTTTGTAATCCTAATATTAATTGCTAACTATTTGAGATCAAATGTGCACTCGTACCTGAAACATAGACAATTCGAGATTTGAGACAACAAGGGACTGTCTCCAAGCTATGGGACTCAAACTGAGACAGACCTCTAGAGAAGTTCAACTTCCTCTACTTATTCTTAATGCTAAAATACTCCTAGGAATTGAAATGCAATTATTTATCTCTACTCAAATTTTCCAAGGAACCAATGTGAGAAGGAGATGCATAAAACATAAACCTAAACTAGATAAGCTGATGAACACTTAGGAAAGAGAGAAAGTGGAAGAAAATGACAATGAAGAGGGCCAAAACGATGGCCAAAGATCAAAATCATGTCTATAATTCCACTTCCATGATGCACAATAGATAATAACCTCTAAAATAATGCAGATAACACACCTGCTGATAAATGAAAGGTAAGAGAAAGCAATAAAAAATAACTAAGGCCGAAGGAGCCACAAAACCAAAGAGTTTATTGTTTAGAGATCATGCACAAATCATCATGATACATGAGGAATATGCAAAGTATTTACAGAGACACTGTCCAAGGTATGCGACTCTTAGAACACTTACGCAACATGAAAATGATGCCATTGTATTCCCAAAGTATCCAACATTAAAACAAGGCATCACTTTACAATATATAGAAGGATGGAAGAAATAAAGGAAGAAGAAAGAGAGGGAATTTTTGAATTCACCTTTTACCAGCCGACCATCTTCCTTTAATTTTCTAAAAAGATCTAATTATCTCTATAAATTCACCTCCACACACAATCTGTTTGCTGAAAAAGGAATGGTGCCCATAGTGTATTTAATTTTGGTGGTTGATTTATTCTAGGACATACTTCTTTGCATCTTGGAGACATATTTATTCACCTCTCCCACCTATCAGCTTTTAATCTATGAAATTTGATTTCCTTTGCATGGAGAAGGCTAATATTCCTTTAAATTAAATCATATTTGAAAAATTAAATCAGATCTAATATTCTTAGTTCGTTTAGAAATCCACAGAAAGCTACTGGTTTCCTTTAATAGGTGGATTTTTATCTTCCCGACCCTTCCTTATATTCCGCGGCATTACTTATTTTTATACCCTACCCTGTGGCATTGATATTGTGCGACCTTATGTTTTCTTCTGCAGACTACATATCCTTCATTTTGTGGCTTTCTCATTTACTTTGTTCCATGGCATTTTAATTTCACCTTCGTTCCGTGACACTCAAAACCTATATGGAGTTGTTTCCTCCTACTCCACGGCCTCACCTGATTTCTGTGGCATACTTAAACTTTTCCATGGTATTCATTCCAAGTTCCTCGTAAACTGCATTACTCTATTTTTCAATAGGTGCAAAAATGGGCAACATTTTTGGCTACTCATAGGGTCCATCTGCCTACTATATGAGATGATTGGTAGCCTTAGCATCCATTAGGCATGGAGTCAGCCTGAAATTTTGAATCTGATTTAGTTTTCTACATTTAATTTTCTAAAGTGACTGCAGCTAATCCTTGATGCTTTAAAACTCCTCCTTTGAACCCTGAGAACATGATGAAAGTGCACAAGAACATCTTTCTAATAATACAACTGGGAAAAGAACTTAGGGAAATAAACCTACACTACTAGCAAAACAATGTGTTGAAAGCACTTGGAGGAATTCAAATTCTACTCAACTATGTATAAATATGCAAAAAAAGCCTAATTAGAATGTGTTGATCCAAAAATCTGTCGGGCGGACAGATCTATGGATAGATGAACCAACAGTGTGCAGGGAATAGCCCCTCTTTGAGACAGTAAAGTGAAACTAGTGTATTGTTATTCTACCAGCAAGAATCTGCGCAAGTCCAACAGTATTCCGCCTTCAAGGGTTTGGGATCTCGTCCTAGTTGGGGTATTTCCGACTGTGAAAAGAAGGGAATGAAGCGGGGAGAGGAGATAGGATAGATTTGAAGGGAGAAAAGAAATGAATTCCAAAGCAGAAAGGTCAGAGGGTTTATGTTTTGGGCTAGTAGTAAACAGAGCCAAACCTACTTGGATAAACGAACAAAGCAATACTGATGAGAAAATGACAAAAAAGTAGAGATATATCTAACAGAATAAACATACATATCTAACATAAGAAAGGTATGATGCATAACACATGTATTCAGCATAAGTCTCAATATTTTTGTTAATATTTTCTTGTGTTACAAAAAGTACAGTCTTTTCTTCTCACTTCTATTTTTCATCTAAAAAGTGTCCACCCTGAATACAACAAGTATTCAAGTATATATAGAAGGAGAAGGAGAGAGAAGGAAAAAAGAAACCAACTAATTACAAAATATCTAAAAGTCAATTGTTGACTTTGGGCAACTTGGTAGATAACAACATCCCATGGTGCAACATGGATGATGTCATCATTTGTGCCAACATACTTTTAGATATTACAAAAAGAAAGCCAAGAAGAGGAAGGCTATCCGTCGTCATCTCACAGCTGGAAGGGAGTATCCCGCTTTTTCTTAGGAGAGGCAATGTGGAATTGGGCCCGGTACTCCATGAATTTTTTGATTATTGGCTGGAGTTAATCTTGTGCGGGACCCTTGGTGTGATCGCCAATGACTTCACAAGTCTCCTGTTCATCTCTAAGTTTTTCTGGGAGTTTGAAGTATTCATTACCTACCTCCATCAGGTATCCCACAAAGTTGCAGCAGGCCAGAAGGTTATTGATGGATTCAACATCAAAAGTAGCTTCTAGCCTTAACCCTTGTGAGACGATCTCTTTGAAGATCTGAATGGTTTCATCTACCTTCCTCAAGGTGAATGATGGAGTGAGCAAGCCCAGAGACATTCTTAGGATAATTTACTCCATTTGATGTATTACATCCAAGGATTCCTCTTTGACCTTGTCAATCTTCTCCAGGAAGAATTCCATCTGATCGATCCGGTAGTCCAAAGCAGCAAGAACTTTGTTGGGTGCTCTGGGGTGATTGAAGACACCGAATTTAACTAAATCATTGACTGAGTAGTTAAGAATATTTTAGAATGTCTCATGTTACAACCTAGCATGGTCTAACTCTTCGGAGATAGGTCCTATAATCGCCTAGAGTTCCTTGTTTGCTTGACCAATATTCTGATATAACTCGGTGAACTTGACGATTACTTCCTCACTATCTTTGAGGATCTTGTCTCTCTAGGTGGATACTACCGTGCCTTGTTCACCAATCTTGGCATATTCGTTTATCTTATCTTTACTAAGGGCCTCAGGAGTTTCAGTGGCAGTTGTAGGAGGTGCACTGCCCATTTTTTGCAGGGCTTGGAGAAGATGTTTATTTTTCTCTTTTAGTATCCTCTTCTCTTCCGTTGCTTCTTGAAGCTTCTTACAAAGAGCATCCACTGTAGATAGGGCCTCCCCTTGTAGGCTCTCGAAGGAAATTCACATTGTGACCTGTGTCACTATATAATCTGTAGGAGATAAATCCTTTTTATCCTTTGTGGGATCGGGATACGCGATCTCCATTACTCTTTCACCTGAGGCGCTCTGAGAGAAGCAGGTTATTGGTTTTTGCTTCTTAGCTCCTTTTGTTGGAATGACGGAGAAGTCCATAGGTGCAATGGGGACTTTCTTCTTGTACTGGCTTAAGTGTTGGGAGATCCATGTTGGACTTAAGGGAGTGTGACCAACGGGAGAAGAAGGAACGGTGGAAGAAGGAGCAACTACAGTGTACTCAGGGAAATGGGTTGAGATGCTTGGCAGTGGCATTGATAAAGAAGCTAAACCTCTAACACTCACAGGGGTAGGAGTTACTGTAGGAGAGGAAACTATGGGGGTGGAAGGGAGTTGAGAGATGAGGGAAGAAATACTGGGGGATAACTCCATGAAGGAAGAGAAGACGGAAGAAGAGGAAAGGGGAACAGTAGAAGATGGGGGAGAAGACACAACTAAAGGAATGGTTGCTTGAGTGACATGAGGAGGGGAAGGAGGAGTGGGAGAAGGGATGATGGGAACCTCAGTGGTTGTAGCAGTGGCAACATCCTGAGTGATGTGCCCGTTGGAACATTAACTACTACTTCCTTTTCTAGGGAGGCAGGGTGCACGACCTGCTCCTTGGCAATGGGATGAGGACTCTCGGGAGCTTTCTCTTGGCCCGAACTTGAATCTCCTTCCTTATCTTTCCCTTTGCCCTTCGGAAAATGTTTCGGCCTGACAGGTGCATTACCTAGGGGACATGGTGAAGTCCACCCCGAAGTAAATGACACCATTAAATCTGCACCAATGTTCTATGCGCTACAAGGTGCCCTTTACCCTCTCCTCAATAGTCTAAGGTTCCCTTGTTTTGTCTATTTCGGAAAATGGCCAATTTTCCCTGTTCATATCTAAATATAGCTGATCAACTTCTTGATCAGTCATTTGGAAACCTTTCGGAACAATGGCCATGCCATATTGAATAATTTTTGCCAAGGCTAGATGGGAGTGATCCTTTCTCCTGAGTTTGACCTCATGATACAGGTTGATGTAGACATCCTCTATCTGTGGAACGTGGATCAGATCGAGCTTTTCCTTTGGGAGGAAATTTCGTGGATAAAAGGTCATATTTGCTGAGAAATTGTGCTTCAGGTTGAGCATCTCCATTTCTACAAACATTTCTCGGGCCTTGGTGTGAGAAGTGCATGTGTACCTACCCACTATGAGGGGGAATAGAGTTCCACCCTTATTTCTCTTTAGGCACTTCTCGTGATATGTTATGAGCTATCTGGATAGCTCCAACAAGATCAACTTTGGCCCCACATACCTTGGCAACTTGGTGGGCTCACCCAAGAAGTTGGTTAATCTGAGATACGTAAAGGTGGGGAATTACGTAAATAACAACCCCCACTTCTCTGTTGCGGTCACAATGCTCTTGGTCATCCGACCGTGAGTCATATTGGGCCTCAAAAGGCAAATGATTCCGTAGAAGAAGGCATCGTTGATCTTGGTGAACTGCAGAATTTTGTTTTCTAGTCTCATAATATTCAAATATTTTTACCTGGGGCCATACCCCACATCAGCTCAGTGCCGGATGATCTCTCTCAAAGGCAGCAACATAGACCACATAGGAGTTCATGTAGAACCTCCCCGTTGTTGTGAGTTGTTGGAGCTGCTCAGAGATGGTGCTGCTGATGATTTCTGCCCACTCAAAACATTGATTAGGCACGTTTTTTTTCATCGTTTCTAGATACCTGAGCATCCATTTATGGAAGTAATGGGCGTCAGGAAGCCCTAAAACCCTGCTCAGGAAGGTAATGGTGTCATTCAACTCCTCTAAAAATTCAGTACGATGAATAACCTGGGGCCACCTGGTTATTACCTTTTTATTCTTTAGGTATACCTCGTTCATTAACTACATACATTTGTCTTCATTTTCCTCCCATGCCTTAATGCAGTCTTCCTGACTCACAGCCACAAAGTGATGGTGGTGGGGGATATCCAACATGATCTTGAAGTGTCGGGTAGTGAGGTTGATTATAACCTCGCACTTCTCATTCTCAACACACCTTATGTCTTTGTTATAGCAGCAGGCCACCACCATCATGAACTCATTATTCACCACGCTAATGGGAATTCCCCTAGCAAAGTGTAGACCACTACCCACTAGTTTTTCCATCCAAGGACTGCCTGTGACCCTTCTGGTTCTGGCCCAAAAATCCTCCATGTCTATGTGGCCAAGTTCAACATCTCTGATGTCCAAGTCACATTATGCATGGGACTCGAGCATCCTAACCCTTTGATACTTGTATTTCATTTCTTTCTCTATGAGTTTGGCCTTACCCTTTGACTTGGTTGGTCTCTTGCTTGATGTAGACATATGCGATTCTGACTTCAGCTACTGATCTGCAAGAAGAAGGAGCAAAGTCCAATGTAGAAGAACCATGTTAGCTATTAGATCATCCATCAAAGCTTTATAGAATGAGGAGTTAGTAATTAAAAAGCTTCTAGGCGCAGGGCGCGGGAATACTACAAACTGTAGGCTCAGAAAAGAAAGGTGCACTGATGCAAAGTGTTCCAAGGAAGAAAACAACGCCAAAGGGCGCAAGGCACAGGAATACTACACACAAAATTCATTGTTGATGTAGAAGGATTTGTGGCTGCGCCGTTGTGTAGGGTTTAAAATGGGCGCAAATAATTTTTGTGTTACATGGCGGAAGGATGCACCAATGGCACAAATATTGATCGTGTTGTAAACAGTTTTGGTGTGCCAAAGGGCGTGGGATTAAAGGGTGTATCACCGACTTTAGGTGCACCAAGGGGATTTTTAGCTTTGGCACAACGCAGGAAAAGTTTACATGACATTCAGTGGTGATGTAGGCAGGATTTCACTGATGCCATGCGTTAGGTTTATAGGAATTTCAAAGGGCACTAGGAAGGTGCATGTTGCAAGCAGGGACAGTGCACCCTTTGGCACGACTGTGTTTTATGCAACAGGGATGGAGTTTGTGCCAAAGGAAAACCGTGGGTTTTGGATTGTGATAAACTTAAATTTTCTCTTCTCCTGGACAGGTTTGTGGTTTTCAAGCCTCATTAACATGGATCTGGGAAGTGAGAGGACAAATGGACAAAGAGGATCCTAGATCTTATGAAACAAAAAGCCCTCCAGGCTAGCAGATCTAGACAGAGGATAAACCAGTTTGGGGGGAGCCTCTTAGGTTCATTTTGTTATTATTTTTCATAACAAGCACAACCACAGAAAACCAACACACAAAAATCACAATAAAAGCAAGGACCACTTACCATATATATATAGAGGGAAAGGAATGATGTGGGGTCCACAAATGCGATGCAAAACAACACAAGGATGACAGAGGCACTGACAGGTGTAGAGGAATAAAATTTTCACGTGTTTTACAATTGTGAAAATGACAGGGCGGATGCGCCTATATATAGAAAAAGGTGCAATAAATGTGCCACCAACTTTTTCAAAAGGCACACCAAAACGTATGTCAACATGAAAAAACTTGCGCCTTTAGCGCGAGTATGCGTCTGTCAACAATAAACTACTTGCACCTTTGGCACGAATTTGTGGCTGTCGACACGATCTTTTTAGCACCTTTGTGCACCATTTAGGGGCGCAGCAATTTTAGTGTCAACAGGGAGGCACATGCGCCTTCGGTACAGGAAAGAAAGGCGCATCATGGGGAGGCGCAACAATTTTAGTGTTAACACTCTAATGGGTGCGCTAAAGGAATTGAAGGGTGCACAAATTCATTCTATGTTACATGAATAAAATCTGCACCCGGCCAAGAAAGAACCAAAATAACTAAGATCGAAAAACTAGATTCTCCAGAAAGGGATTTTATGCCATTCCAAATGTTGAAGGACCATGGCAGGGATTCAAAACAAAATTCAGGTATGGTTACTTGCAAAATTGCCCTCGTCAATTTTACAGGATAACAAAATGTTTGAGATTAATCTCATTGACTAGGATTGGAAACATATTTCCATCAAGATCAAACAACTCAATTGAGTTAGCCACCTTGCATGCGGTGATAAGATATGGTCCACTCCAAATACCATAAAATTTGGAGTGTCTTCTTGGTTTAGCTCGATTCGCATCCCACTTCAAAATGATATCCCCAACCTTGAAGGTATAATCTCGATCTTTTCTGTTAAACCACTATTTGGTTGATGCCTAATGTTTTTCCATCCCAGTCATGGTGACATTCCTATTTTCTTCTAGCTGCACTAATTTTGCCGTTCTGATTTCCCTTTGATCCATGCCTTCAAATTCTAATTGTTAAGATAACTCGATTGAAGGAAACTCAAATTATAATGGAAATCTTGTTTCTTTACCATATACTAGTTTGTAAGGAGAAGTGTCAATAGCCTTCTTTGTTGTTATCATGTCTGCCAAAAGAGAATTTTTTACTTTTGTGTACCACTGTCTTTGATTGATGTCCATTGTCCTCTTCATAATTCTGATCATATTTTTATTAGTAGATTCTACCAATCCATTGCCTTGGGGGTATTAATTGAAAGAATATTTTAGATAAATCCCAAGTCTCAAAGCCCAATTAGAAATTTTGGATCTAAAGAAAGCTTTAGCATTATCAGAAATGATCATTTGAGGTACGATAAAAATTGTAAAAATTTCTTCAAGAAATTCCAAGATGACAAACTCAGTAGCTTCCTTCAATGATGCCAATTCAGTCCACCTGGTGAAGTGTTATGTGGCTATGAGAACCCATTTTGGACCAATGTTGGATGGAGGATTGATCATTCTAATGAAGTCAATACCCCGTCGTGTAAATGACTAATCTTCTTGAATTGGATGAAGTGGCAAGGATGCCAATATTTTCTTCCCAATGAAGATAGCGCATTCCTTTCATTTCCTAACCCACCTGTGAGCATCCTTTAACAAAGTATGCTAGAAATATCCTACATTTATGATCTTCATGGCTATATCTTTAGCAGAGAATTGTCCACCTGAGAAACCATCATGGAATTCAGTTAAAAATTTATCACATTGTCCACCTTCAATGCACCTGAGTAGCACTCCATCAATATTCCTTTTAAAAAGGACATCATCAATTAATGCATAAGGAATAGATCTAAATCTCAAATTTCTTCTCTTTGCTTTATTAAAACCAAGAGGGTATGCACCAGTAGACAAAAAAATTTACATATCAGCAATCCAACTATGATCATTGAATATATTCCCTTCATATTTCTGCCATTCAACATCATGCGGTAGCTCATCGTTTGAGGGCACTTCATTTATGAGGGTGGTTTCTTGAGATTCTACAGTGTCCAGAGCTAACTACTCGAAAAGTGCTCTTCCCCTTACTAAGTTTGTAGCTTTAATGGTCACATCATACTCCATGATCTTAATTACCCATCCTGCTCATTTCTCATTTATTTATGCTCTCATAATGAAGTCTCTAACGATGGAATGTGATACCAAAATGTTCACGTGGCTAGCTGTTAGGTTGTGGAGCCTGTTTTCATGTGTGAAAGTGTTGAAGACTGTACACTAAGAGTACTATACACTTTTCATGTATCCTCGTCGGGGTTTGGCCTCAAAAAAATGCACCTGACATATTGGGAAATGTGCTCTTCTCATATGGGTGATATTTTTGACCCATAGGTTTATGGGACGGGTTTTTCCCATGGTTTTGATACCCATAGTTTTGTAAAACTGCTTAAGTAGTTGTCTATTTATATGGTTTTATGCATATGATAGAGATATGAAGAACATTACAAATGAACTTTGAATTCGGCTATGAATTCTATAGAGTTTGTTGAGCATAGCTCCAAACGGATCTGGGTATTGTATTGAGAGAGCGGTGGCTTGTAATAAAATTTGAGCAAGTGATTCTTGGTGGACGTAGCCCAAATTGGGTGAACCACGTTAAATATTGTCTCTTTGTGTTGTGTTATTTTATTCTGCAATTTTATTTCAGATCTGTAATAATTTCTGCATATTAGTTTCTATTGTTCTGATTCTATGAGGGATTATTCCACATATTTTATCCCTTATTTCCTAACAATTGGTATTAGAGCTTGGTTTGGTTTGTTGAAGTGTTGAATCACAGGGAAAGTTTTTTATCTTGAGTGGGAGCTATGGCAGATGATGGAAGATCTAGGGTTGATAAATTCAACGGGTAGAATTTCAGTCTTTGGAAGATGCAGATGGAAGATTACCTTTATCAGAAGGATCTTTATACTTTGATGTCTGAGAAGGTGAACAAACCCTCGAGTATGACAGATGTGGAATGGGATTTGTTGGATCGGAAGGCACTTAGAATGATCCAGCTGTGTCTTACATCTTCGGTATTATTTAATGTTTCAAAGGAAAAGAATACAAAAGATCTAATGGATGCATTAGGGAAGTTGTATGAAAAACCCTCTGCCTCTAACAAGATATTTTTAATGAAAAAGTTGTTTAATATGAAGATGTCTGAGAATAGTTTAGTAGCAGATCATTTAAATGATTTCAATACGGTTGTGAATATTCTAGCTTCGGTTACAATAGAATTTGATGAAGAAGTTAGGGCTTTATTAATTCTGTGCTCTTTACCTGAGATTTGGAATAGCCTGGTAATGGCGGTAAGTAACTCGGTTCCAGCTAACTTAAATTTGAAGTTTGAGGATGTTGTAGGGGTGATTCTAAGCAAGGAAATGCAAAGAAAAAGCTCTGAGGATGAATCTTCTACTTCAGGGAATGCTTTGACAGTGGAAACTAGAGGGAGACAGAAGAATAGAGGAAACCGTGGAAAATCAAAAGATCGGGCAAGGTCAAAATCCAAGAACAAGTATGCTGGAATTGTGGAAAGCTTGGGCATGTAAAGAATGACTATTGGGAGCTTTGGGATAAGAAGAAACAATAGGAAGAAAACAAGGAGGAAAATGTGGCAACGGGTAATGTATGTTAGGATGCTTTGATTCTTTCTTTGCACAATATTACTGAATCTTGGGTTTTAGATTCAGGGGCTTCTTTCCATGCTTCTCCACATAGGCATTATTTTGTTGATTATGTTCAAGGAGATTTTGGGCATGTTTTTCTTGGTGATGATGAGCCTTGCAGCATAGTTAGAAAAGGTTCTGTTTAGGTTAAGATGCAGAATGGGAATACTTGGCTATTGAAGGATGTCAGACATGTGCCTACATTAAGATGAAATTTGATATCGGCAGGGTAGTTGGGAAGTGATGGTTGTACTGTGATATTTACAGCATAGAAGGTTACCAAGGGTGCTCTTGTGGTGGAAAGAGGTAAGAAGGTTGGAACCTTGTATTTAACCACTTATAGCACTAATGTTTGTAATCTTGTGGCTTTAGAAGTAGATACAACATTGTGGCTATAGGCTCGGTCATATGATCCATAAGGGTATGGAGATCATAAAGAAGGATTTTCCTGGATATACAGAAATAGGTTTGGAGTTCTGTGAGGACTGCATATATGGGAAATAGAAGCGAGTAAGGTTTCTCAAGCTTGGACCTACAAAGAAAGAGAGTAAGTTAGAGATGGTGCATTTTGATGTGTGGGGGCCAGCTCAGGTATCATCTCTTGGGGGTTCAAGTTATTATGTTACTTTTATTGATGATGCAACAAGGAAAGTTTGGGTTTATTGTATTAGAAACAAATCTGATGTATTTGACACTTTTGTTAAATGGAAAGCCTTGGTAGAGAATGAAACAGGTCTTAAGTTAAAATGTCTCAGGTCAGATAATGGAGGGGAGTATTGCAGCAATGAATTTGATTATTACTATTCTAAGAATGGAATCCACAGGAAAAAGATGGTTCCAGGAACTCCACAGCAGAATGGGGTATCAGAAAGGATGAACAGAAAAATAATGGAATGTGCTAGGAGCATGAGAATATATGCAAGACTGCCTCTTTATTTTTGGGCAGAAGCAGTGAGCACAACTGTGTACTTGATAAACAAAGGACCCTCAAGTGCCTTGGATGGAGGCATACCTGAGGAGGCTTGGTATGGTAAGAAAGTTGATTATTCATTTCTTAGAGTCTTTGGATGTGAGGTGTTTGTTCATATAGTCAAGGATGATAGGACCAAGCTAGAGGCTAAATCAGAAAAATGTACTTCCATTGGTTATGGTGGTGATGACTTTGGATATAAATGTTGGGTTATTAAGGACAAGAAAATCATTCGATCTAGGGATGTGGTCTTTAATGAGAAAGTCATGTATAAGTAGCAGTTGCAGGAAAACAGGGAAGAATCCAAGAAAGAATATGCAATGGTAGAGGATCTTCCAGATGGGAAAGTGACACATGAATCAGTTCAGGAACCCCCTCAACAGGAACCCCAAACTCCTATATTGAGGAGGTATTCTAGGGTAAGAAGAGAACCTAAACGTTTTTCTCCTTCTCTTTATTATTTATTACTCACTGATAGTGGAGAACCAGAGAGCTTTGATGAATAAATGCAGGTAGATGTCAGGAAGAAGTGGGAGCAAGCCATGGATGAGGAGCATCAGTCTCTCATGGAGAACCAGACATGGAATTTGGTAAAGCTACCGAAGGAAAAAGAGCATTACAGAAACAAGTGGGTGTTCAGAGTCAAAGAGGAAGAAGGAGGCAAGAAAAGATACAAGGCCCGGTTGGTGGTAAAGGGGTTTGCTCAGAAAAAAGGTATAGATTTTGATGAGATTTTTTCTCCTGTAGTAAAAATGACTTCTATTAGAACTGTTCTAGGAACAGTTGCAACAGAAGACTTGCACTTAGAACAACTTGATGTAAAGACTGCATTTCTCCATGGTGATTTGGAGGAGGAACTATATATGCAGCAACCAGAGGGCTATGAGGTCAAAGGTAAAGAGGAGATGGTGTGCAAACTGAAGAAGAGCTTGTATGGCTTGAAACAAGCTCCACGTCAATGGTATAAGAAATTTGATAGCTTCATGATGGAGCAAGGTTATATTAGATGTCATTCTGACCATTGCATGTATACAAAGAAATTTGAGGATGGCAGTTATATTATCCTTTGTCTGTATGTGGATGACATGTTGGTTGCAGGTAAAAACATGCAAGAAATAAAAGTACTCAAGAAGCAGCTAAGTGAATCCTTTGCTATGAAGGATTTGGGGGCAGCCAAACAAATCCTTGGTATGAGGATATCTCGGGATAGGAAGGAACAAAAGCTAACTTTATCTCAGGAAGAGTACATTAAGAAAGTCTTGGAGAGGTTTAATATGCAAGATGCTAAACCGGTTGGGACTCCTTTGGCAGGCCATTTCAAGTTATCAAAGGAGCAGTGTCCCAAGACAGAGCAGGAGAGAAACCAAATGTCCAAGGGTACCTTACTCATCAGTAGTTGGTAGTTTGATGTATGCCATGGTGTGCACTAGGCCTGATATTGCCCATGCAGTGGGAGCGGTGAGTAGATTTATGAGTGATCTAGGTAGAGATCACTGACAAGCAGTAAAGTGGATCCTTCGGTATTTGAGAGGGACCATGGGGATAGTTTTGTGCTACAGTGGATCAGACACCACTTTACGTGGTTATGTAGATTCAGATATGGCTGGAGATGTAGACAGTAGGAGGAGCACAACAGGTTATGTTTACACTTTAGGTGGAACATCAGTAAGTTGGATTTCACGACTACAGAAGTTGGTGGCTTTGTCAACCATGGAGGCTGAGTATGTTGCTGCCATAGAGGCAAGCAAGGAAATGATTTGGTTACAACAATTACTTGAGGAGTTGGGGCATAAGCAAGAGGAAGGAAAGTTGCATAGTGATAGTCAGAGTGCTATACACCTAGCTAAGAACTCTGCTTTCCACTCTAGGACAAAAACATATACAGTTAAGGTACCATTTCATCAGGACAACTTTGGAGGAAGAGAAGTTGAAGTTGGAGAAGATTCATACCAGTCAGAATCTTGCAGACATGATGACCAAGGTGGTCACAAGGGAAAAACTGAAGTTGTGTTCAGCTTTGGTTGGTCTTCACAAAAACTAGTGAAGGGTTGAGAAGCTTGCTTAGAGGAAAACTAGTCTCCAAGTGGGAGATTGTTAGGTTGTGGAGCCTGTTTTCATGTGTGAAAGTGTTGAAGACTGTACACTAAGAGTACTGTACACTTTTCATGTATCCTCGCCAGGGTTTGGGGTTGGGCTGGGCCCTGAGGGGGTCCGGGGGCGGTAGCCCCCAAATTTTTTTTTTTAGGCGTAAATTTTTTTTTGGCCTCAAAAAATGCACCCGACATATCGGGAAACCTGCTCTTCTCATATGGGTAGAGATTTTTGACCCATAGGTTTATGGGATGGGTTTTACCCATGGTTTTGATACCCACGGTTTTGTAAAACTGCTTAAGCAGTTGTCTATTTATATGGTTTTATGCATATGATAGAGATATGAAGAACATTGCAGATGTGCTTTGAATTCGGCTGTGAATTCTGTAGAGTTTGTTGAGCATAGCTCCAAACGGATCTGGGTATTGTATTGAGAGAGTGGTGGCTTGTAATAAAATCTGAGCAAGTGATTCTTGGTGGACGTAGCCCAAATTGGGTGAACCACGTTAAATACTATCTCTTTGTGTTGTGTTATTTTATTCTGCAATTTTATTTGAGATCTGTAATAATTTCTGCATATTAGTTTCTACTATTGCGATTCTGTGAGGGATTATTCCGCATATTTTATCCCTTATTTCCTAACGCTAGTAGTAATCATGCTTTTAAATTTTTTCAAGGATCTCATGATGGAAACACCTATTTTTCAATATGATTGTACTTGAGCTCATAATCCTTCATTGTTTGAATGAAAAATTCCACATGCTACTTTGTTACTTGATCATTTAGTTGTGTTAAAACCGTGGCTATGATGGATTCCGCCCCATGAGCATAAAGAACAAAATATTTAGTTTAATCTAGGTTAATCAATGTTGGGGCATGATATATTGTTTTATATTTTTGAAAATATCTTTCCCTTCCGTGGTCCACTTGAATGTTGCATCCTTTTTTAGCATACGATTAATTGGTCTTACCAAACCCCCAAAGTTAGGAATGAATTGTCTAAAAAAATTTATATTTCCAAGGAAAGACTGCAGAGCCCTCTTGTGAGTTGCTAAGGAAAGATCCATGATGGCTACAATTCTTTCTGAATCAATGAAATATCCTTCTTTTGAAACAACATGCCCCAAAAATTTGCCTCTAGAGACTACAATGTTACATTTTTTAGGATTAAGGGACACACCAAAATCCTTGCATCTTTCAAATACTTTCTCCAAATGCTTCATATGATCTGTAATCTACTTGGATAAAATGGTAATATCACCTAAGTAAACCAATATGAACTAATTAATACACCCTTTGAATGTAATATACATTAATCTTTAGAAGGTAGTACCTGCGTTTGACAAGCCAAAAGGCATCTTTTGATAGGAAATAATTCCCCACTTGGTGGTGAATGCGGTTTTATGTTGATCTTCCTCCTTCACTTTAATCTGGTTAAAACAAGAATAACCATCAAGCATGGAGAACCTTTCTGCCACTGTCATTGTCTGCAAAATTTTTTCTATGGAGAGTAGAGGGAAGTGATCCTTGAGAGATTCCTTATTCAAATCCTTGAAATCCATGCAAATCCATATTTCACCATTTTTCTTCCTAATTGGAACCAGATTTTCCACCCAAGTAGAATACTTAATTAGAAAAATAATCTTGGCCTCAATGACTTTTGAAAGTTCTTTTCTCATGAGGATCTCAATCTTAAATTTAACTTGCCTTTGTTTCTGCCTGATTGGATTGTTGTTGGGATCAAGATCAATGGAATGCAAGACTATATCTGGATTGAATTATATTAAATCTATATAGTCCCATGATACCACATCACTAAAATTTTGGCATAAGGAAACAAAATCTTCCTTTTCTTCTTCATTAGATACCTTTCCAAGTAGAATCTCTTTACCTGCAACTATTGAAACTAAAAAACAATCCTCCTACTTTTCCGTCATTTTATTTTACATTCCTTTGAACTCATCATCTGGAATGAAAATATATTCCATAGTGACTAATCCCTTAGGAAACTTGTTTAATTTTCATAGAATAATTTGGTTCCCATAGTCTCTTACAAATCAGCTTGCATCCTTGAGGAGAAATCTACTTGATTTTGAATGAATTACACAATTTGGTCATCGTAGTCAAATATCTTCCAATAGGCCTTGTTGTTTGGAATAGATGGCCTAACCACCATTTTTATATATTGAGCATTTCCTTTGATCAAATCCTCAGCAAGTGAGAATTGAGAGCCGAGGGCCACCATTTGTTATGCATCTTTGTTCAACCTTCTAGGCACAACCTGTAGGTTAATGGCATCAAATCTTTCAAAAAATTCCCAAAGTTTGTGTTTGTAAGATTTCAACAGCCTGTTCTTTATTGCACATCTATTACAGACTTGGTCAATGACCAATTTAGTATCTCTAAAGACTTATAACTTCTTGATTTTACTTTTCTTTGCGATTAATAGGACATGTACTAATGTTTCATATTCCACCACATTGTTGGAGCATGCAAACTAATCTATGAGAAAAGAATAACTTTTCTCCTTTTGGGGAAATGAGCACAATACCCATCCCGGCTCCATTTCTACTTATAGAGCCATCAAAGAACATCCGCCATTGTCTAATACATTTTCCTTTTCTTCTTTGAATGCCACAAGTATGACAAATTCTTCCTAGAGAATGCAATAAATCCCCAAACCATTCTCAAAGGTTTTTATCTCTTCATCATAAGGATCAAACTTATGATCTCTTTCATCCCATTCATCTAACAAAAAATTAAGTATGGAAAGGGGGATGACTTATTCATCTAAATTTGAACTTTTCTCGTGCTCTTCTTGTATAAGGAAAACTGATTGGGTGGGAGTGGAATCAAATGGATCAATATGCTAAGAAAATATGGGCTCATCTTGTAATGTGAATCGGGTATCATATCTAGTTTTCAAGAACATGTGAGTCTAGTTTGATGATAACCACCTACCTTAGTAGTGAAGTATCTAGACATGTAGATGGAAAACATGGGAGGCAAGTCGATGACTGAAATATCATGGGTTATAGTAAGGCTTGGGCAAGCATGGAGTGTTAACTCAAGTTCTTTTATCACTCCCAGAACATTCACAATTGACCCATCAAGCTGTAAAAATCCCCTAGACACAGGATTCTATTTGAGACATAAGCTATCAATGATTTTTTTGGGCATCACAGAGGTGTTAGCCCCAAAATAAATCATACACTTATGAACTAGGTACTTACCCATAATTATCGACATGTAAAAGGGTGGTGTTTTGATATTTTTTCTTACTTAATCCTCCTTTTCTTGATAGACATGAACCGTGGCATGATGCTTTTGCATTATTTGATCCGTGAGAGGAAACTGTTTAAGGGCTTCACATAGGAGGTCATGCTATGATCTAATAGTAAGTGCATCCCACATAGAGACATTGACATTAGTCTTTTTCATTTTTTCAACAATTTTGAATGGGAGACCCACAGATTTTTGCATCTGTGACATGTTTCCTTCTTTCTTTTGTTGTGGTGGCATTTGATTCAGTGACTTTGATTAAACAACAACCTCTTTATCCATGGATTTTCTAGGAATCTCAAGTGGTTTACTTTTTTCATCGTGGATTCCTTTTCCTTTTTCATGGCTTTGACTTGATTTGTGGAAGGAAAAGGTTAGGACTCCAACATCCTTTTCTTGTGTCACGTATTATCAACAACGTTGATTATCAGTTTGTTAGAACTTCCTGCCACTTGGTTGACTACAAATAAATCCTCACCTCCAAAGAACATGATATTTGTATCATTGTGGGTGTCTTGACCTACTTTTGTGGTTTGATTTGTTTCCTCAAGTAGTGTTTCTTGTTGATTGGAAGAGCCTTGAATAATGTATGCTTGAATATGCATTGCCCTCTCACAACCAAGTTGGTTATGCAACAAATTACATGGAAAACACCATTCTATTTCTTGTAACATATTATTTTTCACAGGAACTAAAGCCTGACTTGAACTAGGAGTAGGAAATGCTTGTGAAGGAGGGATTTTTGTTAATGGAAGAGAAGTACTTTGATTTTTCCATCTGTTATTTTGTTGATTCTGTACATACCTTTAATTAGACTACTGATTTCTATATGGGTTATATCCCTGATATGAAGATTGCCCTTGATTTTGATAATTTTAAATAAGATTGGACTCGTTATTTATCTAGGGATATAACTTTATTTGCCAAGTTTCTAATGAGATCCTTCATTTCTTCATCCTCTTTTTGTTGAGTGGGAGTTTTTGAGGTGGAAGTAATAGGTTGCGGATTTGGCTCCAATGTGGGAGAAATAGATGTTTTGGTAGCATTAGGCAGTTCAGGATACAATGGCATGGGTTGTCTAGGAGCTAATTTCCCATCTTGAATTAGACTATGTTCAACTCTTATTGCAATTACATAAGCAGCAAATTAGACTATTTTCAGATCTGATTGAAATTGCATATGAAGCTGGTAAAGTTGTTCCTCTCATAGATTATATCATAACAGATACATTAGAGTTAAGAGATTTCAAAAAGTAAAGAAATGCACCTTCTGCAGCAGGTCTCACATGAGCTAGAATTTTTTCCCAAGTTCTTTGAAATATGAAATTAAAATCTACCATTTTCTCATAAGATGATCTCTTGATTGTGTTTAACTACTCTAATAGATACAAATTGTCTGTTGTTTCACCAAATTGGTCACAAAGAGCTATACACCATTAATCCTAGTTTTGTATCGTTCCTACCCCCATGCTTCTGAACCATTGCAAGGCTTTTCCTTTAAGTGATGAGGCTAGAATGTTAACTACTACATCCATCTCAAAAATTTTAAGGATAGCACAAACATTAGAAATATCCTTAATATGGTCAACTAGAATAAAGTGATTTTCTCCAATAAAATATGGGATATTCTTCAAGGAAGCTACTAGAATAGGATTTTGGGCATTCAAGGAAATTGGAGTGTTGCCTGTGAAGTTTATAAATGGATTTTGTGGTGGTGGTTACTGTTGATGAGCCATTCTGATTAGTTTAATAACTCTTGTTGACTAAATGAAAGGCCTACTAGGTGGAGGTGTTAAAAGAGTTTGATTTGGAGGAGATGGAGATATTTTAATATGTATTCCTCTTCTGCCTCTACCTGGGGATAACTGCAAATATTCAAATATGCCTGCTTCTCTTGTTCTCGACTATGTTTGGATCCTTCTCATGAATCACAGATACTTAAGTCATCAATACTGCTGAAACAAGTAATTTGTTTGAATGGAGTCTCCAGATGTGTAACTGCAGAGCCTCCAAAGGATAGATCTTCACCAAGATACACATCAAAACTTGATAAAACTGAAAATATAAATTCAAAGGTCCCACCAGGAATGCCAAAACTATTAGAGCTCAAATGTACACCCATGCTCAAATCATAGATAATTTGGGATTCAAGACAACATGGGATTGTCTCAAAGTTGTGGGACTCGAATTGAGACAGACCTCTAGAGAATTTCAGCTTCCTCTACTTACTCCTAATGTTAAACTACTCCTATGAATTTAAGTGCAACTATCTAGCTCTACTCTAAATTTCCAAGGAACCAAGGTAAGAAAGATATGCATAAAACAAAAACCTAAACTATAAAAGGCAATAACACCAAAAACAAGGGCATGAAAACTCAGAAAAGAGATAAAATGGAAGAAAATAACAAAGAAGAGGGCTGAAATGATGGCCACAAATCAAAATCATGTCCATAATTCCACTTCCACAATGCACAATAGATAACGACCTCTGAAATAATTCATATAACACACCTATTGATAAGTGTGAGGCAAGAGAGTGCAATAAAACAATATCTAAGGCAAAAGAAGCTACAAAACCAAATATTAATTACTTCGAGATCAAGCACAAATCATCACAATATAGGAGGAAGATGAAATTTATTTACAGAGACACCACCCAAGGCATGCGACTCTTAGAAAACTTACACAATATGATTGATGCCCTTGTATTCTCAAAGTATCCAAAATTAAAACAAGGCATCACTTTACGATATATAGAAAGATGGAAGAAAGAAAGGAAGAAGAAAGAGAGGGAAAATTTGAATTCACCTTTCACCAACCAACCATCTTCATTTAATTTTCTGAAAAGATCTGATTATCCCTGTAAATCCACCTCCACACACCATTTGCTTTTTGAAAAGGAATGGCGCCCATACTCCATTTAATTCTTGTGGTTGTTCCATTTTGGGACATAATTTTTTGTGTGTTGGAGAATTCTTTCTTCACTTCACCCACTTATCAGCTTTTAATCTATGAAATCTGATTTCCTTCACATGGAGAAGGCTAATATTCCTTTAAATAAAACCATATTTGAAAAATCAAATCAGATATGATATTCTTAGTTCATGTAGAGATCCATGGAAATCTATTGATTTCCTTCAATATGTGGGTTTTGACCTCCAAATCTCTTCCTTTTATTCCATGGCATTACTAATTTTTCTTCCTTACCCCAGAGCATTGATACTACATAACCTTATGTTGACTTTTGTGAACTGCATATCCTTCATTCCGCATCTTTTGTATTTACTTTGTTCCACAGTATTTTAACTTCGCCCTTCACTCCACGGCTCTCAAAACATCTACGCACTTGTTTCCTCCTACTTCATGACCTCACCTTATTTATGTGGCATACTTAAACTTTTCCGCAGTATTCATTCCAAGTCAATGGTAAACTGAGTTGTTATATTTTGCAAGGGGTGAAAAAATAGGCAAAACTAACCACTTCTTCCATCAATTCCCTGCATGTTTAAACATGAACTAAGACTCCTATCCCACAATCAAATCTTGACCCACGCCAAAAAGGGAATAAATAGACTATTTTGAGAAAATTGGACTATTTCTCCCTAATCGACGATGGTTATTCCTCTACAGGCACTGGTTAAGGAACCACCATCGGTTCCTTTAAATAAGGATTTCCAAATATTTCCCCAGGTTCTTCCTTTGGTTGGATTTTGGATTTCATTCACATTCTTGCATTCGGTTGAGCATCTGACAATCAAACACAACATCAAAGTGCTCCAATTCTTTACAAACAACCAACCTCTTTCTCCATAGCCTCATATCATTCACAAGGAAGCACACAAGGTTTCATTTCCGTGACACTAGATCCAAACTGTTTCTCCTACAAACACCCACCAACCACTGCATCTACTAATTTCTAGGTCTTCAGATATGTATCTTAACTAGGTTATTAGTTCTTAACTTTGGTTTTAGATATCATATTTTCATCTTTTATACTACTTCTTTCTCACCCAAACACCACCTATCACCCATCTACCCGATACCCTACCAACATGAACCTCTCTACCTTCCCAATCACCTCTCTCACCATTGTTGAGTCTTCACCCAAATCCTAACACCCAACCTAAGCCTTTTCAACACTCTGTGTAATCACAGAGAGTCAGAACCAACCCCTTTTCACCTTTGGCACCCAATTTCCCCTACCATGATCGGTCATCCAATTGACACAGGCTAAAACCAGTGACTGACATTGGTTCCTTTAATCAGCATCGGGTCCTCTGTGTTTGGCATTTTCTCTCAGACCAGCGAGCTAATTTACCCACCTAAAACCTCTCAAAACCTCCCACAACCTTACCCATACATCCATAATACTTTCTGTTACGACCTACAAACCTTAACAACCCACCACCTACTTTATATTTAATCTTGTATTCACTATTTAGATTATATTTAATTTACTTTAGCTGTGGGAGATACCTAAATTATACAAATGCAATAAGACTCTCTATTTCATGTTCTTATCAGCATTTAATTTGTTTTAAATGTGGATTGACAGCCTTCTAAGATGTACCCCACTTCCCAGATCTAGCTCCCACTAGGTAATCAACCAACTGATGCTTTTAATTCTATCTTGTGGTCTTGTGTTTATTTTTAGGTAGTCCTTCCCAGAAAAAAAAAATGAGTTCTCTCGATTAGCCTGGTCTTCTACGATGTGCATCCTCTTCACAACCTCTAGGTATTCCCCACGTACCCAACCTCTTACCTTATACGTTTTGCTTATATGTATGCTTCTTATTGGTGAAACAATGATATATTATTTATTTTATTTCCCATCTTACATATTATGTATGGAACCCCTCTTTTGAGATATTTGTTTAACCAGTTAAATTTGCATCTCAAAAGAGGGTCGTATATTATTTCCATTTATCCATATTTCAAACGTTGGGATTTGAGCTTCATGATGTAGACATTTTGTATTAATTTTCTCCTAGATTGGGGAAATTAATTTTTGATTCTCTGAGATGTACCCAACTATTGACACATGTTCTCACCATGGGCCATATACAAGATATTTCTTAACTCTATTTTTTGAACATTAAATCTAATTTATTCATCCTTGATTTTTTTTGCTAAAAACGTAATCAATTTTACACAAGATTCAACACACGATCTAATACTTGTACTCCTACAGGAACATTTTCACAATTTTCAAAAAATGGGTGCTTTATTTCCTATTTCTCGTTCCTTTATTTTAATAGGTTTCTTTTTTGATAATTCATCCACTTATATATTTTTTTAAGGATTAATAAGGACATACTCCTCTATCAAGATATGTTAGGAAATCATACATATGTTTATACTAAACCTCCAACAAAACAACGTGTATTCTTTTAAATTTATTCTTTCTAATTTTTTATCATTTTATCGATTGCTTGGGAATTATCTAAATACACATATTTTTGTAGGTTTAATGGTACATGGTGTTGGGTTTTCCCCTCATCTAGGATGAGAATATTCTTAATAAGATTCAATCAACATATATTAATAAAGAGATAAAGTAGATTATATAGAGAATTGAACTCCTAAAACTAGGGAGTCAAATATCATCTTCTTATCTCCCACAACCTCGCATTCTATCCCCTAAATCACTCAACCTAATCCTTAAATATCACAAAATCTCTACAAATCATATTCTAATGTGATAATTACACACATAAAAATCACTTACATTATTCTTCTCCACTAATTATTTTCTCTCTCACACTAATTATCTAATAATCTAATGTGGAGCACAAAGACCAAAACACCCATGTGAGGAGTAACTCCTAATATCCACCACCTTAGTGTGAACATGGGAGGAAACGTTTCACTATAGAGTTCCATTGAATGATCGATTTTGTGTGTTACCTCTATCCTCTAGGGACATTGTTTCCACCAAGAATGCGCCCTATTATAATAGTGTGGCTAATTACAATTTTTTTGAAAAAATTAATAATTTCCCTTTTACAAAAATATTTCCTTATAGGAAAATATATTCGTCTGAAAAATATTACCCTTCAACTCTTTTAATAACCACCCCTTTAAATATCTACCCCCCTCAATTAAAAATTCTACTTGAAATACTTTTTTTAAGAAAAAGTAATGATGTTTGGGGTGGGTATAACCTGTGATTTATATTTCAAAAAATAGTAATTCTATACTCATTTTAGGGCTAGCATTTTGTTTATTACCCTGATCCATTGTTAACAAATATGGGGGTGTCATGATCGTGTTGTTGGATGGAAGCTCAAAAGTCAGGAGCAGTCCACAAAGGGTATTGTTGTATAAAATTGCACCCCCATGCAATTTTGAACAACTCATCAAAGTTGGGACTTAGAAAATTTTTCCCATGAAAGCCACAAAACACTAAGCTAGTCTTCCATGGAATGTGTGAAACATATTGTTTTGTGGGTTCTGCTAACCCACTGGAAAAAGGAACTAGACCCCAAGCCTTTGGCATGTTTTTGATGGAGTTATTGCTTCACAGAGGATTATATACCTTCATGGTATTAAGGAAGTCAATATTCTATGGGCATCAAAATCAATTTCTCACATGATAACATGCAGAAGAAACAATTCGGTTTGAATGCAGCTAAGGTTGGAAGCCGTGGAAGAAAAAACTTAGTGTTTCTCTAGCATTTTATGGAGTTAAATCCACAAGGATGAATAATTAGATTTTCCTAACATATAAACAAGATGGGTTTAATGTGGAATACATTAATGCCACAAAACAAAGGAATGTAACCGTGAATGGAAAAAATTCATGATGTAAGGAAAAAAGAACTCCATGATATAACAAGTGTATTAAACGGCTAAGTGTAGAAGATTTTAAAAGGCACAAGACGTGAGGAGTTGTTAAAAGAAAGAGATGGAAGTAGACCAAGGAAAAAATGTCACAAGTCTATGCAACATGATAAAGTTGTGCCTATTTTGAACCAAATGCTCAACAACTCCACCTACATTAATTTAATTTTAGTGGCACCATTTTCTTCCACTTGTGATCTGATGGTGTTTTCTTGGGGAAATGTCAAGCACCCATACCTATCCTATGAGTGGTCTTTGGTGGTGGTGGGAGGTTGAGTCCAGTGATCACTAGATGTGATTGATTTCTTCTCCTCTCTTTTAAAAATTTCTATAAATGTAAGTGCTTTGGCACATTATATGGGTTATTTTCCTACTAAATTTTTGGATCCTACTTATGAGCTTACAAGGATCTTACTCATGACATCAGTAATTTACATGTGGATACATCTTGCTTCAGTTTTATATCTAAAATTGGTTGAGTTTTGATGTTAATTCAAGTGTGACTTTTTTTCTTTTAATGCTTTGCATTTAATGTGAACATCTATGTCCTATTATGCATCTTCATTTTGTTAGATATCACAAGCACTGAAAGGGGGTGAATCAATGTTTAGCATAATTAATGTCTTTTCAAAATTCCAAATTTTCTTAACTTGATTCAATAGTTATATTATGAGCACAAAATTAGCTTCAAGCGAGGAACACAAAAGATCATGACACAATGTTTATAGTGGGAAACCTAAGAAGGGAGAAAACCCACTTGAAACCAGTCATTTTATTTAGAACACCAATTCCAAAGAAATAATTTAAAATTGATTAAGCACCCACTTAATCATTGAAGCACCACCAAGAACCTACTTAATGGAGACTGATCACCCACTCAGCTGATTGAACAATAAGCACCTACTTCTCTTGTCTAAGAACCTATTCAGACTCCTAAAAAATCAATTTATCATTTCGTTGATTTGTTGCTCCATCAATAGATCATGATCTCTTTACTTGATCTCAGTTTACTCAAGAGTCTATAATTAAAGTATACTTCACTGGTTTCTTCCCTTTTTCACAATTAGATGTTAATTCAAATGCGCCTAAATCTATTTTTCATACTCAGCCTTGTCATTATCATACCTGTCACTTGGTTCATATTGTTCTTCACCTTAACAACACACATCCATGTCAATTTATCTTATCCTAGCTTCAACATTTCTCTCTTTTTTGTTTCACCTATTATTATGCTTCTCTCATATCATTACTATTCTGTTATGTTTTTCTTGTTTCATCACATAACTTGTATCTTGTCTCAACTAATTTTTGCTTCTAATTTTCCTTCACACACCTTTGTTCCTTCATTTTATCTTTCTTTTTCATACTCTCTTTTTTTTTCAAATAACATATCCTCTTATTGTCTCTCTCGCTATCAACAAGTATCAAGTCTTTTCATCTTAAAAAATGAAAGTTCAAACACTTTCCCTTCTTTTATCTAACTCCGAACTCTTCACCTTATTCTATTTCACCCTTCGATTCCTTATCCAACCTATTTCATATCTTCCACTGAAATCTCATAAGACTTCCTATTCCACCTTATAAGTTCACAAGACAAGGATTCATATCAGGAAAAAGGTGTTTATTCCTATTCTTCTTTGAACAGGTAGGAAATTGAACAAATTTGAGTCTAAGGATAACTCATTACCTTCTTCAAGATTTGCACCAAGTTGAGCTCAGGAGCTTGAAAGAGACTTCACCTTTAGTCACTTTGAAACCATGTTGCACATCACCTATTTCACTAAATTTCAAATTGTGTAGTGCAAATTATGGATTCAAACATGAAATCCACTATGTAGATGCCTCCTTGAACTTCACAAAGATCAAATGTGCTTTTTCAACTGAGCTATTGCAATTTTATTGAATACTTTCACTTAAAAAGTCCCATTCTACCTTCTACACAGTTGTATAAAAGCATGTATCACTGTAACAAGAGAGAAATTCATGCACTTTGAATAACTAGAGAATATTCACATGAAGAGAATTATCCTTAGCATACATTCCAACCCTTTAGACTTTGATTTTACCTCCTTTTGCAAGTATTTTCTTTGAAAAATTTGAGATAAAAGTTTTATGATTATGCATAGGATTGTGCATGACCATTTAAATTTTCGTTAAATATTTCTCCTAGAATATTGAATGAAATTTTATATTTCTTGTTGCAAATGATTTGTATTTATGTTGTAGAGATTTGTGCAAGAAAGGTTAAAAGTTTTTATTCAATCAAAAATGTTTGCGAGAAACCCTAGATTAGGGTTACAGTCATTGTACAGCCCAAGAACCAATAAAATTTGATTTTTCCCTCAATAACAAATGAAATTTGAAAAATTATTCTTTTGTGGACATGTAGGAGGGTTTGACATCTTTTGCATGCAATTACTTATCCTGGAATGCTTCAAGTTGTTCTTAGAAGACAAAAAGACAGTGAATCATATCGTCACAATTATTACAGTACCATTTAGAAATAAGGAGGATGATTTTAGGTTTAACATGATGTTTTGTAGGTCTTGGCAGAGTAAATTGTAGTTCTAAAGATTCAATACGATATTTTACACCTCCCTTGAAGTCAATCTTTCACTTGTGTGTGCATAGACTATTTTTTCATAAGCTTTCACCTAATTGTGAATGAACTTGTGCTACTACACTAGCATGATTGTCAAGGAATATGACTTCACACACTTTATATACACATTTAAAACCTCCATTTTCATTGAGACAAGCATTTTCTTAAAGTTCATCCTAAATTATTGAGATGCATGCCTGGTAGGTGGATTTCTTGGTGCACATTGGCATTATCAATGATTTTTCCTTGATTTTCAAGCATAAAGTTGATTTTGAAAACCATCATGATGTGCTTGAGGGGACCAATGAATTATTATCTACCTTATTTTAGTGCCTAAAGAGAATTTACAGTCTATATATACACCTTCAAACTCCAAATGAACTTGCACAGTGGAATCCAACTCATCTTCAGACCAAAGAGTGAACTTAACAGGCTTCATCAAAATTGTTAACCTATTCCAACACCATATGAGCATTGAAAACATCATTATTGCACTGATAAAGACTTTAGAAGTGATCAATAAAGAGATTTGAGTCCAGTTAACCCTTTTTGCTCTTGTTGATTCAAAGTTATGCTTGGACACTAGAAAAACATGCTTAGAAGAATGATGAGAACTTCTCGAATACACCTCCATTTGAAAAAATTATTTTTTCACAAGAGTTATAGGAAAATTTACTAATAAAAATTTCCTCCATATTTTTATTTAACACCTAAGAAGCCAAACAACTCAAAATGAACTTCTCAAGGAACTAGTCTCGCAAGAACTTGAATAACTTACTCAAATGACCTTCTGAGGACCTAAAATTTTGCATGGAGTTGAAGGACACCTTCCTCCACCATCTCCCATTGTTTTTTTTTCAAAATTATCTTTGAATTGTTTTAGCATGTCCCATTTGCATGCAATACAAACTAGGTTTCTCAAGGGTAGTTTTGGCTAGAAGTGACATTTTTCTCCAAAACATGTTTCTTAACTTTATGAGCCATGAAAAAAATTCATACACCTGAGATACACATGTTTTTAGTGTTTTACTAGACTCCTTCCTCACCAACCAATCTTGAAGAGCATTGAAACTATCTTGAACTTCCTATGTGAGCTTCAAACATCTTCAAAAGGCACTACCAATCAACCTTCATCTCCTTGATTTCTTCACTTCACCAATCAACCATTTTTTCCATAAATTCCACTTGACATCAATGAAAACACCATTTTAAATGATTGAGGTCTAACACTTTATTTTCAATTTTACTTCCTTCCAAGTTGTGTGCATCTTTTAAATCTTCACATATGTTTTTACATCTATGTATTTTAGGGCCATGATTGATCCATTTCTAGTTTGGTGCATCACCTCACTTTTAATTGGATTTTTCTCTCTCACCCCGCCCATTTGGATTTTATTATATTAGGATTAAATAGGTTTGAGTAAAATTTGGCTAGAATATTCATTGGAGGTTTGATCTTGATTACCCACCACACTTTTCAGATCATTCACGTTTTCATTGAAATGTCAATTTCGTAATTTAGCAGGGGTGAAAATTTTAGTGACAATAGTTTTAGAACACCCGATGGGACCAGTTTGATGAAATTTATACCATCTCCACTAAGATTGTTGTGTGTTTTGGTAGATTTTTTAGCCTTTGAAGGCATATTTCTACACATCTTACGACTCCCAATTTTAAATATACTGAGTAAGTACTTTAGTGTTCACTTTCATGAGAAGGATATAAACAAGGCACAATGTATGAAGAGGTGAATCTTTTGATTACTTACAACTCTCACCAAAAAGAAGATATAAGGGAAGACGAGGAATACCATTATAGACATATACATTTCCTTCAACAAAAATTATTTCCACTCCTCCTAATAGATTCCCCTCTTCCTCCATAAAAAATGTAAGGCATATCCCCTTCAAGAACATCAAATAAATATACCCTTAGTTAGATTTATTGGCGACAAACCCTTGGCTTTAAATGCCCAAAATGATATACCAGTGTCCACTCTAAAATGTATCCCTTTCTTCACTTTTGAAAACCTTATCATTCCTGCTAATCATATCCATAATGTTGCAAATGTTTGTTCAATTCATCTTATTACTAAAGATGATGTTGTAGTTAAGCTTTTTACTTCTTCATTAAAAGGAAAATATCTACGATGGTATATGAGTTTGAGGCATACTTCCATTCACACATGGGATGAGCTTGGGAAAATACTCTATCAGTAGTTAGATGAAAAATAAGATAACATATCTCATTTATAACAACTAGCATCCATTAAGAGGGCCCCCAATGAACTCATGGCGGATTTCAATTTCATATTTCAAAAATCATGGGACAAAACTATAATTCTTTTGAGACCAAATCCCCAAGGTTATTTCCTATATTTCTTAAGAGCTTTGAATTATAGTATATCTATAATGATACAATCTATGGGTGTTATCCAATTACCTGATGCATATACAATAGGCATTAGGGCTAAAAATTGTTTGATTCAAGCTAGATAGATAGACCTAGATTATTTTTGCCCTTATTTCCTTAATTTCCTCAAGACACCTATCCTTATTTTGATCCCATTCCTGAGCTAAATGCTCCATCCTCTTCTTCCAATTCATAACCTTCTTAAAAATTAAATGACGATGATGATGATCATCATACAACCCTAGATAGGATCTTATTTAATGAAATTGTCTATATGAAGAGGCAAAAAGCTCAATCCTAAATAAGTTTCCCAAGTTCTAACCAAGGGAAATATTCAGATCAAAGTTTTAACCAAAGTAATCATTCGCATAGAGCCCAGTATCCAAATTTGAGATATGACCAAAATCATCAAATTTATATATCATGGGGACCAAACCCGCATATACCCCTTAAAATATTTGTTCTTGTACATTCGCTTCCTAGCACCAACATAATAAATGAACTTATCCCAGTATAAAACAATGTTATATAAGAAGTTGAATGGTATTTTCCATGTAGTCACCAACATAATCAAAATACTTTTGTAAATGGTGTGTAATTCTTGACCCTCATGGTGAAAAATACTTTTAATCAACAAGAACCTATACTGGAAATGTTGAGTATGAGCGTGGAAACACAAGAGGTAATCCCCAAACCTGACTCCATATTTTTGGGGGTTTGATGAATTTTGTACAGTTAACAAAGCTATGGAAAACTTGACATGGCCAAAAACCATGTGGCGTATGTTAGGTAAAACCGATTTTACTATACGTAATTTATTCATTTACCTTATTTATTTTTACTATTAGTAAATAGTTATTTTACTGTGGTAAATAGGTCATTAATAATATGGTTATATTGTTAAATAGGTTGTAACAATATTTAGTTTTATTCATGCATCGGTTAATACAATATGTAGATGGTTTATTTGTGTTCTTGTGCAACAATATTTTTGTTGTATTATAGTTGTCTTATATGTATAAATATGACAGCCTTTCATAGTTCTATAATCTACTATTTTTCATATCAATAAAATCTACATAGGTTACCTCCTTATTTCCTCAGTTCCTCAAAATTTTGTATTAGATCTGAGTTTTTGAGATCATGCACAAGTAGAAGATGTTTTAAGAGGATTACATATGATTTGAAATTTTTTGGAGAAGTTTATTTGCCTCTTGGAGAGCCTATGCCACCTCCAACAGATTCTAAAACCCACCCTGCATCCCCAAAATTAACATCCAAGAAAAAGAAAAGAATTTTTTTTTGTAGTGGTGCCTCATGCATAGGAAATTTAATTGTATTATGGAGAAATATGCTTAAAAATTCAGACAAATGAAAAATTTCCCCAATAAGGGTTTTTCAGAAAAATTTAGCAGACCTCCTTACTCTCAACTAACTTTAGTTAGATCTCCAAAATTATAGGATTGTGCATTGCTCTGCATCAATCTAGAGACTGAACTATCTACTGAGCTCAAAACTAAGTTGTAGGATGATTTTAAATGTGCTAAGGGAGAGCTACATTATTCCAATTTTCCATTTGTTTAGCAGGTTTTTTCATTGTCTACCAAGATAAAAAGGAGAGTTGAGTATATTTTCACTTGGCCGATCTGGTTATCTAAGATTGGGGGAGCCAAAAATGTTAGAGTAGGTATTTACCTTATCTCATGTTCACCTAGGTACTTTATTTACCTTTATTGTATTTATCCTCACCCACTTATGTGTGTGGATATTTATTTTATTTTATTTAGATATTGTGGAGATATTATCTAGTAGTTATTTCCTTGATCTATGGTATTAACTAGATCCTTGATTACTAGTTCTTTCCTTGATTTATGGCTTGCTATATGACCTTGATTGGTTCTTAGATTGATATTCCTTACCTATATAAGCAAGTTCCATTCTCAATGTAATTCATTGAGTTCCATAATAATATATGATATTGCTACTCATTTATTTGCAAAGGTTTATGTAAATTTATTTTGGTGAATTACTTTCATCTTATGGAGCATGGTGTTTAATTAGTATCTAAGTTCTTCGTGGCTTGATACGATCTGTTTATCGGTCCTTTTATGGTATCAGATATGGAGATTGTTGTTGACATTTTCTGTAAGTTTTATTTCACAAATAAGGTTTTTTGTATATTCGTATATTTGGGGTTTAATATTTTTTGTTTCATACATTTTTATGCAAAATAGAGCCTTCCATTGGATTCGAAAGGTGTGAAAACATTAAGATTGACTCTAAACTTGACTTTTTCTGGAGGCAGTCACTTTTGGAGTTTTTTTGTTGTTACAAAGGCACATACGTGTCCACTTTGGAATCCATGTCAACGTGGAAGGAAACCCAGAAAAATGATTTCTGGGTATTTCGAGATCCACATTGGGGTTTTTTTCTTCTGTGTTGCAACATTTTTGGTTGGCGTGTGCTATGGTCATATGAGGGATTAAGCTTGTGATACCTACTATTAGGTGCTTAACTCTGGCCCCCTTTCATTTATTTGTGTGGTAAAGGCAAGAGCATTTTATTTTGTTTACGTGGCAACTAAAATAAATAATAGAGAATAAAATTGAAAAGCTTGTATCTTTTGATTGGTAACTCAGATTTAAGTGTCATTTTTTCAAAAGTGCTTTTTTCGTGCTTAATCCATTAAAACTATTTATTTTGGAAAAATAACTATAGTTATAAACTACCATAGTGTAACACACACTCAATTATAAAGTGCCAAAATCAGGGGGGCCTTATTGCATTGCTTGGTTCTTACTTTTTTTGGTGATTTTTGAGAATGGTGTCTTTATCTACTTCTGCATTAGATCATGTTGAATCATTAACAAACACATAATTACAACACCTGGAAACCAAGAATTGAAACAATAATTAAACAGAAAGGATTATGGGCTTTAACTTCTACAAAACAAATAGTGATCACTAGAGAATATGATAAATTTTAGTACCAATGCAAATTTGACGAGTGTATGGGTTTGATAGGAACTTATATAAGTGATAGTCTTTTGTTTCATTTGGAAAAATGTGACTCTCCTTTCAAAAAATGGGATAAATTGGAGGGTTTATTTAGTAATATGGATCACATGAGAGTCTTGCAACTTGAAATTGAGATCACCTCTCTTAATCCTAAAGATTTTCCATCAATTATAGACTATCTTACCAAGTTCAAGAATTTTTTTGACACAACTGAAGGGGAGTGGAAGAGACAATAAAGATGAAGAGTGTGTTTACTTAATTCTATCCAAGTTGAGAGGATCATTCCAAATATTTACTTCTACCTTTTTCTCTAGCATTTAAGTTTTAGGTGACACATTCAAAATTCCTAACTTAGAAACATTTTGTGAAATAATTACTAGGGAAGAATCCAAATTGTCTAACCTTGAATCTTCCACCTCTAAAAAGGCATTAGTTACATCTAATCCTAAGGGCAAGGAAAAAGTAAAAATTAAAACCAAATCCACCCCTTCTCCATCTCAAAGTGCTCCTAAACCCAAAGAAAACAACTCTAAACCCAAGGAGTCTTCTAAATCCAAGAATAATTCTAGCCTTTCATGCTCTTTTTGTGGGGGTATTGGTCATGAATAACATAGGTTTTATAAGAGAATGCAAGCCTTATAGGATGTAATCAAGAAACACAAAATTTCTATCTCCACTCCACCTCATTCTAATCATCATGGCAAAGAACTTAATATTGTTAGGAGATCTCAATCACCACTTGTAGATAGTTGGGTTATAGATTATGGTGCTTCTCATCACATGGCTTCTTCCAAGGAGTCTTTTTTATCTCTAGGTTTCAGTTTTACTTCCAAAATTGATGTTGGAGATTATTCCTTTATTTCTGTTAAAGGAAAAGGAGACATACACCTTGATGGTGGTAGTATCAAAGATGGACTATATGTTCCTAACATCACTACAAAGTTTCTTTATGTATATCAAATTTTTCATTCTAGTTAAGGAAAAATGGTGACTTTTATGCCACATGGGGAAAAAGTACAAACTTTTTTATAGCCTCATTCACTTGTTGCTCAAGGTATTGTTGATCATGGTTCTAGACTACATCACTTTAAGGGTTTTGATGACAGTTCCTCTATAGGGAAAGGATTGGTTTCTCATGTAGATTCAGAGAGTAAGATTTGGCATGAGATATTTGTACATCTCAACTATAGATATTTGAAGGAGTTGAAAACTCATGGTATGGTTGATGATCTTCCTATAGTTTCTTGTCTTTAGGGATTTTTCCATGGTTGTGCATTAGGGAAACAATACTAAGATACATTTCTAAGAATTTTTCCAAGATATTTTCTTCACCACTTGAGCTTGTGCATAGTGACTTGGTGGTTTTTCCTATCCCCTCTTTAAATGGAGCTAAGTATGTGCTTACCATTTTGATAATTTCTCAAGGTGTACTTGGGTTTATTTTCTCAAGTACAAAAGTGATTTTTTTTCACACTTCAAATTCTTCACGGCTTTAGTTGAGAAACAATCTTCTAGTTGCATAAAGAACCTTCACACTAATAATGGGGGGGAGTACTTCAGCAATGCTTTTTTTGAATTTTTGGCAACTCATGACATTATTCACTAGCATTATGTTCCTAATCCTCCAAAACAACATGGCTTAGTAGAATAGAAGAATCTAACTTTGAAGGAAATGGATAACTGTAGGATGCATTCTAGAGATTTACCTCCTATATACTTGGGAGAAGTAGTTGATTGTGATAACTACATTCAAAATCATACACCACACATAGCGCTTGAGAATTTGACTTGAGAGGAAGCTTGGTCCAAAACTAAGCCTGATGTCTCATTTTGTTGAGTCTTTGGGAGCCATGTTTGGGCCTTTGTGCCAAAGAAGAAAAGTAAAGTCTTAGATAAGAAGATAAAACCCTTGATCTTTGTAGGGTATTATGAGGACATGAGAGCATATAAAATTTTAGATCATGAAACTCATGAGGTTCTTGTTAGTACAAAATCACAACACCCCCAAATTACCTCTCAGATTTGGCATTTCAAACTTGTCATTTGATGTGATTTGCATAACATTGAGTCTTCCCCAAAAGTGTGGGACTTTGAAAATGGGAAAACACTCCAGATTAAGGTTGGTTCCTATTCCTTTGTCTAGGTGCATACGTGAAATTTGCAAAGAATTGATTCTTAAACCTAATCTAATATTGCCAAGGAGACAAGGATGAAAGGAATGCAAGAAATTAAAACTAAGCTAACCAGGTGATACACCAAAAGAATGATGAAATTTTTTTTTTGATAGGCACAAACCAAAAAAATGTGTACAATAATCAAGCACAGATAATCATTTTTGCAATGAAATACCAGATGAGAGAAATGAAGAAAAGAAAGGGTCAAAAATCAGCCACGAACATGTATTATTGCTCTACATATTTGATACAATACATTTACAAAATGGCCAAAAGGAAGAAAACATGTTGCAATCTAATGGAAGGTCTTAAACTCCATGAATTTATTTTCCATAGGAAAAGAGGAGCCTGAAAAATAGAATAATTTCTAACCCTTTACAATGAGTCCCAACACTACTTTTATAGATTCAACACATAGAGAATAAAGAGAGAGAATTGGAAAAAATCGGTTCGAAGTTCAACCACTATCATCAATGCCTCCTGTAAAATATCTGACCCAAATCTATCTTGACTGCATCGATTACTATTTTGGCACCTCGAAGGAGGGGGGAAATGGCGGATCAAATTGAATCTGATCTAGTTGTTGGAGAAAAAATACATCCTGCATTAATGGCCTGAAGACATTTATCCATTTTTCTCCCACCTAACCTCTCCAAACTTAAAGTTTCATATCTTCATCGCATAGACAAGGCCGAGATATTTCTAACGGTGGCCGATTTTCTGGATTTCAAGCCCCGAGTTGAAATATATGCCCATTTGAAATTTGGATCAGGTTCGTATAAAAATAGCGGGAAAAATAGTTTGAAAACATGCCCCCTTTTGAAACTGGACATGTGGAGGGTTAGCGCATGTTTGAGGGAATCCTCTATATTTTGATTTTTGAGTGGCACAGGGTTGACACGTGGCTTCTTCTATGACCTACTTTATTTCCTTATGTTTTTGGTAAAGTCCTTTGCTCAGAGGGGTCATATATCTGACTGGGGATATGTGACGGCCTAATGCTTGTCTGAAAACCCTCCCTTAATTATGATCTTTAATTAGCATCGTGTTGACACTTGGCACCCTCCACTGGCTTGTCTCAATGCATTGACTATTCAACCCAACCATGTCATTTTACAAAACCAAACGCGTGGAGACCTTGCGCTTACTTAGAAACCCATTCAGGATTTGCTTTTGAAAGAGCATCGAGTTGACACGTGGGAGCCTCCGCAGGCTCTTAAACTTTTCAATGGCCCCTCTTACCTCTTCAGACCTTAGAATACATGGCGAGCTGGTGCCTATTTGAGTCTCCACTTTTGGATTAACTTTTGGAGATGTGACAAGCTGATGCGAGGTGGTTTTCGCTAACACTTCTATACTTAGCCTTTTTTTAGGCCCACCCTGCCCACCTTTTGACTTTTAGCTTTAACTCTACCTCTATTTTGGGCCTGGAACACGTGGAGGCCTGGCACCATTTCAATCCTCCCTTTTTCGATTCAATATTTGAAGATGAGTCATTTGGACACTTGGCAACATCTATTGTCTTCTCCATACTTAGTCAATTTTGAGCTCGTTCTGAATTGTTCTAGAGCCTAAAGACTTCAACCTTCGTCATTTCTTCTCTTTGAGCCTCTGGCCTCTTTCGACACTATTTTCTCCTTCACTGACCCTGCTATTCCATTTCCAAGCCTTTGTCTAATCTATTTAATGGATTTAAGGCATAGATTCACTCGACAAAGTCGTTTCTTGAATTTATTCTTACACAGGGTTGTTTGATCTTTCGCTAGCCCTGCCACTCCATTGTAGAGTCCCTCTACAACTTGTTTGCAAGGTTTGAATGTGGTTCCTCTGGTTCCTTCTATGTGGGGTCATGGCTGATCCAATATTTTTCTGGGGGGCAAATTATGGATAACATTTTGGTGACTCGCAGGGGTATCTTCCTGCTAGATGAAAAGACCAGTTGCCTTGAAGCATCCATTGGGCATGGAGTCAAAATTAATGGCCAGGTACTAACCTTTCTTTCAAAATGGACTCTTTTATTACCCACTTTTCACTTTTTCCTGACCCTGAGCCTTCCCACGCATCTGCACTCTCAATTTTCATAAGAAATCTTGAAACAAGGCTTCTGAGAGTAGAAAATTGTTTTGACCCAGGGCTTTTGTCTGTCCGAATGGGATGTCTTAAAAATGTTCTTTAGTTGCTTTGCATTTCTTTTATTTTGAAATTTGCAATTGTTACAGGAAACTATGAGTCTTTTGCCATGAATAGTGAAGGGCCTGGCCTCAGTAGCTCTGGATAAATATGAACAAAACTTATGTACAAAGACAAAATCATACATGCCTCAAACAAGACATGCAGAGTGTGCACAAGCACTTCTTTTGCCAAAAACAAATTCTACTCCTACTCCTAAACTAACCAGAGATAAAAGGGGATAAATAAATCCTGATATAGGAAGGGAGAATTAGCTCCTTTTCTCAAGAGAAGCATCCATGCAAATGATTTGACACTAAATATGGCTTGTTGTATGAGTGAAAAACTAACTTTAAGCCGATCTTCCACCCATATCATCAAGGTATCAACATTAATGGAAAATACCTCCTCAAGATGATTTACATTGGACTCTTGTAGGTGTTGATGGTGACCCTTGGTGCTTTGATACTCATCCTCATATCCTAAAGTAGGCATGTCTATTTTTGGCTTCTCCCTTGGCTCCAATGAATCTAAATATCTGATTGGGCAAGGTATGGTCCATTGAATCTACCCATGGTTCTGAACTCTAACTTCAAGAATGGAGCCTTCTTGCTTACCCTCATGGATGGATGGTGTGGGAGGAATGATAGCCTCATACTCTTTCTCTTCCTCTGCAGCAGGTGTGACTTTTGGAAGATCAAAATATTCCAACTTTGATTCAAGATGCATGTTACAAAGTGTAGATTGTGGTTGCATGCTCTCTTCCATGGCAGCAAGCTCTTTTGATTGAAGAATGAATGATGAGGGAGAAAAGATTACAATTTCAATTAGCTCCCTCTTATCAAAACATTCTTTTGAGTCTGGTAGGAAATCAAACTCTTTACTATCTTGCTGTAACAAGGTGATCTTAAAATCTTCGTTATCTTCACCATATGAAGCTTCATCTTCAAACATGAAGCTAATGAGTTTAGGATCCTCCAAAAGATCAGACTTTTGGAGAGGTTGAATGGGAGAGGGGGTTATATTTTCTTATGCAATCAGCTCATGATTCAGTGCCTCTGAATTTTTCTTGGTCACCTCCATATGGTCCTTTTTAACTTGGCTTGGAGCTAGTTGTTCTTCTTCCTTCTCTTCTGAAGAACATGGAAGATTCGTATCTTCCAACCTTGGTTCTAGAGATACGTTGTGATACATAGGCTTCTGCTCTTAAATGCCCTCTGTTATGGTAGCAGGCTCATATGCTTAGAAAATGGATGATGGAAGAGAAAAAGATGTGATCTCCATGGGCTTTTCTCCATCAAACCAATCCTCCAAGTCAGACAGATAATCTACCTCATCGTTGTCCTATTACATGTGCTTAACCTCCTCCATGGTGTCCTCCTGATCTAAAACTTGCTCACCATGGTTTCCCTCTTCCTCAAACATGAAGTTTGAAATATCAAACTCTTCTTCAACATCAAAGATCTTGAAGGGGATGAAGTGGGAGGAAGAACTGAAGGTTCTTCTGTAGCCTGCTCCACACTTGGGGCCTCTAAAACTGTATGGTCCTCCTCCTCTGCTGAAAATTCAACCTCAACCACCACTGGCTCTTCAATCTTGACCTCCTCTATTGGCTTGACCATCAAGGGGATCTTTGTAAACTTAAATTTGGCAGCCCAAATCATCATATTGTCTGTCATTTCTTCTTTGTTGGGCTCCACTTCTTGTTGTTTTCCTTGACTGGATTCTTGAGTCTCTTCCCAACATGGACTTGGGAAAGCAAGAGGAGTGGCATGTTGGGGTTCAACCAGCTTTGCAATTGTTTGTGGTGGGGAGGGAGGTGGAACTTCTTTTTTGTTTGGAGGGGATGACTGTTTGGAAGGGAAAAGGGCAGAAGAACTGAAATGGGGTGGAAGACTAGGGAATAGAGAAATGGAATCAACACTTGGGGCAACAACTAGGAAGCTTGGAAATTAGAACTTGGGTTGAGATGGTGCTGCTTGAGAAAGAGGAAAAGAAAATCTATGAGATGGTGGACTTACCCATTGATAAGGTTGTCTTGACTATAACTCATACGCCTCAATCTCCTCAGTCCATTGTGCAAGTTGGGGCAGCATTTCAACCACGAATTCTAGATTCTCTTGAGGGTTGTAATGTCTTGGAAAAGGGACTCCCCCATGGACATAGGTTCCCTGGAACCAATCTTGAATGCCTTCATTTATTTTATGGCCCTAGACTGCACCATGCTAGCCTCCAATTTTTGAATCTTCTCCAGTAGACCAGAATCCTCTGTGTAGTTGTTACCATTATATGCGCCCCCTTGTTCTTAATAAGCTCTATGGCCAATTGATTTTGACCCTACTCATATGGGTAAGCATAATGGTCCTGGATCTATTTATAATGCTGATTTGGAGGAAGTTGGGAAATGCATTGGAGGTGGATTGCATTATTGTAAGTGTGAGTTCCATGAAAGGAATGAAGTCATGATTGCACAACCTCATGGAATGGGAGAAAATAAAAGAGATAGAAGAAGAAAATGGATGAAAATGAGTGGAAATGGATGGAAAAGTTTTACAACTCAAAGAGAATGGGTTTTTGACCAGATGGAGTCGCACGATGTGCTTGCATGTGCCTCAAAAGGCTGAATCCCAGCAACGAACACATCTACTTGATGAAATGAAGTGGTAAGGTACCTCAGACCTGTCCCACCGCGTGCATACCAAAACTGTTAGTGCAAAATCACAAGCACCCCCAAATGACCTCTCAGATTTGGCGTTTCAAACTTGTCATTTAATGTTATTTGCATAACATTGAGTCTTCCCCAAAAGCGTGGGACTTTACAAATGGGAAAACTCTCCAGATTAAGGTTGGTTCCTATTCCTTTGTCTAGGTGCATACGTGAAATTTGTAAAGGATTTATTCTTAAACCTAATCTAATATTGTCAAGGAGACAAGGATGAAAGGAATGAAAGAAATTAAAACTATGCTAACCATGTGATACACCAAACGAATGATGAACATTTGTTTTGATGATAGGCACAAACCAAAAAAATGCGTACAATAATCAAGCACAGATAACCAATTTTGCAATGAAAGACCAAATGAGAGCAATGAAGACAAGGAAGGGTTGAAAATCAGCCATGAACATGTATTATTTCTCTGTAGATTTGATACAATGCATTTACAAAATGGCCAAAAGGTAGAAAATGTGTTCCAATCTATAATGGAAGGTCTAAAACTCCAAAAATTCATTTTCCAAAGGAAAAGGGGAGCCTTTATAACAAGAATAATGTCCAACCCTTTACAATGAGTCCCAACCCTGCTTTTATAGATTCAACATAGAGAGAAGAAAGAGAGAGAAGCGGAAAAAAAAGGATTGAAGTTCAACCACTATCATCAATGCCTCTTACAAAATATCTACCCCAAATCTATCTTGACTGTATCAATTACTAGTTCATTTCCTCGAAGGAGGAGGGAAATGGCGGATCAGATCGAATTTGATCTGGTTGTTGGGGAAAAAATAGATCCTGCATTAATGGCCCGAAGATGTTTATCCATTTTTCTCCCACCTAACCTCTCCAAATTTAAATTTGTATATCTTCATTGCGTAGAATAGGCCAAGATATTTCTAACGGTGGCATATTTTCTAGATTTCGAGACCCGAGTCGAAAGATATGCCCACTTGAAATTTGGATCAGGTCCGTATAAAAATAGCGAGGAAAACCAGTTTGAAAATGGGGGCCATTTTGAAACTGGACACGTGGAGACCTGGCGCATATCTGATGGTAGCCTCTATATTTTTATTTTTGAGTGGTGTGGGGTTGACATGTGGCTTCTTCCATGACGTGCTTGATTTCCTTATATTTTTGGCTAATTCATTTGCTCGGCCGAGGTCATATATCTGACCAGGGACATACAGCGGCATAGCGCTTGTCTGAAAACCCTCCCTTAATTCTGACACTTAGAACCCTCCACTGGCCTGTCTTAATGCATTGACTATTCAACCTGACTCTATCCCTTTATGAAACTAGATGCGTGGAGGCCCCGCACTTACTTAGAAACCCACTCAAGATTTTCTTTTGAAAGAGCATCGAGTTGACACGTGGGAGCCTCCGCAGGCTCTTGGACTTTTCAACGGCCCCTCTTACCTCTTTGGACCTTGGACTACATGGTGAGTTGGCACTTATTTGAGTCTCCACTTTTGGATTAACTTTTAGAGATGTGCCAAGCTGACGTGTGGCAGCTTCTGCTAGCACTTCTATACTTAGCCTTTTTTTTAGTCCTGCCATGCCTGCCTTTTGACTTTCAACTTTGAATCTACCTTCATTTAGGGCCTGGGACACGTGGAGGCTTGGTGCTTGTTTGAGCCTCCCTTTTTGAATTCAATCTTTGAAGATGTGATGTTTGGACACTTGGCAACGTCCGCTGTCTCCTCCATACTTAGTTAATTTTGAGCTCGTTCTAAACTGTCCCGGAGTCCGAAGACTTCGAAACTTATTTGTTTCTTCTCTTTGAGCCTCTAGCCTCTTTCAACACTTTTTTATCCTTCCTCGACCTTGTTATTCCATTTATGATCCTACCTATAATCTTTTTAATAGATTTAAAGCACGAATTCACTTGACAGAGCCATTTCTTGATTTTTTTCTTGCACAGGGCCGTTTTCTATTTCAGAGGCCCCACCACTCCATTATAGAGTCCCTCTGTAACCTGTTTGCAAGGTTTGAATGTGGTTCCTCTAGTTATTTCTTGTGCAGGGTCGTGGCTGATCCAATATTTTGTCAAGGGGAAAAATATGGATAACAGTTCTTTTTCAAATACATGTTCAATTTGATGAGCTCTTCCCACCTTATGATTCTTCATCTTCTTCCATTCCTACTTCTTCTTTTCTCATCTTGAGAATCCTTTCTTTGAGGAAGTTGATGAGGAGGTTATAAATATCATCGAGGATCCTATTCCCACTGATGTTGTCATTATGCCTAAGTGGTCTCGTACTACAATTTATGAGGAAACATCTTTCATACAAAATCTTCCACCCATAAGGCATCATCACACACATTCTACAGGTTTTAGACTTTTGTGTCAGGTATTTTTTGAGGATCCATAGTCTTTTTCATAGACTCATGGGATACAGGAGTGGGATGATGTGATGGCACCTAAGTATTCTTCTTTAATGAAGAATCATACTTGGGATTTTGTATCTCTTCCTAAAGGAATAAATATTGTTATGTGGTATTGGGTATACTGAACCAAATACATAGCTAATGGGTACATTGAAAAGTATAAGGATCATCTTGTTGCAAAGGGTTTTTCGCAAGTTGATGGTATTGATTACTCTAAGACTTTTACACCCGTTGTCAAGATGGATTATTTACACCTTGTACTTTCTATTGTTGCATTAGAGGGGTGGCCCGTATACCGGATGGACAAGAATATTTCCTTCTTACATGGACATTTACAAGAGAAAATATAAATGGAGCAACCTTTTGGATTTGTTCAAAATTCTTATCTTACTTGTAGAATCTGAAGATATCTCTATGGTCTTAAACAGGCCCCTCGGGCTTGGTATGAGAAGATGGATTCTTTTCTTCTATCTACTAGTTTTTTTTGTTGCCACTCTAGTCATACAGTGTATCTTCGGCATGTTGGTGAGGATATAGTGATACTTGTCTTATATGTTTATGATTTGTTACTTACTGGTAGCTCGTCTTTCCACATTCAGAGTATTTAGCAGGCTCTTTCTACACAGTTTGACATGATAGATCTTGGGTTATTGTATTATTTCCTTGGATTATAGATTTTTGAGACAGATTCAAGGATTCATTTGAGTTATAAAAAGTACACCAATGATCTTATTCATCGCTTTGATATGGCTGATTATAAGCCAATTCCATCTCCTTTTTAGTCTGGGGTTACTCTTGCTTTCACATGTACCACACAACTTTTTGATCCTACATTTTATATGTAGATGGTTGGAAGTCTCATGTACTTGACCCATACTCGCCCTGATATTTTATTTGCAATAGGGATAATATCTTGGTTCACACACTCTCCTCATAGTAGTCACTAACAAGATACTAAAAGGATTTTGTGTTATTTGGAGGGAACTTCCCACTTTGGAATACACTACACAAGGGGTTCTACTCATTTGGTTAGATATAAAAATTCAGATTGGGCAGGGTCTATTGATGACAGGTGTTCCACTTTTGGCTATATTTTTTGTCTTGATTCTTCTCCAATTTTTTGGGCATGTAAAAAGAAACATGTTATTGCACTTTCATCTTCAGAAGTAGAGGACATGGTAGCAGTTACAACGAGTTAGAATATTCTTTGGCTTAAAAAAATTATTGACAAAGTTTGGATTCCCAAGAGATTCACCGACTGTAATTTGGTGTGACAATTAAAGTGCAATTCACATTTCTTGCAACCCTATTGAGAACCAGTGGACCAAGCATATTGTGATATACATACACTTCATTCGTCAACACATTCAGGATGCAGTTATTTGTTTGGATTACATTCCAACTCAACAGCAAGTTGCAGACATCTTTACAAAGATTTTTGCATATCCTCATGACCTTGAGTTATGTGGCATGCTTGGGGTTTTAGAATTTTTTATTGTGGGGTGTTCATGAGAACATCTTCCTTCTTCTTCTTTCTCTTTCCTTCTAGCAGGATTATTTCCTACTTTTGGTTTGATATTTCTTCATGGATATATTGTACATGAGTACCTAATCAGGCCCAATTGTCAGGACTCATACTATGGATATGCCACTTTTATTTTGGGCCCCTAGCTTCACTTGAGGGGGGTGTTAGAGTAGGTATTTACCTTAGCTCATGTTCACCTAGGTACTTTATTTACCTTTATTATATTTATCCTCACTGACTTATATGTGTGGATATTTATTTTATTTTAATTAGATATTAGGGAGATATTATCTAGTTGTTAGGTATAATTATTTCCTTGATCTATGGTATTGACTAGATCTTTGATTACTAGTTCTTTCCTAAATATATGGTCTTGACTAGTTCTTTGATGACTATTTATTTCCTTTATTTATAGCTTGATCTATGACCTTTACTTGTTCTTAGATTGATATTCCTTTCCTATATAAATAAGGCCCATTCTCATTGTATTTCATTGAGTTCCATAATAGTATATGATATTTTTGCTCATTTGTTTGCAAAGTTTTATGTAAAGTTATTTTGGTGAATTACTTTCATCTTATTGAGTGTGTTGCTTAATTAGCATCTAAGTTCTTTATGACTTGGTATGATCTGTTTATCATTCCTTCTGAAAAAGCATTGTAAATAGGGTCAATCCATTCCAAACTCTACACGAATCCAATCAAATCCCTTGCTACCTTTACATCTGTTGAGCCTGGATCATACCTCCCAAGGTGAGTTGGGTGTTAAATGATGGAAGCACTAAATAAATTTTTACATAATTTTTTCATTGTTTTCACTCCAAACACTAATATTGTCATCGAGATTCAACCTCGGTCAATGGTTAAGCTGAGATTCCTTTCACATGCCTGCAACCTGTGAAAATAAAAATGGTGAAAAATCATTCAAGCGGCGAAGAAGAATACAAAAAAAAAACAACAGTAAAACACAAAAAATAGAACAAACATAGGTTTTCATGTAAGCAGATCCATTTTCTTAGAAAATCTCTAAACCGACACTTCTCCACTTGTTCCACATGGCTTCCCAAGTTGCTAACACATCGAGTTTTCAAACATTAGCAACTTTTCAACTATTATTTAAAATTCAATTCCTACATTTTGTGTTACATGTATATATGACGCTTTAGTGGTTAATTGAAGGGTTTTGGGGGTAAGAGGTCAGGAGGTCGACCCCCCCCCCCTCACCCACCTATTTTAAAATTTAATTTTTGGAGGCAGTTTTAGCAAAACCACCACATCTAGTGGTTCCAAACCTTCATTAACCCTCCTAGTCACAACCAAACACACAACTAAATTCAACAAAGAAAACCCTAATTTTGGGGTAAATTTTCTCTCGTAATTACTTTTAAAATTGATTTTGAGAATCTTTTATAAAAGGAGGGTGCCCAAAAGGGTTGTTTTTAAAAAAAATTCAGTCGTTTTTGAAATTTTTTGCATTATGAGCCATTTTGAGCTCTGGAGGCCATGAAGGCATCGCAAAACAAAAACTTTTTCCTGACATTAAAATTTTCCACATAGTCGACTATAATATCATATTTTTAGTTTATTTTAATAGTATCTGTGCTAACAAGCCATCTAGTTGGGAATAGTCCAACCACCCATTTTGACAAACAATGCTCCAAAGTTCTTCTTGCCTGACTCTTAGTTGCTTTGTAGCAACAAATATGTTACATGGAAGAAAAAAAATTAAACTCAACTTGAGTGTGAAGAAATTTGGTTATTTTTAAATGGTTAAACAACTAGATCACTAGATGATGTAGCCAAGAAGTGACAATTTGACAAGACTAATCAAAAGGCCAAATTGATAATCTTGTTCACGGTGTTTGATGATGTGTAAACTCACATTCGAGATACCAAAACAACCAAAGAAGAATGGGATAAATTAAGCACAGTGTATGAGGCACAAAATAAGCATGCCATTTTTCATTTGTAGAGTTAGATTCTTACATTGAAATTCAAGTCGAATGAGAAAGTGGGGGATTTCTTACAAAGAGTTGCATCTTTGAGGGATTCATTTCTAGCCCTAGGAGAGGAAATTTCTAATGATGATCTTATGCCCATTGTTTTGAGAGAACTTCCTCCCTCTTACTATATTTTTGTGATAACACTTAACTTTTCAGATCATACCATCCAATTTGAGAATTTGGTGAATTTTCTACAACAAGAAGAGGCACTTTATAACAAAGATGAAGAAGAATAGAAATCACTATCCTCTCATCAGAAAGGGAAGCAAAAATCACAATCTTCCCAAAAGTCACAAAAAGAACATCAGTTAGGGGACAAACAAAATATGAAATGTCTTATTTATAAATAAGGACATGATTTGAAATGTTATTAGTATAACACATATAAAAAAGGTTCATTGAGAAATTTTGAACCTCAAAATTAGAAATCACAATAGGGAGAGTCACACTACAAGCAACGTTAGAAAATGGGAACAGGAGAAGGAAACCCCATCAATAAGGAAATTTAGCTTAGCAAGAAGATTATTCATATGATGAATTATTGTACACTATCCATTCTAGTGAACCATCCACATCATATGATGTTATTTGGTATGTTGATTTTGGAGTCACTCGACACATGACCGAGCACATATACTAGTTTACTACCATGAGGGACACACCATAAAAAAATCATGTTTCATTAGGTAATGACTCTTCTTGTATGGTACAAGGTATTGGGAATATTTCTCTACCTCTTGGTTTATGGAATTGTAGATTATCATATGTATTATATGTCTCTAGTTTAATAAAAGAACTTACTATCAGTTATTTATCTTCTAGATCATAAAATGAAGTTTAATATTGATATTCCTTCTAGTAAGAAAGTGTGTTTGATTTGAGAAAAATCCATAGGCTTGAAAATTGTTACAAAATCCTCAAATGTGGGATAAATGTTCTAGCTTTACTTTGTTCACAGGGATGATCAGGCACTAGTGGTTAAGAATACTTCTTCTACATAGCTATGGTATCATAGACGTGGTCACATCAGTTTTAGATATCTCTATACACTTCGTTGATACATTATGGTGAGATATTTTCCATTTCTCAAGAATGATATAGACAAGTGTCCTAATTTCTTTGCAGGAAAACAACATAGAGATTCATTCCAAAAGATTACTTATTAAGCTCCATGTAAGCTTGATCTGGTTCATATCAATATTTTTGGTACAATGCAACCTAGTCATTTTGGATTTCATTATTTCATGTTATGTGTTGATGATTATTCTAGAAAAAAACTGAATTTTCTATTTGTAACAAAAGTGAAGCTTTTAATAACTTTAAGAAGTTCAAAGTGGTTGTTGAGAACAAGACTATTCGTCATATTAGATATCTCTACTTAGGTCAAGGGAGAATTCACTAGTACTAAGTTCAAATCCTACCTAGAATCCCACGAGATTTATCATAGATACCTCCTCCACATGTACCCCAATAGATATTAGAGGGAAAAAATTACACAAAAAAATAAGCAGTTGTTCTCAATTAATCATATGGATTCATACAAAATGAATAGGAGAGGTAACTCCAATTACTATGGAGAAATAATCTCCAAAAATATCTAAATAGTTGTGATTGTTACTCACGTAACAATACACAATTCAAATAATAAGAGTTGTTTAAAACAACTTTAAACTAATACTCTTATTGAGTTGTTTATTCAACAACTCTTAACAAACTAGCAATTACTTTTTACAATAATAATTTACTATGCGTAAATTATTAAGCACCATGAGAGAACTAACCACTGAATTCCTAACATCCCCCCCCCTTAGTGCGAACATGGGGAAAACCTATCTTTGTACTTGAACCTTCTTTCATGATTTGCTGATTTTCCCAGGATAATCACAAACCCAACGGATGATTTTACAAATGGTTGACCACAAACTGAAAATGGTGGTTTTACAAAGTAGAGTACCAAAAACCAAAAAGTGATGGTTTTATATATGGTTTACCAATATCCAAAAGTGGTGGTTTTACAAATTGGTTTACCAAAAAACCAAAAATGAAGGTTTTCAAGTGGTTTACCTACAACCACATCATGATGTGCCAAGTACTATTGTTAGCCCTCATCAATATATCACTAAAGGGAAAAACATAGGAAATTATGTTGAATTCGAGTACGCATACACACATAGAAAATACTGACATAAAGGAAATGGGACATTGGATCATTCCCCCCCCCCCATCAATGTGAAATTTTCACTTATTCAAACAGGAACACTGAAACTGACACTCTGAAATACACAGCGGAAAACACACTGCACAAATTGAAAGTAAAATGTAAATACACATTTCACTAAACCTTCATGTGGCCCCATTTTTGGTGACTGGTGAGAGGTCATTGATTGACCTCCAACCTTCATTTACATCTGTCCTCTGATGTGATACTGCTAACTTAACTTGATCTGACTTTGAGGATATTTGAACAATTCATCCCAACAAGATGGACGTCACATAAAAGTGAAAAATGTGTCCAATTGTTAAAAAGTGAGGCATTTTTTTTATTTTTACAATTATAATAATTAGACTATTTGGGCTAGACAATAAAAAAATATCCTACAATCACCTATTTGATTAACTTGACAATGCAATGATGTTTTTGCCACATTGACAACACAAAATAACTATACAAATTGTTTGACCCTTTTGAAAAATATTGACCCCTTACAACAAGAATAGTGATGATACTTAATTATTGTTACATGACTCTCACAAAACTAAAAAAATGATAAAATGATAATTTTGACATAACAAATGATGATGAATTTTTAACGGTTTTGATAAAATACTATATGACACAACAAAGACATAAAATTTAACTTTAACTATAATGACACGACAATATTTAAATTGATACAAATGATTTAAAACACTAAGACTTTGAATAAAACTCTACACCCCCTTTTTTTAAATATTAAACTAGTAAACCTTGACTTGACCACTTTTAACTCTTTTGATGACAAAGACTTGATAACAATACTTATAAACTTAAACAAATCATTTTTCTTAAAGGTAAAGAGAGTTTATAATGTTTATAAAGGAAAAATATTCATATAATAATAAATAATCAGACCTTGTATTATTTTGAATGCATGTGGGGTTGGTGAGAAAATTTGAGTTGAATCGACCGTGATGTGTCCAATTTTGACACAAAACAGGTTCTGCAGAAAAAAGAAAACATGTTAAAAAAAACTACTAGCTTGATAGTGATGTATCCAATCAAAGTAGAATTTGATTTTATCATGATCTAAAACACAGTATCCACATGCATATTTATTATAGAAGACTCCATATTACTAGATGTGCTCAACATGCATAATGAAATTGAAAAAAGAACCCACCAAGAGAAACTAATTTCTCAATATGATGATCACTAATGCACCTCTAATTTGTCGAGTTATCTCCTTGAAGCCAACAATGAGCTGTCACTCTAAAAAATATGATTGTAGTTTATATAATTTATCCTCAAATCATTTTACAGGTACAATCAAACATGTTAGTACGAAATATGTGTTGTGGTGATAAATTTGAATCTAGTTAGAAAAATTAGTTTTCTCAACAAAAATGGCTCCTACTAAATTCCCACATTAAAGTTATGTAATTCCTTCACAATGATGAAAACCATCTGACGTGGATAGAAGTGCAAAAATGGTCAAATCAAAATGACTTAGTGGATGTAGAAAATAGGTCTCTTAACACAACTGAAAATGCACAGACCATAGGATGAATCCCAAGGATGCAGTCCTTATGGATATTGTTTAGACTCTCATTATGAATTGGTCTGATACCAAATATTAGAGAAAAAACTTTACGTAAAAAAATTAATCATACAAAATGAATATGAGAGGTAACTCTATTATTATGGAGATATAATCTCCAAAAATATCTAGGTAGTTGTGATTGTTATTACATAACAATAAACAACTCAAATAATAAGATTTGTTTAAAACAAATCTAAACTAATACAACTATTGAGTTGTTTATTCAACAACTCTTAACAAACTAACAATTACTTTTTACAATAATAATTTACTATACGTGAATTATTAAGCACTATGAGAGAACTAACCACTAAATTCCTAACAACAGAATGATGTTTTTGAGAGAAGGAAATTTACTATCATAGAGATGGTGTTTTGTATAATCGATGATTCTAGACTAGCGAGGACATTTTGGGTCGAAGAAACAAAGACAACAATATGTTTGTTTAACAGAGTGCCCACATTTTCTGTTGATGGAGTAACACCACATGATTCATGGTAGAATCAGAATCCATCCATTACAAATCTCATATTATTTGGGTGCAAATATAGCATGCATATAGCTAAATAAAAAAGAAAGAACTTGGACATGAAATCAGAAAAATGCATCTTCATTGGCTGCAGTGAAGAGGATCTTGGGTACATATTGATGGATCCAAAGATCAGAAAAGTCTACACCAACAAATATGTTGAGTTCTTTGAGAATAAGGAAGTTGATACTCCTCTATACTCACCTGATGTAGTTAGTACACCTGTTGTGAAAAAAGAAGCAGATGTTCCCACTAATGATGACAGTGATGATGGGGGTGACGGTGATGACCAAATAATACAATGGCCCTGGGAATATTATAGTGTATTCCCAAGTGGTATATAAACATGATTCGAGATGCTAAATTGGGTGATCTTCTGAATACATCCACTACTGGACCACATACTCTTAGCAAAAATTAAGAAGAGGTAAATTTTTCTTTGATGAGTAGAGTTGTTGAATCTATTGAGCCCTTTACTATCTAAGAATTAATACATTCAAAAGCTTAGAAATATTCCATGGATGATGAGTATCAGTTAGTAAAAAAAGATAACATTTGGAAACTTGTTGATCTTACACTAGGGAAGAAGCCCATTGGTTTCAAATGGATATTTGAAACAAATTACAAATTAGATGGTACTATAGACAAGTACAAAGCAATACTAGTGGTAAAGGTGTATGCACAAAAGGAAGGCATAAACTATGAGGGGACTTTTTTTTTCCCACAACTAAAATCACAACGATCAGGATGATCTTTTCTCTAGCTGCTTAGTTTTGTTGGAAAGTCCATCAAATGAACATAGAAAGTTCCTTTCTGAATGAATATCTACAAGAGGAAGTCTACATGACTCAACCTTAGGGTTTTATCATACCTGGAGAATGAAAAAAGGTATGTAGACATAGAAAATATGTGTATGGCCTTAAATATTCACCCCGGGATTGGTACATCAAGATTAATGAGCATCTCATTTAGCATGGATTTTTGAGAAATCCATATGATCCCAATCTATACCTCAAAAGGAAAAAAGGAGATATTTTGATAGTTGTATATATTGAAAATATATTCATAATTAGAAATACAGTGAAGATGATTGATGCTATGAAGAAAGATCATAATTGATCATGTTACATGAAAAATCTTGGGATCATGCACTATTGTTTCAGATTGGAAGTATGGCAGAAGGAGAACCATGTCTTTGTTTCTAAGTTTAAATATACCAAGACAACACTTGAGAAAATTAGGATGATGGATTGCACACTGATTTGTATACCCATGTAGGAAATACTTCACTTACCTCTTACAGATCCATCTCCTTTGGTAAATGTAACTCTCTATCGACAGTTGATTGAGAGTCTCATTTACCTCACATGTACTAGACCAGATATCAAATTTGTAATTAGTTATCTTTCCATGTTCATGCAGGAACTCATAGTTTTTCATTGGAAAATAGCAAGGAGGATCTTGAGATATCTCAAGGATACTATGGATCCTAGTCTAGAGTACAACAAGAATGATCATTTCTTCTTGAGAGGATATTCGGATTCAAATCATGTAGGAAATATTGATGACAAGAAATCCACTTTTGTATTATTTTTTGGATCTAGAAAAATATCATGGGAAGCAAGAAAAAAAATATTTCTCACTCTTCTACAAAGTTATATTATCATGTTGCAAGTAGCGCTATTTGCAAAGTGAAATGGCTGCATCACATACTTGAGGTTCTTGGAGTATCACGGGAGAAATCCACTACCTTGTATGTTGACAATGAGGGTGTTCTAAAACTTGTTTGTAATCCAGAATTTCATGAGAGAACCAAACATATTGAGGTACATGTTCATTTCATATGTGATCATGTCTTGAAACACAACACATAACTTTAGTTTTTCCCAACAACTAAACAATGAGTATATAATTCCACAAATTCACTTACACATGACAAATTTTAATTTTTCATATTTTTCCTCTCCTCGTCCCTTGAGGAAATGCACAATCAAAGGGGAAATTTTATTTAAAACTTAGTTTACCATAGGTAATTTATGCATTTATCTTATTTATTTTTACCGTTAGTAAATAGTTATTTTATTGTGGTAAATAAGTGGTTATTAACAAGGTTATATTTCTATATAGTTTGTAACAATATTTGTTTTTATTCACATATTGGTTAATATAGTACATAGAAGTTTTATTGTATCATATTTGAAATAAAATTTTGTATATATTATGATTGTCAAATATGTATAAATATTTCATCCTTTCATAGCTCTGTAATATGTTATTTTCCACTTCAATAAAATCTACACAGGTTGCCTCCATGTTTCCTCAGTTCCTCGGCAATGGATCATAAAAAGTAAAAGAAGATACAAATTGAAATGGCTACTCCATCCTCTTTGTTAAAAATTCCCCAATTCAAAGACAACAAATCCATGAACTTAGGTGGAAATGTGGCTTCATCTGGAAACTTCATGTTTCTATGAGAAATTCAGCATTACACATAAAACCCGCGAAGCACTACAAGTCTGCAAGATAAAGAAAATACTCAAACCAAAGAGATTTTATGTATGGATAAAACAAGAAAGGAGAATTATCTACCTTTGATGTATAATTTTTTGGGTATTCCCTTCAAAAAAATTGAGTAAATGAAGAAGAAAAATTAAATGTGACAATGTGGGATACCCTATCTATTCCATCTCAATGGGATCTTCTACAAGAGGATTTAAAGTAACTTCCCCAATATGAACTTGTTATGCATAAAACACACTCTGCAATCAACATGTGCCTATTAAAGGAGGAACACATGAGTAAGGATAAGAATCCCAAACCATTTTACATGTCCCTAATTATAGGCAAGAACTTAGTGCATAATTACATGATTGATTCAAGTGCTAGCACCTCTATAATGCCCAAGATTTTTTTGATAGTTTATGTATTAAGTAAAAGCTAGTTGCTAAAGTTGTCCTACAACTTGATGGATCAACTATCTATATTTTAAGAGTGATCAAATATATTTATTTAACCCTTCATGCTTTTCAAATATTAACCATAACTTAATACATCTCAGTCATTGACGTGTCTCATATGTTTTCCATTTGTATATCAAGGGATATTATAGCCAAAGTGGGTGAATATTTGTCTTCTGATTGATCTCACATACTCCTAAGAACTAGATATGGTACATGATTTACCATCAAATCCTAGCCAATCTATTTTTATCATGTTGATTCATATGACTCTACTCCTCTATAATCCAATTGCATGGTGCTTAAAGATCAAGAGGATGAATTAATATTAGTAAAACATCTTACTCCTCCTATATCAATATTTGATCTCCTGTTAAATGAATGGGCCAAGGAATATTATGAGTTTGATCAATATGAAATAGCTCTAGGAACTAACCTAGGAACCTACTATATTCATAAAGAGAAATTCATAACCCCACACTGTAAAAAGAAGATAATGATGCTTATGGGTTATGGAAGATGTTTTTTTATAGTTCTAGAAGTAGAAATGGAGTTAGAGAGGGTGTAATTATTTTCTCTCCAATGGAAAATAAATTATTCTTTTCTCATAGGCTACAGTTTGCAAGTTGTAATAATGTGGCACAGTATGAGGCTTTGATCCATGGTTTGCTTCTAGCGGAAAAAGGAAAATTAAGGCCTTGTAGGTGTTTGGGAATACTAAATTGGTTATTAACTAAGTAAGAGAAAGGTGTGCAGCCAAAAATAATATTTTCAAATCATATAGACATAAAGTGTGGGACCCTTTATAATTTTTTCACATTTTTAACTTGTAAGTAGTGCTAAAGAAGTTGAACAAAGATGCAGATAAGATGGTGGCCATTAGATCATAGTTTTAAGCAGTTGAATATCTCATCCAAGGAAATGAATAACATGTTAATATGGTTGTTAGACCATCAATTCTATAAAATTAAGACTGTTAATAGATATTTGATAGTGATTAAAAAAATATTCAATTTACCTAAAATGAAACTGAGTTCTCCTCAAAATCGCAATCTGATTTGTAATATGGTTATGGTGATGAAATCATTAAAATAAGGACAAAACAACTACCTAAATGGTTGGTCACTCTTGATGACATATTCATCTATAATGATGAATTCAAGGGGGAAAGAAAGAATATAACATCAAAAAATGAAGACTATTAATCAGTTACCATCACACAAGACAAGGAGCTACTACTTAGAAATGTATGTGATGAAGTGGAGAAGCAAGATTTCATATCCTTATGTTATAAATTTAATTATGTCTTCACATGGTGTTATAATTATCTTAAGGGTTTTGACCGAGGAATTTCTCATCACATTATAGATCTTGATCCTAGTGCTAAGCCAATCAAATAGAAACAAAGGAATGTCAATCCCACTCCTCATGAGAAAAGAGCTATCAAAATTATTTGAGGAAAAATATATTCCCCATCAAGTATTCCTCTTGGGTGGCTAACTTGGGTCCTGTCAGGAAGAAAAATGGAGAAATCCAGCTATGTGTGGATTTTCATGGACTTAAACAGGGCCTCATTAAAGGATCATTATCATCTACCCTATATGGAACAAATTTTGTAAATAGTAGCAGGAGCTTAAATATTTTCTATGTTTGATGGCTACCCATGTTTTAATCATATCAGGGTTAGAGAAGAGGATCAACATAAGACTTGCTTTACAACCAAATGGGGAACATATTTATATGAGAATATTTCCTCTGGTTTGTCAAATGCAGGTGCCACATTTCAAAGAGCCATTGATATTGTATTTAGGGGCTATTTAAATGATTTCATCCTCATCTACTTATATGGTATCATTATTTTATCAAAGGAGATTAAATACTATATCATTCATCTTGATAAAAAAAAATTGAAAGATGTAGGGAGTTTGGGGTGTCTCTTAATCCCAAAAAACACATTTTTTAGTTTCATAGGGAAAATTTTTGGCTCATGTTGTTTCAAATAATGACATTTTTGTTGATCCTAAAAGAATATCCCATATCCTTTATCTTTCCTTACTAACTCACAAGAAGGCTCTACAACCTTTCCTCGGTAAGATTAATTTTGTTAGGAAGTTCATTCCTAATTTTCTAGGACTTGTTAAGCACATTAGCTTGATTCTCAATAATAATGCGGCTTATAAAAGGACCACGGGAGGAAATGAATTTTTTTCCAATATCAAGTAGGAAAGTACTCAAGTGTCCAAGCTTATCAACCCTGATTATTCAAAATATTTCATCTTATATGTTTAGCTGAAACCAAAATTGTTGTTTTTTTGACATAGAAAATGATAAGGCTTCAAAGAAACCAGTTGATTTATTTACTCAAAAATTGAAGGTTTATGAATTAAAATACAATCATGTATAAAATTAGTTTTTGACCATTTTGAGAGCTCTCAAAATAATTAGGAGTATGCTCATCACTAGCCACATCAAAGGTTTAGTCTCACACCCTAGTGTGAGAGACTTTCTCATGGGAGTAGAATCAATGAAAAGAGAGTTGGGTTGGTGACCAATATTATGGAGTATGATGTGACCATCAAGGCTAAAAAATTGGTAAAAGGTAGAGCATTTTGTGAGTAGCTGGATTTCTATGCTCAAGTTAATCAAGATCCCTCCTTCTTCATGGAAGAGGAGAAAGAATAGGAACAACTTGTCATGTAACATAATGATACCAACAATTGGGTTAGCAATATGTCTACGTTCCTAATTTTAGGCATGTATCCTCCTAGCTTAAGAAAAGCTAAGTGGTGACACTTAAGGTTACAATACATTCCTTACACACTAATTGGTGGGGTTATTTTCATAAAGAACCCTCATGAAGTATTTTTAATGTGCTTTAGGGGTGAATAAGTAAAAAAAATATTAGAGAAATTCCATAATGGTTTCTCTATAAGACACTTCTCATCCAAGGCCACAACGATGAAAATTATAAATGTGGGATACTTCTAGCCCACATTGTTTGTTAATGTTCATCATTGTGTCAGAAAATGTAATACATGTGTTTTCTTCACTGGTAAAAGGAAGATGGCAGCCCTCTCACTTTATCTCATTCAGGAGGATGAACCATTTTTTCAATGGGGATTAATTTTATCAGTATGATAAATCCTCTGTCCAATGTGATTCATTAGTGAATCTTGATAGCAACTGATCATTTTACCAAGTGGATGGAGGCTATGGCACTCAAGGAAGTTATTGAATCAATTATCCTTGATTTCTTTGAAGACATTCTAGCAAGGTTTGGGGTTTCCCAAACCATTATTTATGATAATGAAAGATATTTCTTAGGCTCCAAAATTTATGACTAGGCTCTTAGAATTGGAATATACATGAAGACCTCTTTTAATTACTACCCTTAGGGTAATGGTTTGGTAGAGTCTACTAGAAAAATCTTGATCAAAATCATGAAAGGAACAATGGATATCAATCAAATACAATGACACACAAAATTCCAAATAAATCAATCAGTATATATACCTTCATCCTTGTGTATGGTAGAGAAACAAGACTTCTACTATCCCTAGAGTTTCCTTCATTAGAGTTGGCCCAAAAGTTAGAGTTTGAAGGTGAAGATCAAAGAACAATCAGAATTACAAAATTATTTGAGCTCGACTAATTAATGGAATCCTCCCAAAGTTCTACCAAGAAGTGGTTTGACAAGAAAGCTAAAGCACAATTTTTCAAAATAGGAGATTTGGCCCTAAAATGGGACGCGGACAGAGCTAAACCAAGGTGGCACTCCAAGTTTTATGCTCTTTGGAGTTTTCCATACATCATCATTGAATGCAAGCAAGCCAACTCTTTAGAGTTTTCCATACTTGATGGGGAGGCACTTTAGATTCTAGTTAATGGGATTTATCTCAAACCTTCTCATTAAGTCTATTTTTCATTGCATCTTGTACATACTTGTGTTCCCTCATTTTTCCATTTCATGTTGTTATTGTTGGGGATTCCTTCCTTTTGTTATGTGTTGACATCTAATTGAAGTACTTTCCCTCAATCCTTGTGGTTCTCACCTAAATATGTATTTTTTTACAAGTGTTGTTCATTTTCATTTTGCAGGCATTGTCCATAGAGAATGATAAAGCAATTTGGTTTCAGAGGAAAAAAATCAAAAAAATATGCTTGACTATGTGCCCAATGGATTATTCAAGGTTATTGGTATTCATCATCTAGTAGGTAGATGTCCCCTAAAAGTCACAAAATTATTTTCCAAAACTTTACCCCGTGCAGTTTTGAATAACTTGTCAAAGTTGGGACTAGGTACTTTTTCTCAAGAAAGCCATGAAACACTAAGTTAGTCTTTCGTGGAATGTGTGAATGTAGTTTTATATGTGTTCTCCTAACCCACTGAAGAAAGGAATTAGATCAAAATCCTTTGGTATATTTTTTGATGAAGTTAGTGCTTCACAAAAAATGATAGACCTTTACGACATTAAGGAATTCAATCTTACGCAGGCATCAAAATGTGTTTCTCACATGACATTGCACGAGAGAAGAAAGCATGCTTGAATGTGGCTAAGGTTGGAAGCTATGGAACAAAGAAATTTTCTACGTACTTGAAATATGTAGCATTCCACGGAGTTAAAAAATATGTAGGGGAAAGCAATTAGACTTATGTAGCATGTAAACAAGATGGGTTTAATGATGGAATACAACAATGTCACGAAACAAAAGAATGTAATCATGGGTGCAAAAAATTTGTGACGTAAGGAAAAAATACCTCCATGACATAACAAGAGCATTAAATAGTTAAGTACATAATCTTTTAAAATGTGCGGGATGTGGAAGATTCTAAAAGAAAGAGATGGTCATTGACCAAGCAAAAAACATAACAAATCCGTGAGAGATGACAAAGTTGTACCTGCTTTGAACCAGATGCTCAACTACTCAAACTACTTAAATTTAATTTTAGCAGTGATGTTATCCTACACTCACGATCTAATGGCATGTCTTTGGGGAAATTTCAGGTGCCCATACCTAGTCTACATGTGGTCCTTGGTGGTGGAGGGTGGGTGAGTTCATTGATCATTAGATGTGATGGATTTCTTCTCCTCTCTCTTAAATAATTCTATAAAAGTTCTTTGACACATTATAGGGGGTTATTTTCCTACTAAATTTACATCTCCTACTTATGAACTTACAAGGCTCTTGATCTCGGTCTATAACTTCCATGTGAATATTTCTTACCTCAACTTTGTATCTACAAATGGTTAAGTGTTGATGTTAATGCAAGCATGAATTTAATTCTTTGAATGCTTAACATTTAATGTAAACATCTCTGTCATCTTACACACCTTCATTTTTTCCATTTTACTTCCTTCCAAGCCATGTGCATCTTTGAAATGTTTACCTGTTTGATTACATTTATGTCTTTTAGAGCCAAGATTGATCCATTTTCTAGTTTGGTGCATCACCTCCTTTTTTATTTGATTTTTATCTCTCACTCACCCTGTCCCCTCAGAGTTTTTTATCTAAGGACTAGATAGGCTAGAGTAGAAACTGGTTAGAATAGACGAGTGAACTGGGAAGAGAGGAACCAACCTTCTCACTATATTTTTTATCTTGATTTCCTCCCACACTTTTGAGATCATTCATGTTTTCACTAAAAAAATTATTTCTTGATTCGGAAGGGGTGTGAATTTCAACGACAATAGGTATGAATTATCACAGTCAATGAATGAATGCATGAGTCAATGGAATCTTGAAATAGATAAACTAAGTGGAATTCATTCAACTCTAAGGAAGGGAAAGTTGTGAGTTTGGCATAATGAATTTTCCACCGTTGAACTAATATAGACAAGAGATGATCCAAAATATTGAGTTTCCCATAGAAGGATCTCAATGGGTTCAAAGAAAATATCATCATATTTGGAGAGATCAATCTAATGAAAATATATTGATTTTCTTTTTCTATGGGATCTTCTTCTGCTAAGTCTACAAATGTCTTAGGGGATACAAAGCCTTCAAATTTACCAAGGATAACTCACAGGTTAGTAGATCAATCTCAAAATAAACTTTAGAGATAGGAATCTCATGGGATAATTGAATCACATGAGTGTGGATTCAATATAGGTATTGGATTTTTACCAATCCAAGAAAAACATTGGTGTGAAATATGAGTCAAGCTAAGAGCCATAGAGTTATAGATAAACTACACTAGGACATTGCATGTTACACAACCAAGGATTTCAAGCTTATTACATGAAGGTAGAGGATATAATTATTGAGAAGAGTATTAAATCCATATGCCCATTGGCCTGAAATTGGGGAATAAATAGGTAGAGAGATAAGATGAGCCAACAATAGGGTTGAAAATTTGGTGACTGGGTTGAAGCCAATTCACCAAACAATGGTGCTAGTGAAAATATAAAGATATCCATCTAATAAAAATGAGAATGAAGGAAAAAAATTCTTTCAAACCCTTAAATAATACTTAGATATGAAACATGGCAATATAAAACATTTTGACACATTTAAATCAAACCCTCAATAGACTAGATTAGAAAAAAAAAAACATATCAATACAAAAAACCTCCAAAATTAGATTCGATACCTTCAAATGAGGAGTTAATTTTAGGAAAATTTTGTGATTGTACTTTAAATATAAATTATCATTTCTTGTTCTTATATTTCCTCATGCATATCTATAAAAACTATAAACCTACAAAAATTTGAAAAACATAAAATTTGACTATATTAGAATTATTACATGTTTACAATCAATCCTAGCATGTTTAGACATTCTAGACTAATCCAAATGAAATTTTGGGAGATCAAGAGTTATCTAAATCTCCTTAAACTATTCCAGTGTGGTAGATAATTTAGAGATATTTCTGATGGTACCTAGAACACAGAAAAAAGAGATCATATGCTCAAGTTACACCTAGTCAAAGTTTGGTCAACATTCGAACTCGACAAAGTCAATTGACTAATACACCAGCGACACATAGAAAAACTGGATGATTTTAAAAAAAAATTGGAGATAGCACCATTTTATAAATCTCACCAATACCTTTCCGACGCATTTTTAATGGACTAAATCGGAGTTCGTATGCAAACGTTATAACCGGCCAAAGTTTGGTCAATTGGAGGTTAACGAGCAGAGGTGGACAAAATCAAATTTTGACATGTGGAATATCTGCATTTGGACACGTGGCATAGTTATTTTTGGTCATGAGACACCAAAATAAGGAGGTGCATAGCCTTATCCACATTCAGGTTGGGCGGCACCTCCACATTTAAACTTCACCGCCACTCACTCTCCCATGAATGTGGGACTTAATACCCACAACAAATGCATATCGATGGAGTTGGTTAGGGAGATTCAAGCCCCATGCACTAAAAATATCTCTCACTGCCATGCCATAAAGATAGATAATGTTATATAAAGGGCTACTATGGTTTTTTATTAGTACAGGTTTGTGTTTGGGCCTTAGGCCTATTGAGGTTATTTTGTAAGAGGCTATTTTTGAAGCACTTAGGAGCATTTCTAGGCCTCGTGGTAAACTAGAAAGTTGTGCATAATTCTGAGACACTCTTATTGGACCATTTTTTCACATTTTGGGGATTTTTTGATAGGTCTATGACAAAGGTCTATTACGGTGCTTAGGTTTTTTAAGACAATTTTGTAAATTTACATTTTAGAGGCACTTAAGAGCATTTCTAGCTCTCGGGGTAAACTGGAAAGTTGTCAATAATTTCAAGATGCTCTTTGGGGAATTATGATTTTACTCATTTGGAGGTTTTATGATGATATTTTGTGTTGCATAATTCATTTGGATGGTTGGATTTTGTTCGGATCCATTTTCGAGCGTGCATCTCATCAGAGGAAGACTTTTGGAGATATGATCTTTTGCACCGATCATTGTAATTTTGGTTATTGTTACTCGATGGAAGTAGAAGAGATTATTTGTATTCTATTATTTCTATTTTTGATTCATTGTGAATCAAATGGTATTGGATCATATTATTTTCAAGTTCAAATTCATTGGGAATTAACTGGGCATGTGATCACTTTTATTTTCCAATTTAGATTCATTGTGGATGAACTGAGGAATTTATTATTCTGCACATTATTCAGCTCAGATTTTCACTCTACATAGAGTCTAATTGAGGTTGTGTGACATATTGGTTGTTGTTCATAGAGGAGATTTTGTAATTTAGAGGATCAATTTGTATTCCTTGGGAATCAACTTGATTTTTCTCTTCTAGAGACCAGTTCAGATTCATTTGAATCCACTAGTAGTATTTGGTTCATTGTTGTGCATTCATCACTTCATTTTTAAGTTTGTATTTTATTTTAAAGTCAAAATTTTTAATGAATCATTTCAATAATTGAACTCGAAGACGTAGGCATTTGTTTGGATGAACTTAGTTATCAACTCTCATGCAAGGTGCGTGTGTGTTCACTTTTTGCATTGTAATTTTTTTAAGTTGATAACTATTATGGAGTTAATTAGCAAGTGCCTATAGGGGTATAAGGCTAGTTAAAATGTTTGGTTGTATTTTGGGATCAGTTTGGTATTAGATTTGGTGATATTTCTTGCAAACCTGCTAATCTCTAAGCATATTAGTATCAAAGCTAGTGATCTTGCCTACAAACTGGCTAATCTCTGAGAAAGTTAGTTGATCTGATAGTTTGATTGATTCAGATTGTGTAGTTGGATCATCTTTAATAGGATAGGTACATGTACACTATGGGAAATATTATTTTTTGAGTCCATATTAATGAGAAAAACTTAGGGACGGGTTTATCATACTTAGTGGATTTTATTGCATTGAAATTTGAAAAATACTCCATTTATATCTCTTATTTACCTTTTGAGTTCATGTTACAATTTGGGTACAAACTCATATTTATAAGCTTTAGATATTTGACAACAGTTGGTATAGGTGGATGGAATTTTCAGTTTCATGATTGTTTGTATAATAATTGTTGTTTTGGGAATGCATCTATTTTGGCATTTCTATGTTAGGTGCATTTTAAGACTCATTTTTGGGCACTATCTATACTTGTGATACTTGGAAATGTAAGACCCCATTAAAAAGGGAAAAATTATGAAATAACTCATAATTTTGTAAAGTACAAAAAATTTCTTCTTCTACAAATACCCTTACAGGAGCTCATTGATGTCAACTCGGACTGTCACTCTGCATAGAGGCTTGTGGTCATGCAACAAAGTGGTAGTTGATCGTCATCAATGCCTGACATCAGAATGGATCACCGCTCTACGTAGAGGATGATTTTGGAATTGCAATAGAGTGTTACCTGATTCTTGTTGTCAACTGGGGATATCACATTGTGTAGTGGGAAATACCGTGCAACGGGATGAGATTCATCATTATTGAGCTCGTTAATATCAGCTAAGATATTCATTCTACGTAGAGGATTTTTATGGCTGCATAACAAAGTGGTAGCTAATCATCATTATCACTTGAAATCATCTTGGATCTTTACTCTACATAGAGGCTTGATGTCATCTAATAGAGTGGTGTCTGATCATCATGGACATCCGGCATGGGGTCATAATTTTTCTCTGCGTAAATTTTGTTTGTGGTTTTTCAACAAATTGGTACCTCATTGTCATCGTCAACTGGGGACTTAGCACCATGTAGAGGTAGAGGACGTGCAACAGTGTAAAATTCACCATCAAACACTTCTTTCTAATTTAACATTTTGTAGAGGGAGAGATCATGCAGTGGAGTGGAGGTCAATGGGAAATTTTCTTCTTCAACTAGCACCCAATTTCGTTATTTGTAGAGGCGTAGTCCATGTAATAGGATGAAGGTCAACATGTGGTGTCATCAGCATGGTGTAGATTCCACAAGTCCTAGGATCAAGCCATCAATTATCTGATTGTGGAGTAACAGTGTGGGAGATTTGACTCAACTGCATAGACCTCTTCTCGGCAACACTGAGTTTGGGATTCACAAAGATTTTTTTGTGGACAAAAATAATTCTCACTAGGAAGGTGTGATCCAGATGAAATTTTGGTACTTTGATAGTTCCCTAAATCTCCCTAAACCATTCTAGTGTGGTAGAGCATTCAGATATCTTTCCAATGGTACCTGGAGCACAGAAAACAAAGATCATATGCTCAAGTTAAATACGGTCAAATTTTGGTCAACGTTCAGACTCAATAGAGTCAAATGGACAATACAACAGGAACACGTGGAAAAATTATATGATTTAGAAATCATCTAGAGTTATCACCATTGCATATAGCTCATTAATATCTTTTCAATGCATTTTTAACAAACTAAATTCAAGTATGTATGCAAAAATTCTTATCGATAGTATTCTTAATGACATTCTTACCTAGTTGATAGCCATGATGACACAATTAATAGCCATGATTCTCCTACCTTTCATTTTTCCAAATTTGAATCTCTATCACCAATTTCTTCTGAGATTATATCTAACATAGTGCACGAGTCATCTCCATCTACTAATTCTTCGTCTACTACCATTTCATCTCCTTTTATCACATCATCTACACTTATTAGTTCATCTTCTTCCATTATTATATCTCCATCAGTTGCTTCACCTCCTACAGATGTTTCTGATGCTACTCCTACCACTGTTATGGGTATTTTGTCCATATCATCTACTATAGCTTGTTTGGCACCTAATCCTAGTGTGTCTTTAGCATCGGAATCTCCTTTATCTTCTCTTGATATTTCCATGATCACTCACAATGGCAAGTTACAACCGCTCAATACATTATTTCCATCTTCCACTATTCCTTCACAGGATATCCTATCTCTCATGTGTGTCGTAGGTCAATTACAATCTTAGGTTTAGTCTCTCACTTTATAAAGTAGGGCTTACTGTGATTCTATTAACAATAACTCATTACATGGAAACCCTATTCCCAAGAATATTCGTAACTATGAATTTCCTAAGGACTTTATCATGCCTACATTCACATGTTTTGATGGTACTGGTGACCCTCATTCACATCTCTAGTATTACCACATGGCCATGAACTCTTATTCTAATGATAGTTTATTACTTAAGGCATTTCGACACACTCTTATTGATGAGGCTTTACAATGGTATACTCATCTTCCATTTGGGTCCATTAGTACTTACTATGACATGGAGGATGATTTCCTCTATCGTTTCATCACCAATAATGGCCCTAGAGTTACTTATGGCAGCTTACCTACATTACAGCATGGCTCATTAGAATATATCAAGGATTATATCTTATGCTTCAATACTTGTATACACCAGCTAATATTCCAACCTATTGATTTCGAGAAACAATTCATTTTCTGTCATGGTTTGATTCCCGAACTTAAGAAAAGATTGTAATATGATACATGTGAGTCATTTACTCTTTTATGTTATAAATTCATAGACCTATAAAAATATATTTTTGACACATGTCACTATCCCTCCACCTACTTCAACTTCCATTGTATCCTTTAGTGCTCCTCCATTGACATCGGTTGAGCGTCCTACACAGTCTCCATCTCGACCTAGCAAACAAGCTCAACCTACTCCATAATAGAAGCATATTTCTCCTCCTCTGTGATAGGATACTTCTCCTTCCACTCCATCTATGTCACGTGAGCCACTACACTTATCTCATCATGTTTGACCTCATGATGTGCTTCGTAATTTACTTGAAAAGTTTCTGATTCACTTACTTTCTAACCAACATCAGCATGATTAACCTTTTTGTAATTATCATCATATCAATGGCCATAGGGACAATGATTACTTTTCCCTTCATGATAGATTACAAAAATTAGAGGATAATTACATCATTTACTTTGGCTCTCACTCATGTGAGTGGTTTATCTATCTTATACCTTGTCAACAGGTTTCTCCACCGATTGAGTCATCACCTCCATCTGGTGCTCAGGTCATGGTACATCCACCACAGTAGTTTGTCACTCATGCGCACTCTCCACCACATCCATACATTGTTGCATAATAACATCCATCACATCCACCTCATCCATCATATCCACCACCTTATGTTACTACTTTGCATTAGCTTCCACAACCCTTAGAATTTGCATATCTCATTGTTGCTTCACATGATATTCAATTTGGTTCATATGCTCACACTGTTTCAATACTAAATGCTTCCACTACTTCACGTTGCCTTGGTCTATGGTAGGTGATTACTATTACCTTACCACCTGATGACACACTTATGTTATTACATGATTGTTGAGGGTTTTTCTTTAAGAACCATTCATCACATGCTTCGTTGATTCATCTAGCACACTCAATCATTTCCCAATGACGCACTCTTTCTTGTGTGGCTCCTCCTTGACTGTTGAGGGGTATTAACTAAATGAGACTATTCATTCACATGCTTGGAGGCATCGCTAATTCCCCCCCTCTCATAGTTTCATCATATTAACATAATGTGATCATATTACATTAGTAAAATCACTGCAATGCATTAGATTGACAATCATATATTATCTATTTCTACATACATTCTACTATCATCATTACACTAACTAAGCATTCTAAATTCCATTCAACAAACATTTCATCAATAAACTTACATATGCTATCTATCATCATTCACATTACACATTCTTGTCTATCATTATCAACATTATAGTACACATCTACATCAATACACATGTACGATATATAACATATACATTTCGATAATCATCATTAAAACATACATCATCAATCACATTACAACATTGATGCACAATGAAATAAAATGATCATATATCAATACCATCTATTTATACATGTATGAACTAGAGTCATCACTAGGGGGAAACACCCCCACATCATATACAATACTATGAATCAAATCTCATCATCACTATCGCTCTCGGGAACTGTGATAGCCCTAGAAATTGATGCTTTACCAATAATATGGCACCACTATTCATGGCCTCAATAATTCGTAACATGCCTCCATAATAAGGTGACCTCCGTAGACTTCTCTGAAAAGTGACATTACAAATCTACGTATCATGTAAATAGATCCGGCACTAAGGTACCACCAGCCAAAGCCTCTCTAGCCCATCAAGTCTCCTCGTGTGCCTTGTCCCTCCCACATAACAACAAAATACATGTCATCATTGCTATGACCACTAGCTCAAATAAATGGGCATCCTCACCCGTGATATCATTCATATGCTCAAGTATCCCTCCACCCAATGTATCGGTAGGCACATTCCATGTCAATGTGTGGATGGATGTGTCTTCTATCAGGGACCAATACACGTCACCTACAAATAAAATAACACAAAAACTTAGATAACCATCACTATAACATAAGAAAATAACAAAGTACATAACAAAACTATACAAATACTTACACTCAGCTACAACCACTACTATATTATCAAGGGCATGGGATTCCCCCTCTCCTCCTCTATGTGGTAATCCCACTACATCTATAAACAATGGAAACAAGAGTACCCATCGATGTGTCACCCATCATGCACGATACTCCTCTGCACAACCCGCATCATCAGATTATATCATCTCGATCTCCACGTCTGCCGCATCTGGCCCAGGAGGTACTAGTTTCTCTTCTATGGGACCTAGTCTAGCTCTAGCCCTCCTAGGTGCTCTAATAGCTCTCAACCATATATATTGTTCTAGGAACATCCCTAAGACATGCCAAATTTTCGTGATACTCTCTCCACTTGAAATAGCTCAGCCACCCCTAAAAACTGATCCTTTAACCACATGGTCCTAAGAATACACCAAAACTCTACACCATCCTCTGGCCATCCTCCATAATCGTTGTATGACCTCCATACAACTTCCTTGCATCTCATCCTATCTATCAATGTCCTGTAGGTATCAGTATCCATCTTACATCCATGAACATTAATCCATCTCCTCGCGTATATATCTGACCTAGCCTACTCTCCTCCTAGAACTCCAACTAACTTCAACAAGGCTATATGCTCATATGCCCATACATGCAATAATTATGTGGCTCCTATCCCACCACCATGCTTGTTGTGAGTAAACTTGTATAGATCCCTGTATAGGTGGTCCAACACACATTGTGCCCATGCATATATAGTGCTCTCCTCCTCTATCTTCCAACATATAGCATGCATCTTATACAAGATGCCTACATCTCCTCCCTCTACTACTATAGATGAAGCAATCAAAATGACAATGAAATTTCACAAGCGTGGAACCCCTGACCTCATAATAAAATCCAAACTGATATAGGCCTCGACACGTACTCAAGTCCCAACAAGATACCATCTTACAACTCACATTTGTCTCTCCATATCCTCCAATGACATAACCTACACTTTATCCCCCATGACTGGAAATCACAGTATGTGATACACATCCTCCAAAGTGACTATCATCTCACCCGTATAGAACCAAAACATACACGTATCCACACACCACTTCTCGCATAATAATTTTAACATAGGCATATTGTGGGGTACATACCCCATCCGTGCTATGTGTCGCAGGCCGACACGGTCCATAACATCCTAATCATCATCTGACAAGCCCAACCCAAGTAAAGTACTCAAATGATGACCTTTGTGGAATTCCCTTGAGTGAATATCCCTCTATACACCACAAAACGATAACAAAACAGTGTTAGAAAACTATACAAGTCCAAATACAATCACTTATCACATTAAATATACACTAGAAATATTAGTTGCATCATTATTGATCAAATTCACACATTCTAGACCAGGGCACCTTGGAGTAGGACACTAGTGCCCGGATCTGGGCGTTCCTATCCCAGGGGTCACTAGTGTCCTCACTACACTTTTCTAGGTCTCAAATGCTAAGAAAATCAAATATCTCAATTTTTAAAAAACTAAACAAAAATGACTACTACACCATACATTTTTTGAAAAACAACACACTCACCAACTCCATTGTCATATGTGATGTTACGAAATTTTCCACCCTCTCAAACCAGCTAGGACATGTTACTCTCACTTGCATAATCTTCAATCACTTAGCACTCACTCTCACAATTGCGTCAAAGAAAAATGAAGTGAGTAATCACTTTTTCATTTCACTGCTTATAATTACTTTTCATCACCTTATTTACTATGGTCATTATTTCATGTTAATTTTTGTAACTAATACACACCACACTATTTTTTTCATATCTTAAGTGTTTCTACTCTAATTTGTACCCCATCTTCCGTGTTCTTTTTATAATTCCACCTAACATTGTATCATACACATTACACGTTCATTATATCCTCTTAACATCATTTTGTATTCAAACTCTCTACATTTTGGAAATTTCTATCACTTCCTATCTATCTCATGCTTACTTTTGGATTAGCGTTCGTTCTTATGATCACTTCCCCTTTCACCAAAATGGGGGAATATCATTAGGGTCATAATCCCCCTTACATCACCATGTGATCAATCAATACATCATTTTCAAACATTTACTAATCTACCGCGTGACATTTCACCATCCATTCCCCCTAATGACCTAATTTGGGGGCAAAAAACATACAAATTTTCTATGTGACATATCATCACTTCCCCTAATGACCTAATCTAGGGGAAACAAGCGTTAAAATATTTTCATGTGATCATTCATTAATTTATATCAATTTCCCCTAATGACATAACCTGGGGGAAAATATTATAAAATCTCTCTACGAGTAACCAATCAAGAGAATCAATCAATCTATCTATTAACGTGTTCAAAACTATAGCAACCATCATTCAATCAAAATGATATAACATATACAGCCTCCCAGATGGCCTAACTTGGGAGTTACATTCAGTACTTCCCTAGATGACCTAACGTGGGGAGTTATTCTACATTTTGTATTTACTTCCAGATGACCTAACTTGGGGAGTTATTCTACATTTTACATTTACTTCTAGATGACCTAACTAAGAAGCTCCCATACATTTCATGATTTCTTTCAAATGACCTAAATGTGAAGCTATTACATTGCGGAGACACCCATGGAGTGGGGGCAAGAGTGTCTTTCCTATACCACTTCTATATGGGTCGATTGTTTGATCAAAATTATTTGGATCCAAAAATCAAATTTTTTTTATCTGAGTCCATCTGCAATAGCTAGATCTTGAGAATATAGTTAGAGATTAGATAATAACACACTTTTCTCCCTACACTCTTCCTTTGGTGGTACAACATCCAAATCCTCCATTCAATCATTCATATATACACAATCAAGTTGGGAACTGATCACTCCCTACCCCATCTTTATCATCATCATACACATTTAAAATCATCCAACATTATAATCATCCCTCTCATTTTAGTGCACTTCATCATATTATTATGTTTTTTGCTATGTTACATGGATCAACGTGCTAATCCATGGTTCGACATGTATATGGTTTGTTTAGCATGCTTTTACTACCTCATCTACGCGTTCCACTACAACATGGGATTCTAGTATTTTTTATCAAATATGCATCTCTATCTACTTTATGTTACCAAGATTTCCACTCACCAACATAAAGTGAGGGAAAATGTTGTCACAAAATCATGCACTTACTACTACTTTTATACCGCCAATTATGTTGTTTTATATATGGATCTCCCGTAAGAAAATATTCACTAAGGGCTCATCCCCTAGTATTATCATCAGTTTAGTCAATCATTATCATTAAGTGTCTTGCACAGTCATTAGTTACTTACACAGTTTTGGCCATTTCTCATGGAGTCTCAGTTGTTGTTATTTACTCAGTGGTCATCTCTAGTATTTGACTAGGGTTCCTAGGAGGGGATTGGGGTTCCCGTCGGTGCCTCGGTCCTCATTTTAGGCACCCTAGTCCTGAGTGTACTTGGTTCTCATTTAGATTTTTTAGGTCAGTCTTTGTGGTCTTCCCTCTCATTCCCTTAGGTACTAGTCAGCATGTCGGGTCATTAATGTCAAAACTTGAGCAAGAGATCCCTATATAAACACAACATAAACACTATCTTAAGGGTGGATAATTTCTACTAAGGGCTAGCTATCTACTAATGCAAGGGACTACATTTGGACACTACTCTACATCACACAATGCATAGGAAGGGTTATATTCATTCTATTTCATACACCATTTACATTTTACATCTAGCTATTTCCCACTGCTTTGGATTCTTTGGCGCTAGGGCACCCTAGGTACATGATTGCACACACTTGCACATAGAACTAAATCATGTTTGATATGTAGTGCAATGCTTAGTCGTAAGTCCATACATTCAGCAGCTAAGGATAGTCTGATCCATTCATTTGCATCTTTCTTTTTTAGGGTTTGATGCTTTTATGTGGGTTTTCATAGGAGATCATTCATTGAAGATTCACAACGACGTCGGAAAGGATAGTGTGGCATACATGTGACAAATACCAAATTATTGTGAAGGTCTAGTGACCAACCCAGATTCAGGTTTCAAGTTGTTTTACAAACCAGGGCACCCGCAGGTGCCCTAGTCCTTCCCCAGGTACTCCAGTCTAGCCGAATTTTCATCTGTTGTAACTTTCTAAGGCATGCTTCCATACTTTGTTTCACCTATGCATCATCTAGAATAGTTCTAGATCTCTCTGAGGTAAGTTCATTTCAGGTTAGTACCTTTTCCCTCCTATTTCAATTATTTCATTTTATTTAAAATATCAAATAAAATCAGTTATAATTTACATTTCAGTTTATACTAGTTATTCCATTGATGTACTATGTAGATTAACAAATAAAATCCATATTTTATTTAATCAAAAACATAAGTGCACGTATATGAACCCATAAATGATACACCTCTATAATCAAACACTCATGGTTCTAGAGGGGCCATAATCATAAATACATAGTTTTGGGGAACCAGAACCATGAATGTACTGATTAATAAAGACTATTGAAACACATAGTGTGAAAGGGTAATGGGAGATAAAAATAACAGTAAAATAGGGATAGCCAAAATACATAAAAATGCGCCAATAAGAGTCTAATTTGAATCAATAATCAATAAAGAAACATAAGTACCTTAGAATAATGAAAAATTATAACTAATAAATGCCCTCATGCCAAAAGGAGGTATACAATGGCCTACTTAGTTATATGTGTGTGTATACAAATCAAACTAAGCTATACAATTACATTCAAAAAGTGATTTTATGGAAGCTCTAATATGTTAGGAATTAGTCAGCACATGGGTGTTTTGGTCTTAGTGATCCACATTAGATTATTAGATAATTAGTGTGTGTGAGAAAATAAGTGGATAAGAATAATGTAAGTGATTGTTATGCGAGTAAAAATCACATTAGAATATGATTTTGTAGAGATCGTGAGATATTTAGGGAGTAGGTTGAGTGATTTAGGGGATAGAATGAGATATTGTGGTAGATATGAAGATGAGATTTGACTCCTTGATTTTAGCAGATCAATTCTCTATATAATGTACTCTCTCTTGATTAATATATGTTGATTGAATATTATTGACCATATGCTCACTTAAAATGAGGGGGAAACCCCAACATTTATTACTAGAGAGGGTTTGCTGTGAAATTCTCTTAACTTTAACCCACTAATGTTTTTTTTTTCAAGTCGATTAAAGAAATGGGTTAGTGGATACCATGGATCTCGCATAACCTCATTACCCTTTTCTTTATCCATCTGTAGTACCCACTTCCTTTTGACACCTTTTGGATACCTATTTTCATACTAGTATTACATTATAGACATTATTATGTTTTGATTTAGCATGTTGTTAAACATTGATAAGGGATTATCATTCATCTAGATTTGATTATGATGCATGATGATTATTAGAGACACCTTATATGTGGATGATGATATATTATTTGACATGGATGTTTATGGATGTTGTTTAGACATGTGTTTTCAGATACTACAAGTAGATCTACAAAATGAATATTTGATGATGTTGATATAGTTTGGATTAAAAATGCAAATGATGTAGTTGTTGCTTCAATGTTGTTGTGATTCATTTATATAGTTGGTTTTGTGATTTCATTTATATCACATTGGATGTTCTAATATGCCCACAAGGCCGAAGGAGGTATTTGTGTTTTACAGGTTAAAAATATCACAACAAAACATCGGGGGATCGGAGACCAACCATAATGGAATTCTAGGTGAATTCGACAAGGTCACCATGGCAACTTGTTTTATTATGTTGAGTGTTGTTTTGTTAGGGATTCCCACAGGGGAGATTTCCTTTATATGTGACCATGGGTTTGTGTATTTTAATCAATGTGTTTCTTTTATTATTGTTGTATGTATTTTATTAGTAATGTGCTCCCTTCTTTTGAGTAATTAATTGTGATAGAATTAATGTGAGAATCATATGATTAAAAATTAAATAAATTAGATTGGGATATGGGAAAGTAATTATAAGAGTTGTTGGATTTTGTATTAATTTTGTAAGGGATGTGTAATTTGTGTAAGAGCTTATGTAAGTCAGTTTTGGAGTATGAAATACTCCACCTCCATGGAAATTCGAGTTTGACCTTTGGGCTGTTTTTAGAGGCTTGTGCGATAAGTAAAACTTGTCCCATGCCTCTAAATTTAATCTACCAACCATACTTATGGATGGAGATGTGATTTGTGACCTTTTTAATGAATTTTATTCTTCATGTTTCTTGTTTTGGAATGCACTCTCTTACATTTCATTTATTTTGTTGTCCCTTGAGGTGTGGGCTCTTTGGAGTGTGCAAATAACTTGTCATTTTTCACCCACCTCTTTATTTTGCTTGGGAGAATGAAATATTGTCTTTTATTTTTGAATTTGAGGATGTTTGATGTGGCATCCTACATGGATCCACATCACCCTCTTCTTTCCCTCTTCTATTTAATTCAAACTCTCTTCTTCTTTTGGGGTTGTTGAATCATTTTGCAACTTCTTGGGGGCGAATTTTCTTGTGGGAGCTCTTATTTTTGGAGGAAGTTTTGGAGAAATATTTGCATGCTTGGGAGTTTTTGTTTTGGACTGTGTTTTCTTGGCATTTGAAGCTTGCTGTTAGGAGAAAAAGTCACCATGGAGAGGTAGGAATTTAACTCTCATTCTTTTGTTATTATTTCCTTGTTGTGTTTTGAGAATGGTGCATGCTTTATTTCTTTTGTTGGCTAGTTGGGTAGACTACCTTAGGGAAGGTGTAGGAGAAGGCTATGGGGAATCGATGTGGGGGGGCATAAGGAATGCCATTGGAATCAGATTTTTGTGGAGGGATTTTTGGTTTGGGATCCACCATGGAAAAGAAATAGCTTGCATTTCTTACTTTGGGGTGAGCATAACGAAATCTATGGGGGGGGGGGGGCATAAGGATGTGTGTGGGGTGAATTATTTTGGCGGGTTGTTCTAGTGGATGCCCAATTCCCAATTGGGAGGCATAAGTAGCTTCCCCCATAGACCTTTCTCTTTGGCTTGCTTGATCAAGCCTAAGTTTTGATTGATATGTTTTCAATTACAATTGTAAACTACTATTTTGTATTGATTTATGTTTTATTTTGAAATGTGTATGTGAAAGAATGTTGTGTGTTGTGGAAGCCAGATGTTTCCATGGGTTGAATTGCATCTATTATTGTATTTTGGTTGGGGCTCCGGGGCCAATGATGAACGAAGGATTTTCCTTTCATTGGATGTCTTGGTTGCGTGGAGAGAATTTCCTTTCCCCCTCTTTTGTTGTGATCAACTTGGAGAAAAATAAAATGATCTTGTTGATGTCTTAGAGCAAAGGAAAAATGCAGTTTGACAGTCCCTTGTGGAAACACATTCATTGTAATCCTTTCCCACTTGTTGTGGATGAAATTGTATCATGTATTTGTGAAGGAAAGATGTATGTAATTTGGTTATGGAGTTAATCTTTCAAATTGTAAAAGACATTTAAATTTTGATTCTGTTTATTGGAAAGAAATGAAAATTTGGTTAATTACATTCAAGGAATGAAAGAGTGTAAAGATGTTTCCTTTTTTCAAGTCAATAAAGAATTGCAAGTTTATCTCTTATTTGCATAGTTGTGATGAAATGGGAATATCAAATTGTGATTTGAAGCTCTCTTTATTTGCAAAAAAAAATGTGTATGAAGGAAGGATGTTACTTGTTTCTTTTGGGAAATATATGAAATTGAAAGTCAGACCTTATCATTTAGCTTTGGAAATGAATTTTTGTAAAAAACTAAATGCATTAGATTAGTTTAGAAACTATATACCACAATTAAATGATAAACTTGATAAATAGATTATTGAAAAATTTGGTCACTGGTACTGTGACTTTTAAAACTGACAAATTTAATCAAATTGCACAGTTTTGACCAGCACTTAACAACCAAATTGGAAACCTTAAAATTCAACATGATACATTAGTAATGAACTCAATTGACAAAGAAGATTTAAGAGAATAACTTGAACCATTGAAAAATTGAGCTCAATCTCTTCCTCAACCCTTTTTTGTCATTTTTTGGACAAAATTCAAATTGAATAAACTGAATAAATCAACTTCCCTAAAACACTTTAAACTCTCCCTAGATCAATTCATCATGCCCATTTGGCATGTTGAGTGAAGGAGGAGATCTAATTTAATCAAATTGAAAAGTCGAAAATTATCATGTTGGCTTATGAAAATCCTGTTGATCCTTTTTGCTAAAATTAGCCCTTTAAAACTTTATCAAAATGTAAAATTTATGGTTCCTATGCAAGGATGGCATTCGAGAGCTTTCCAAAAAGTTCCTTGTTTTCCCAAAAATGAGATTTCTAGCTCAGGTTATGGTACTTTGAAGGTTTTTGTGACTTGGCAGGAAAATTTGGGAAAAATTTTCCCTAGTGGGCCCGCAACCAAAAAATTTCCTGTTGAATTGCCCTTAGAAAACTTTTAGAAAAAAAATTGGCTCGGGAAAAATTTTATCTTTTCCTTCACCGGCCCGCTGCGAATCAAAGGCTTACCACGTGTCCTCACGGGGCAAAGGTGGAGGTGCAAAATGGTTTCTTTTGTCCCTTAGACCTTTTTGAAAATTTCTGGAAAAAAAAATTCCTTTTATCCCCGCCAGCCTGCAGCCAATCACAGGATGCCATGTGGCAACTTTGGGTGCTAGCGGAGGGGGGCAGACCCTTTGTTATGTTGAAATTGTTTTCACCTTGGGAAATTTTATGAGGAATTCCCCCCATGGCCCCGCATCCCTGCCCTCACGCATTGGGAAAATTCTTCTCGCGGGTGCATGGACCCATGCCTGACTATCTTCCACCTTCTTTTCCCTCCCTTTGGCTATAGTTCACCAAATCGCCACGCCACTCCACCCTTCCCTCACCCTCTTCCCACTTAGGAACGTCAAGACCTGACGCGTGTCCACCAATGACCCGCGGAGGTGTGAGAGAAAATTTTGAATCTACGCTCGCGTGGGGAGGAAAATTTTATAAAGCCACCCTGCGACCCGCCAACCCACCAAAGGGGTTTTCACTCTCCTGCTTGACACATGTCCCCCTTGGGGAAAATTTGACCCCTAAAGCTCCGCTTGCTCATATACTTGAGTTTCTACAAGGAGTTAGGAGGACTTCTTTATATCACCAGAAAGGTGAGAGTAATTTCCTATCCAATGGGAATGATTTAGGGAAATTTTGAATATATGTGAAGTATGAGAAAAATTAGGTTGAAACTATGAGCCTGCTAGAGAGTAGGTATGGGGGTAAATTACTCCCTGAACCTAACTAAAACTTCTAACCCTAAAAATTGGACCATGTGACCTTGATAATTGTTAATAGATGTAAAGTTTGTTCTTGTAATTGTAGACTAGTTCTAGGAACCCGTAATAGTGACAAATGTTGCCTTACAACTTGATTGTAAACACTTCTAATCAAAAAAAAAAAATTCCATAATTTTCTAACTAACCCTAGGTTGTTTCTTGGGTCTCAAGTGGGTTGTTTTAACCGGGCATCACACTTGGTATCAGAGTAGTGGTTCAAAGGATTGGACCATTGGGTGCACTAGAAATCCTTAGACATAGACTTAAACCTAGCATCACTTTTAAACCTAGAAAACAACTTGGCTAGAATTTGTATATTTTAGTGAACATGGAAGTTATGTAAAACTTAGCCAAATGAAATAACTTTCGCTTTGGTTTTTGTAGGAGGCTCAGACGGAGCGAGAGAAAATTTCATAGAGATTCAGACTTACCACCACCACCACCACCACCAGATCAGGGTAGTAGTAGCCTATCCTACCTCAGATTTTACAGGACCCTCCAAGATGTCAATGCCGCTCTACGCGAGAGGATTAGGAGGAGGACATACAGCTAGTCATGACAGAGCCCCTTCAATTGAGGGTCAGGAATCTCCTCAACCCAGTGAGGAGTATAGAGGAGAGAAATCCCATGCGGAGTCAACCAGAGTAGAGTCACCATTAAGGAGACAGGGTGACAGAGTTCTAGAGTGTAGAGAGAGGTATCAAAACCCTAGGCTTAGGGATGAGCGTGCAGAGAGACCTAGAGGCCGTCAGACTAAAGTTGTTGATCACATCAAGGAAATTTAGAAGCTTAGGCCATCACATTACTTAGGTGACATGGGTGGATTTCAGGCAGAGGCCTGGCTAGTGAGCTTGAGCGGATGCTTCAAGATTTTTCCTTGTTCTAGAAACACGAAAGCTCATGTTGTGATCCATCTACTGAGGGATGGAGCAGGAGTATGGTGGAGGACAGAGGAGTAGAAGCTCCATGTAGATTCAGAGATAGTGACCTAGGAGCTTTTTGAGGAGAGATTCAAGAGCAGGTATTTGTCACAGAGATTCATACAGTAGAGGATCGACGAGTTCCACGACCTCCGACAGGCTTCTCTTTCAGTAGCAGAGTATGAGAGTAGATTTCTGGATCTACTCCAGTATGTAGAGTATATGCAGGATGAGCAGGTGTGGATTCACAGGTTCATCTAAGGCCTAAATTTAGATATTGGAGGTGCAGTGTGGATCCACTATCCACAAACATTAGCAGAGGTTGTCGAGAAGGCCTATATTGCAGAGGAAACTCGGGGTAAGACCCAACAGGCTAGAGACCGAGTCCAGATGCGCATACAGCATATGTAGGACAGTAAATCGAGGGGTTCAGTACCCCTTCCTTATGGTGGTCAGGGTACAACATAGTCATCCTTTAGGCAACAACAATAGCAATAGTCCCGTCCACCTCATATACCTCCATAAAGAGCTGATGCACAGAGAGGTCGGAGTATGGGGCCTTCTCTTAGGGGTCCCATTAGGAGACAGGGTGGACCTAGAGCTCAGTCAGCAGAAGCTCACCATCAGAGACCTTAGTAGACCACAACTGGATCATCAGGATCTACACCACAGGCTTCTAGGGCACCTATTAGAGGTGCTACTCATTAGGGAGGATGTTTTGGTTGTGGAGTTGCTGGACACTTGTGGAGATATTACCCATAGAACCCTAACAACAAGGGTAAGACGTAGATTTCTGAGCCGACTGTTGGTGACATGGGGCATAGCCATAAGATTTATGCAGCAGTTGAGAACCACTAGGAAGAGCACCACAACACAATCATTAAGACCACAGGTAGCATTGGTGGTATTCTTACCTTTGTATTGTTTGATTCTAGTTCTTCTGATTCTTTCATTGCACAATCTTTAGTAGAGCGATGCAGGCTGGTGGCAGTTAGGTAGGGTCTTAGTTGGGATGTCAAGATGGATTTTGGAGCCAAGATCTCTATAGAATCCTTAGTTAAATAATGTGTAGTGGATTTGAGACCTTTCACCACTACCACAGATCTCTGTATCCTTCCTTTGGGATCGTATGGAGTCATTTTGGGTATGGATTGGTTATCTACACACATGGCCAGGATGGATTGTTATCGCAAGACTATATCTTGTGCAGATCATTTAGGAGTTAAGTCGGTGATTTCTGGGGTTAGGAGACCCATTTCTATTTGTACCATGTTCGCTATGCAACTTAAGCGGTGTGTGCAATGGGGTTGTCAGATGTATGATTTTACAGTTAGTGACAAATTAGAGAATAGGTCTAGTGGACCATTGCTAGATGATCATCCCATTTTGAGAGAGTTTGCATATGTATTTCTAGGGGAGCTACCAGGGTTACCACCCCCATGTGAGATTGATTTTCATATAGATCTAGTTCCTGGAGTAGAGCCTATCTCACGGGCACCTTATTGGATGACCACCCCAGAGCTCTATAAGCTCAAGCTGTAGCTTGAGGGCCTTTTGGAGAAGGGCCTTATCTGTCCTAGTGTATCTCCTTAGGGTGCACTAGTTATCTTTGTGAAGAAGAAGGATGGATCCTTGTAGTTTTGTATTGATTATCGCCATCCAAACAAGGTAATGATCAAGAATCATTATCCTCTTCCTCGTATTGATGACTTGGTTGATCAGATGAAGGGAGCCACAATTTTCTCTAAGATTGATATTAAGTCAGGGTACCATCAGCTGAGGATTTCAGAGGCAGACGTTCATAAGACCACTTTTCATATGAGATATGGGCACTATGAGTTCACAGTGGTGCCTTTTGGTTTGATGAATGCCCCCTCTATGTTCATGAGTTTGATGAATGGGGTATTCAGGACCTTCTTAGATCACTTCATGCTCATCTTCCTAGATGACATTTTTATATACTCACGTACACATGAGGAGCATGAGGGGTACCTTCGCCAGGGTCTTCAGTGTCTTCAGGAGTAGAAGCTTTACGGGAACTTAGAGAAGTGTTCTTTATTTCAGACAAAGGTGTAGTATTTGGGTCATATCATTTCTGGGGAAGGTATCGCAGTCAATCCTTCTAAGATTAGAGCCATTATGGATTGCCCAACTCCCACTATAGTGACTGAGGTGCACAGCTTCATGGGATTAACATGTTACTACTAGAGATTTGTTCAGGACTTCTCTCAGATTGTGCACCCTATCACATCCCTTTAAAGGAAAGGGAAGAAGTTTGTTTGGTTAGATAGATGTGAGTAGGCCTTTAAGACATTGAAGGAGTTCCTCACCACAACACCTATTCTTGCAGTACCAGATCGATATGGTGAGTTCTTTGTTTACACAGATGCTTCTTTAGCAGGCCTTGGAGGTGTGTTGATGCAGGATGACAAAGTAGTAGCTTTTGAGTCTCACAACCTCAAAGATCATGAGCTTAATTATCCGACTCACGATCTTGAGATTGCGGAAGTTGTGCCTGCTTTGGTTAGATGGAGACATTTTATTCTTGGTAGAAGATTCACACTCAGGAAAAAATCACTTGAGTCTTCACCACCTCTTCACGTAGCCCAATCTCAACACACGTCAGTGATGTTAGATGGAGTTGCTTTGTGAGTATGAAATGGAGATAGAGCATGTGAAGGGGAAGGAGAATGTGGTAGCATACATTCTCAGTAGATGGAGACATGTGGCTATGGCCACTTCAGTGAGCACTAATTTACGGAGTAGGATTCTTCAGAAGCTTCCTCTTGATAACTTCTACATTGCAGTTCGAGAAGAGATCGAGTCACAGAGACCCCTTGAGGGGAAGTTTGATGGTTTTTCCTTAGAGGCAGATGGCCTTCTCAGGCACAGAGGCTAGATATATGTTCCCAGAGATGGAGGCTTGAGGTAGGACATCTTGGTGGAGGCACATCATGCACCCTATTCTGCCCATCTTGGGGTGAAGAATATGCACGCCACCTTGAGATAGTTGTATCATTGGAGAGGACTTCATCGAGATGTGGCTTAGTTTGTGTTGTGATGTTTAGATTTCCAAAGGGTTAAGGCCAAGCATCAGCATCCAACAAGCCTTCTTTATCCTCATGCTATACCAGAATGGAAGTGGGACACCATTTCCATGGATTTCATTATTGGGCTACCAATGTTGAGATATCACCATGACGCCATCATGGTCACGGTTGATAAATTGACAAAAGTGGATCACTTTTCTTTGGTGAATACCACTTATACAGCTAGAGAAATGGCACGCGTATATTTGGGTGAGATTTTAAGGTTGCACAGGATTTTGTGAAATATCATTTGTGACCAGGATCCTTTGTACACTTTAGATTTCTGGACTACCATGCAGTATGTCCTCGGGATGAGAATCAACTTCAGCACAACATATCACCCTGAGATAGATGGACAGATCGAGCAAGTGAACTATATTTTAGAGGATATACTCAGGATGTATGTGATGGTTCAGCAGACTAAGTGGGAGGAGCAACTGTACTTAGTGGAGTTTTCCTACAATAATAGTTTTCAGAGTTCTATAGGCATGACTCCTTTTCAGGCTTTGTATGGTAGAGAGTGTAGGACACCTCTTAGCTGGGATAGGTTAGAGGATAGAGTGTCTCTTGGACCAGATATTCTATAGGACATGGAGCAATAGGTAGTGTTGAGTAGGTAGGGATTGCAGGAGGCTCAGGATAGGTAGAAGAAGTATGTGGATCAACATAGGATTGACCATATTTTTGATGTGGGCATGAAGGTGTTCCTTCATGTTAGACCACACAATATCCCTATCCATTATGGGAAAGGTTCTAAGTTATCTCCTAGATTTGTTGGTCCTTTTGAGATCTTAGAGCGTATCGGCCCTTTGGCCTACCATCTAACATTGCCACCCAACTTGTCTCACATACATGATGTGTTTCATGTTTCAGTTCTCAGGAGATATATTGCAGATCCATCTCATGCGTTATATTGGACATCATTACAAGTGCAGGATCAAGGGCAGGTGATGGTGGAGCCCATTTGCATCTTAGATCACAAGACCCTGGGCTTTTGAGGTAGAGAGGTTGATCAGGTTCAGGTGCAGTAGGACAAATATGATGAGATTGCAGCTACATGGGAGGATGCTACTTCATTATGAGTTCAGTTTCCACATTTGTTCCAGTGACTTCCAGGAGGAAGTCGAGTCTAAGGGGAGGGGGATGTAGTGCCCACTTCCCTTTGACACCTTTTGATGCTTATGTTGATACTATTGATTACATTATAGACATTATTATGTTTTGATTTAGCATGATGTTAGACATTGATCATAGATTATTGATGATTTTGATTTGATTTTGATGATCTTGATTTGATTTTGATGCATGATGATTATTAGAGACACATTATATGTGGATGATGATATATTATTGACATGGATGTTTTATGGATGTTTTTTGGACATGTGATTTTGGATATTATGAGTAGATCTAGAAAATGAATATTTGATAATGTTGATATAGTTATGGATTAAAAATGCAAATGATGTAGTTGTTGCTTCGATGTTGTTGTGATTCATTTATATAGTTGGTTTTGTGATTTCATTTATATCACGTTGGATGTTTTGATATGGCCACAAGAATGAAGGAGGTATTTGTGTTTTGCAGGTTAAAAATATCACAACAAAACATCGGGGGATCGGAGACCAACCATAATGGAATTCTAGGTGAATTCGACAAGGTCACCATGGCAACTTGTTTTATTGTGTTGAGTGTTGTTTTGTTAGGGATTCCCATGGGGAGTATTTCCTTTATATGTGACCATGGTTTTGTGTATTTTAATTAATGTGTTTCTTTTATTATTGTTGTATGTATTTTATTAGTAATGTGTTTCCTTCTTTTAAGTAATTAATTTTGATAGAATTAATGTGAGAATCATATGATTAAAATTTAAATAAATCAAATTGGGATATGGGAAAGTAATCTTAAGAGTTGTTGGTTGTTTGTATTTAATTTTGTAAGGGATGTGTAAGTTGTGTAAGAGATTGTGTAAGTCAGTTTTGGAGTATGAAATACTCCACCTCCATGAAAAATTCGAATTTGTCCTTAGGAGCTATTTTTGGAGGCTTGTGGGACAAGTAAAACTCGTCCCATGCCTCTAAATTTAATCTACCAACCATACTTATGGATGAAGATGTGATTTTTTACTTTTATAATGAATTTTATTCTTCATGTTGCTTGTTTTGGAATGCACTCTCTTACATTTCATTTAATTTTATGTCCCTTGAGGTGTGGGCTCTTTGGAGTGTGTAAATAACTTTTCATTTTTCACCCAGCTCTTTATTGTGCTTGGGAGAATGAAATCTTGTCTTTTGTGTTTGAATTTGAGGATGTTTGATGTGGGATCCTACATGGATCCAAATCATCCTCTTATTTTCCTCTTCTATTTAATTCAAGCTCTCTTCTTGTTTTGGGGTTGTTGAACCTTTGTGCATTCTTCTTTGGGGGAGCATTTTTCTTGTTGGAGCTCTTGTGTTTGGAGGAAATTGGAGAAAGCTTTGCATGCTTGGGAGTTTCTATTTTGGAATGTGTTTTCTTGGCATTTGAAGCTTGCTGTTGGGAGAAAAATTCACCAAGGAGAGGTAGGAATTTAACTCTCATTCTTTTGTTGTTATTTCCTTGTTGTGTTTTGAGAATGGTGCATGCTTTGTTTTTTTTGTTGGCTGGTTGGGTAGACTGCCTTAGGGAAGGTGTTGGAGAAGGATATGGGTAATCCATGTGGGGGGCATAAGGAATGCCATTGGCATCAGATTTTTGTGGAGGGAGTTTGGGTTTTGAATCCACCATGGAAAAGAAATAGCTTGCATTTCTTACTTGGGGTGGGCATAAGGAAATATGTGGGGGGGCATAAGGAGAAACTTGTGTGGGGGGGGGCATAATGATGTGTGTGCGATGAATTATTTTGGCAGGTTGTTCTGGTGGATGCCCTATTCCCAATTAGGAGGCATAAGTAGCTTCCCCCATAGACCTTACTCCTTTGGCTTGCTTGATCAAGCCTGAGTTTTGATTGATATGTTTTCAATTGCAGTTGTAAACTGTTGTTTTGTATTGATCTATGTTTTATTTTGAAATGTGTATGTGAAAGAATGTTTTGTGTTGTGGAAGCTAGTTGTTGCCATGGGTTGAATTGCATCTATTATTGTATTTTGGTTGGGGCTCGGGGGCCAATGAAGAAGGAAGGCTTCTCCTTTCATTGGATTTCTTGCTTGGGTGGAGAGCATTTCCTTTCCCCGTCTTTTTTTGTGATCAACTTGGAGAAAAGAGAAAATGTGCATGTTGTTGTTCTTGAGTAAAGGAAAATACAGTTTGACAGTCCCTTGTGAAAACACATTCATTGTAATCCTTTCCCACATGATGTGGATGAAATTGTAATAGTTATGTTATGGAGAAATGATGTTGAAATTGATTATGAGAATATATATTTGAATTGAGAAAGACACTTGCTTTCTGCTCTGTACATTGGAAGGAAATAAATAGAATTCGGTTAAATATATTCAAGAAATGGAAGAATGTGAAGATGTAAAGTTTTATAAATGAATTTAATAAGCAATTGCAAGTTCATCTCTTATTTACATTGTTGTGATGAAATAGGAATATCGAATTGTGATTTGAAGCTCTGTTTATTTTCAAAGGAAAGAAAATGCGTATGAAAGAAGAATGTTTCTTGTCTCTTTTGGGAAATATATGAAATTGAAATTCAGACCTTATCATTTAGCTTTGGAAATGAATTATTGTAAATAATTAAATGCATTAGATTATTGTAGAAACTATATACCACACTTAAATGATAAAATTGATAAATAGATCCTTTAAAAATTTGATCATTGGCATTGTGACTTTTTAAAATTTGTAAATTTAATCAAATTGCACAGTTTGGACCAATACTTAACAATCAACTTGGAAAACATAAAATTTAACATGATATATTATCAATGAACTCAATTGACAAAGAATATTTAAGAGAATAACTTGAACCATTGCAAAATTGAGCTCAATCTCTTCCTCAACCATTTTCTGTCATTTGTTGGAAAAAATTCAAACTTGAATAGATTGAACAAATAAAATTCCCTAAAACACTTGAAACTATCCCTAGATAAATTCTCCATGCTTTTTTGGCATGTTGAGTGAAGGAGGAGATCCAATTTAATCAAATTGAAAAGTTGAAAATGGCTAGTTTGCTAATTAAAAGCCTGCAGATCCTTTTTACAAAATTTACCCCTTAAAATTTACCAAAATGTAAAATTTATGTTTTATGTGTAAAGAGGGCTTCAAGATATTTCCAAAAAGTCCTTGTTTTCCCAAAACTGAGCTTTCGAGCTCAAGTTATGGCACTTTGAAGGTTTTGAGCATTGGCGGGAATATTTTCCCTGGCGGGCCCGCAACCCAAAAATTTCCCATCAAATTGTCTTAGAAATTTTTTTGAAAAATTTTGATAGGAAATTTTTCATCTTTTCCTCTGGCATCCCACAAGCAATCAGAGGCTACCACATGTCCTCACGGGGCAGTGGCGGAGGAGCGACATCTTTTTTCCCTTTGATTTTTTTTAAAATTTCAGAAACATTTTCCTTTTAGCCCTGCCAGCCTGCGGCTAATCATAGGCTGGAAAATGGAAGATTGGGGTGCTTGCAGAGGGGTGTGGACCCTTGGGGTGTGGCGCCACATCCCCTCCTTGGGAAAATTCTCCTCGTGAGTGCGCGGACCCGCACGACCATCTTTCCCTTTTTCCCTCCCTTTGGCGAGATTTCCCAAAAAGCCCTGCTACTTCACCTTCTTTCTCTTCTTCCTGCTTAGGCCCTTTGGGAAAAACGTGTCCACCAAGGACCTGTGGAAGCATGGGAGAAATTATGAATTTTCACCCGCATGGGGAGAAAAATTGATAAATTCACCCCGCGACCCGCCAACTCGCCAAAGGGGTTTCCCTCTCCTCTTGATATGTGTCCCCTAGGGGAAAATTTGACCCCTAAGGTCTGCTTGCTCACATCTTGAGTTCCTAAAGGAGTTAGGAGGAATTATTTATATCACTAGAAAGGTGATAAAATTTCCTATCAATGGAAATGATTTAGGGAAATTTTTGGAAGCGTTAAGTGTGAGAAAAATCAAGTTGAAACTATGCGCCTACTAGAGAGTGTGTATGGGGTAAATTACTCCCTAAACCTAACTGAAACTTGTAACCCTAAAAGTTGAACCATGTGACCTTGATAATTATTAATAAATGAAAAATATGTTCTAGTAATTTTAGGTTTGTTCTGGAATCTAATAGGGTAAACTGTTGTCTTGCAACTTGGTTGTGGACACTTCTAATCAAAAAAAAATTATTCCATAATTTTCTAACTAACCCTAGGTTGTTTCTTGGGTTTGAAGTGGGTTGTTTTAACTGGGCATCACACCATCCTTTTGTTGTAAATTCAAACAATGTAAACAAAGGACTAGTGGATACAACATACCTCATGTGAAATCTAAAATTTCTATCATCCACCCTTCTTGTATATTTGTAAATGGTACTAGTGGATACCATTCCATTCCACTCTATTAATTGTGTTCATGTTTGTTTATGTTTTTGTCCTAGTTTAGTGTGTTTGCATAAGCACATCTTAGAGTCAAAATTTTCCTAGAAATGTTTTGGAGGAAAAAATAATTCAAATTTGAGTTTATGATTCGAAAATACGGCCAAAATTTTTTACTAGCTTGGCCCCTACAGGAACTTGTTGATTAAATCCACAATAGTTATCAACTTAAAATAATTGCAATGAAAAAAATTGAACACACACACACACACACACACACACACACAGTAAGAGAGTTGATAATGGAGTTTGACCAAATAAATGCCTACATCTCCAGGTTTAATTGTTGAACCGATTAATTAAAACTTACAATTTACAAATTAGATACAAAATTACAAATGAAGTGATGAATGTGCAACAATGAACCAAATGATACCATCTAATTCGAACAAATATGAATTGGTCTTTAGAAGAACAAAACCTAGTTGATTCCTAAGGAATTTGTACTGATCCTCTGAAGTACAAAATCTCCTCCATGAACAACTACCACTTTGTTTCACGACCTCAATTAGCCTCTACGTAGAGAAAAAATCCAAGTTGAATAATGTGCAGAAGAACAAATGCCCTAGTTGATCCATAGTGAATCTGAACCAGAACACAAAGGTGGTCATATACCTAGTTGATTCCCAATGAATCCAAACTTGACAACAAGATGATCCAATACCATTTGATTCAAAATGAATCCAAACTAGAAAAATATAAGAAAAATAATCCCCTCCACATCCACTAAGTAACAATAAACTGACTTACAATGACCAGTGAAGAAGATTAGATCTCCAAAAGTCTTCCTCCGATGAGATGCATGATCAAAAATGGCTCCAAACAGAATCCAAGCATTTCAATTACTTACGCAACACAAAAATTCATCATAAAACCTCCAACTCAGTAAAAACATAGGTCCATGAGGAGCATCTCAAAATTATGGACATCTTTCAGGTTTACCCTGAGAGTTGGAAATGCTCCTAAGTGCCTCCAAAATGTAGATTTACAAAATTATCTTAAAAGGCCTAAGGACCATAAGATTCTTGTGTTACAAACCTCTCGAAAAATCCCCATAATGGGAAAAAAATGGCCCATTTGAAGTGTCTCGGCATTTTGGGAAACTTTCCAGTTTACCTTGAGGCCCAAAAATGCTCCTAAGTGCTTCAAAAATAGCCTCTTACAAAATATCCTCAATAGTCCTAATGCCTAAGCACAAACATGTGCTAATAGAAAACCACATTAGTCCTTTATATAATATTAGCCAGATTTATGGCGTGGTGATGAGAGATATTTTTAGTGCATGGATGGTTAGGGGTTCGAATCTCCCTAGCCACCTCCACCACTATGAATTTGTTATGGGTATTAAATCCCACATTCATGGGAGAGTGGGTGGTGGTGAAGTTTAAATGTGGAGGTGCCACACAACTTGAATGTGGATAAGGCCTTGTACCTCCTTATTTTGTTTCCACGTGCCTAAACACAGTTATGCCACATGTCCAAATTTAGTTATGCCACATATCAACATGTGATTTTTCCACCACTTCTCGTTGACCACCAATTGAATGAACTTTGATTAGGTCATCAACATACTATGAAGGTGCATGAGAAATAGTATGTGATGAATGATGAGAAGAAATATCGAGAGTAGGGGAATCATGAAATGTAACTATAATTGTTGTTTGACTAGGAGAAGAATCGATATGCACATGTGAGCGATTGTCAATAGAAAGAATGTAATCGATAAGAGAATCATCTAGAATTTCCTTAGAAATATCATAAGGAGGATCACTAGTAGCCGCATAGCATGGTGTACAACAAGTAAACACTACCGATTCATCAACAATAATAATGCCAAGAAGAGAATTTTCAAAACTAGTAGGCACATATTGTTGACCATATAAGAGTTGTTGTTGGATGTCATCTAGAAAATTAGGATTACTATAGAGAGTTGTGAGCTCAACGATGGCAGTGTCATCATAGATAGGATTGAAACTAAAATGAGACAAGATAGGTTGAGAAGAATAAGAACTAAGCCTATCCATTAGGGTTTTAAGCAGACCTTAGGGGTAAAATGTTGTAAATGTGGAGTTCACTAAACTAATTAACTAAAATATGGATTTTATAAGTTAATATACATAATACAACAATGGAATAACTAGTATAAACTGAAATGTAAATGCTAACTAATTTTATTTGATATTTTGAATAAAATGAAATAATTGAAATAGGAGGGGAAAGGTACTAACCTGAAATGAAATTACATTGCAGAGATCTGAAACTGTACTAGATGATGCATAGGTGGAATAGAGTATGGAAGCACACCTCAGAAAGTTGCAACATATGAGGATTCAGCCAAACTAGGGTTCCTAGGGAAGGATTAGGATGCTTGCGGGTGCCCTAGTCTGTAGAACAACTCGAAACCTAAATCTGGGTTAGTCACTAGATCTTCACAATAATTTGGTCTTTTTCACATCTATGTCATACCAGCCTCATTGATGTCACTATGAATCTCCAATGAATGATCTCCTACAAAACCCCACACAAAAGCATCAAACCCTAAAAAAGAAATATGCAAATGAATGAGTCAAACTATCGTCACTTGCCAAATGGCTGGACTTATGACTGAGTGTTGCATTACATCTCAAACCCGATGTAGTTCTATGTGCAAGTTTTTGCAATCATGTGCCTATGATGCCATAGTTCCAATGACACCAAAGTAGCGGGCAATATCTAGATGTAAAATGCAAAAGGTGGATGGAATAGAATGGATACAACCCTTCCTATGCATTATGTGATGCAGAGTAGTGCCCAAATGTAGTCCCTTTCCCTAATAGATAGCTAGCCCTTAGTTGAAATCTGCTTCCCTTATGATAGTGTGCATGTTACATTTATATAGGGATCTATTGCTCAAATTTCAACACTAATGACCGAATATGTCGACTAGTACTAGGGGAATGAGAGGGAAATCCACAAATACTGAACTTTAAATTCTAAATGAGAACCAAGTGCAACTGGGACCAAGGCACCGATGACTGCCCCAATCCCCTCCTAGGTTCCCTAGTCAAAGACTAGAGATGACCACTGAGTAAATAACGATAGATGAGACTCCATGAGAGATGACCAGAACTATGTGAGTAACTGATGACTGTGCAAGACACTTAATGACAATGACTAACTAAATTGATGATAGGACTAGTGGATGAGCCATTAGTGAATACTTTTCTTATGTGAGATCCATATATAAAACAACATACTTGGTGGTATAATAGTAGTAATAAGTGCATGATTTTGTGACTAAAGTTGTGTAGTGTCATCTTGTTTGTTTTTTTAATTATTTTATATTAGTTTGCATACCAATAGTTTCCTAATATTCAAATTAAAGAAGACCTATAAATACATGTAGACACCTAAATTTCACTTTTGCAATCTTATTGTTGGGCCCCATAACATTTGGCTAAGTACAAGAAAGCACATGGGTGCGCGGGACATAATTGAAGAAGGGTGTGTGGGTTAGGATAAGGTTCTAACAGGGTTTAGTAGAACACACGGTGCCCACCTAAGACAAGATGGGTTTTGGGACTTAACCATATTCAGAGTTCCAGACGGAACACAAGGAAAGTGTGACCCGTCTAGCATGCAGAGTGGATAAGGTGCCAACCTAGCAACTGTAGGATCAAGATTGGAATATTCTATGCATGTGATGGAAGGATCCAGAAAGACATCATTACAAAGAATTGAGAGCTTGGATCAAAGGAAGCATGCTCCATTGGAGGACCACTTGGATACTTGGCAGTCGATCTACTACCTCAAAAGGCATGGTGGTGAAGGCAAAAAGCTATATATATATATATAGAGAGAGAGAGGTGCGAGTAGTAGAAAAGTTGTGTGTGTGTGGAAGAGTAGCAGAGGTGGGGAAAGAGAGGCAAGGCTTTGTAGAAATATAATGGAAAATTATATGGGTTGGTATTAGAGGAAATATAGGAGTGATGGCATATTTAGAAGGATGGGTTTGTGTTTATCCTTGTAATATGAAGGGCATAGTTTATTTCCTAATGCATGACCTTGTTCTGCATTATGTTATGGGTCTGTTATGGCCTCAAGTGAATGTAATGTGGTTATGGAACTCATTAATATGAATATAAGCTTCTATTTTAAAGCATATATGTGTTCATAAGCATAAGCCTTGTACATTCCCTTCTTGTTATGAATTAATTCTGTATTCTATTAGATACTTCTCTTTAATGAATGCACTGGTATAAAAACTCATTATAAGTTCTCAGAATGAACGCATGGTTCTTTTCCATTCTTTTGCACTTTTATATCTATCATATTATGATGTATTATTACACAACTCATATAAAGGAGGGGCTTGAAACCCACGTGTGCCTTGGGTGAGCGCCCAGTGCCCATTGGGTGATAGGTTGGTGCGCATGGGATTAGACTATTGTTCTAAGGGTATAAAAATGACTACATCTTGGTTCCATTATCATGACCTCTTTTAAAATTTGTTATGAGAAATGACATACATCATGGTCCCTGTGATGCGTGATGACAGAATGTCTGACCTTGGAAAGTGTTGAAGCGTGGTTCAAGAGCATGGAAGATGAGTTTGCTCAAAGATTCGGTACTAGACCTAAGTTCAATGCATGAAGATGGGTAGAAGATAACCTGTACCATGAGTTGTACAAAAAATTATTTTATTATTTTCTAGTAGAACTATATGAATGGATTTCAGCACATGCATCCAGATCGATCTGGTACTACCGATCATGCGTATGGACCCAAGATGATTAATAGAGGTCACAAGATTTAGATCTGATTAGGACGTGTGTTTTTGATCACTTGTGAAAAGGACGTGTGTTGAGTTCAAGTTTCTGAGGGAACTCAGAGGATCATTTTTGAGTACTATACCTTTGGCTATTAAGATCTTGGTCATTACCCTAAGTTTAGAGGTATTTCCCATGGTCAGCTAAAGCATCTCTGAGTGCTGGGTGAGGAAGCTAGGGTGGAAGAAGATGGAAGACATTGTGGAAGAAAAAGAGAGGGAAGAAAGACGACTCAAATATGGTGAAGCGCATGAAAGGGACATTGCTAGACAAAGTGAGGTTACAATTTTGATGGATCTATGGAGTTAGACGTTATGAGAAGGAGTTGAGGTTCACGCAGAGGACATAGAACCTGAGCAGTCTTCGTTACCCCATCTTGGCAAGTGTGGGAGAGAGACCCCTTCAGCTTCTGGTGATATTTTGTTGCGTGGAGAAAGAAGATTCATCAACGCACATCTAAACCCACCTAGTGACCAAACCCCAGTGCTTGGTTTTCCAAATCAAGAAATAAGTAATGCTAACCTAGTTTGTATCGGGGGAAATAACCAATATGTGCCCAGAAGATATAATTTCTCATTTGGGACATCTATGGCTGCACAGACCATTCCTATGTTTTGAGGAATTTTATGACAAGGTGTAAGTACACAATGTTTATGCATTGTGTCTAGGAGTGGTGCAGGACACACAACTGGCAGTGGGACAATATCACAAACCATCGACGCGTAATTCAGTGGGATGTTGGGAACACGAAGCACGACCACTTTAGGTAATTTTTTGGCAACATGAGGTGGATCTGGTGGTGTAAGAGTTAGAGGACCTGGTGGACCTAGCAAATCTAGAAGATCTGCTGGGTCAGGAGGAATAGGACTTGGTGGATCCAATGGATCTGGTGGAGGAGGAAACATGAAAGGGAACCAAGGCTCTGGATCAGGAAGACAAGGTTTGCAGCCACCTCCAAAAGTTTTATTTAGATGTCTTTGCACTTTCCAAACTACATGGGCATTGAGGATGTTACAGAATATGTGTAAAAGTGTGATTTACTATGGCACGTGAAAGGGATCACTACCCTAGAGCATAAGAAAAGTCGGTTTGCAATGACATTGCAAGGGCACACACATAGTTGATATTGTAAGTGTTATCCAAAATATGCCCCCTGCTCATTTTTTTTGTGGCTAACTCCTCTCATTCTTCCCTCTCTTGTGCCTCAGCTTTGGATATAGCTCTCGCTCAGCTTTCCACAAAGGTAAATTTTTCCTCCTAACTCCATGCATTTTTAAAGTTATGGCTCGGCGGAGTTTTTGTGGGAAAATTTCCCCTTCAAGGCCCGCAGCCAATGAGATGCCGCCATGTGTCCAAGGAAGTGGCGGGGGTCGGAGGAAGACTAGTGTTTTTTACTAAGTGTTTTGGTGAAATTTCAAAAGGAATATTTTTTCCCGCAGGCCCACTGACGAATCAAATGCTGCCACGTGTCCAAGGGGGAAAATTAAAAAATTTGGCTAAGTGTTGGCGCATGGAAATTTTGGAGGGAAAGCCCGCGGCCAATAAAAATGCGCCACGTGTCCTATGGCGTGGGAGTTTCAGAGGGTGGAGGAGAAATTGGAATTTTGGTTAAGTGTTTCACCAAACTTCAATGAAGAAAGTTTAGGCCCACTGCCCCCGCCATCCAATTATATCTCGCCACGTGTCACCGGAGCCTGGAATGGTGGAGTGTGGGAGGAAATTGGGACCTTTTCCCAAAGTGTTGGCGTAAAAGGAAATATTTGCCCCAAGGGCCCACAGCCAGTAATATATCACCATGTGTCCTAAAGTGGCGGAGCAAGGGGAGAATTTGGGAAATTTTCCCAAGGAGAAAATAAAGGAAAATTCAGAGAGGAAAGCCCGCCCCCCTTTATGCGAGCCAATAGAATCTCGCCACGTGTCCAGGTGGCGCGAAACTTAAGGAAAGCCCTCGAGTGAAATTTCAAGAGGGTAATCCCGCACCCATGGGGTTATGCCATGTGTCTAGGATAGAAATGAATCAAACAGCCCATAGAAAAATTTGGAAGGACAAGCCCGCGTCCAATCAGCGCTTGCACGTGTCCCAAGCTCACTGGCCCGGCGGGGATTTTTTGGGAAGTTTTCCAAAGGTGAAAGTAAAGAAAAATGGAGCAGGATGGGCCCACACCCAATAGATACATGCCACATGGCACCTGGAAGGGTGAAGCATAGGGAAATTTTGGAAAATTTTCCAAATGAACAAAAAGGTAAAAAATTCAAATTTTTGCCCGCCAACCCGATTTGGCCCTGTTTTGCCCTAGAATTTCAAATGGCCATATCTTTCGATCCAGAGCTCTGTTTTTCACGTTATTTATATAAATGGAAATTTGGTGAAATTATCTACAAGATTCCAGGGTCTTTTTTTCATTTTTATGGATTCTAGAGATATAAAATTGAAAAACACCTCTGGCACGTGGTCATGGACAGAAATGACATTTCAACCACCGTTTATAATGAAGAATGGCTCGCATTCTCTCCTAGCATGGCTAAAAATGTCAGGGAATGGGTCTGTAAGGATTCCCATGCTATTTTGAATGTGTTTTGTTCAATGGTTGGACCCCTTCCATGTTTTCCCGTGTTTCTCTCTCCTGGGCTCATCCCTTGCACTGTAAAAGCCAGTTTTGGCTCATTTTCAAAGGGTGGAATATTTTTTATGTATTGCAGGTCCCCTTTCTCACCTTGGAAGTGATTTTGGTGAAATAACAGACCTTTTCTAAGAACTACAACTTTATTTTGCCTCTCACGTGTTGTAATCCAAGGGATTTTGATGTTAAAAATAACAATACAAGCCCTATGATTAGTTTTTATCCTCTACTTGTGTTCTTTGGCTAATTTCTTATTCTTCATTACAATTATCAGTTTGTGCATGAGGTTCTTTGTTGCATTCTATGGACTGTGTCAATTTGCAGAAGTGAAAAATGCTCACCACTCCTTTAGTGTATCACCTATTAGCATTAGTTTTAGCTCCTTTTTGCATTTTCTATCCTTGTCCCTTTGTAATTTAGAGTAGAATTAGAAATTTTGAACCTCTGCAATTGTGTAAGTGATATAACTAATCAAAGGAGTTGAGGAACCAGCCTCTAATCTGGAGATTCTTCTTCCATTTTACAAGTCCCACACTTGGGGAGAGGATTCAATGTTGTGCAATCACATTGGATGCATGGGATGATCAAACTAGAAATTTGATCAACGTCCAGGGGTGTGCTGATTTGCTACAATAGTTTTGGCATGCCCGGTGGGACTTTAGAGGTCTTCATCTTCATTGCAACAAAATTGATGTGCATTTTTTGCAAGTTTCTTGCTTAAAAGAGCCCTAAATTGCACATCTGGCGACTCCAAGGAAGAAGAATCAACTATTTTTAGCAGTGCAGGATTGAAAAAACTCATGAGAAGAATCACCACAAGGTCAAGAGTTGGAGAAGAAGAAGTTTTGTTTGAGTATCTGTAGTTATCTCCAAGAAGAAGGCAAAGAGGGAGGAGAATTCAAAGGTCTTTATCTCCACCAAACATAACTCTTTCCACTCCTCCACCTGGTAGGCCTTTCATTCAATCAACCAAGGTTCTAAGGCCCATAAAAATGGCACTAAACAACCCCTATGTCAATTTCACTGGCAGCAGCCCACTTGCTCTCAATGCACAAAATCCAATTCCAGTTACAGCATTAAAAAACATCCCATACTTCACTGGAGAAAATCAGACCACTCCTGGTGATCATGTCAACGATATTGCTAACATTTGTGCAATCCATGAAATCAATGAGATGCAAGTTACTGTCAAATTGTTGGCATCTTCATTCAAAGGAAAATCTTTACAATGGTTCAGGAGTCTTGCCTCAGGTTTTATTCAAAATTAGAACTAGTTATGTATAGCCCTCCATGAGTAGTTTGGAGAAAAGGGAGACAACTTGTCCCTTTTGGAGCAGTTGACAACCATCAAGAGAGCTCCCAATGAGCAGCTGACTGATTTTAATTTCAGATTTCAAAGGACTTGGGAGAGAATTCCAATGGTAGTCAGGCCAACAGTAGAAGGTGCTTTCCTTTATTACCTTAAAGCTTTAAATTCTAATATTTCTATGTTAATTCAATCCATGGGAGGCACAACTATTCGCATTGCTTATAGCATTGCTATTAGAGCTAAAAATTGTTTGATTCAAGCTAGCAAGCTGGCTCCTAGACCTCCAATGCCATTGTTTCCAAGTTTAGAGAGCCCAAATGCTAATCAAACACCTAATTTAGCTCCCATCCCCACTCCTAGAAATCAAAATTTGAATGAAGTTTCTACTTCATCTTCTAATGCCTCAAATGAGCTTCAAGAAGTCATGAAGTAGCTGTAAAATTTGGGCAATGAGCTGATTACACTCAAGAGGTAGCAAGCCTAAGGTTTTAGACCTTCTTTCCAACCCAAAGCTCAGCCCAACAAGCAGCCATATCAACCCCAAAGACCACCCAATCCAGCTGCAAATCTAAATCAAGCAAGGCCTCCTGCCAACAGACCATTTCAGCCCTATAATCCCAATGCTACATCTGCCTCTAAAGAATTAGTGCCTATACAAAACAATATAGCTCAAGAGTATGATTGGTGTTTCCCATGCAACGAACCTCACAACCAATCCATGTGCTTCAATGGTGCCTTGAATTAAGAATTAATGGTGACAACAACTAGTGTGGAGGGTGAGGGTAATCAAGAAACATTCCAGCAGCAGTCAACTCCAAATGATACCACACTTGTAAACTAGTAGACAGAAGATTTTTGTGGCATGAATCAAACAGTTTCCCAAAATGTTGTAGCTAAGACAAGGTCAAAGAGAAGAAATTTGGGTGAAGAACAGCCATTAGACCCAAGCAATCCTCAACCTTCTGTCACTCCACAAACTATTGGCAAACAAAATCCAATCCCAAACATGCAAGGACTGCCCAAAACAACTCCTAAGCCAACTCAAATACCAGTTACTACTGCCCATGTGCAAGGAATGAATGTGCAAGCCAAGGGGCAGCAAAAGGATACTTCATCTCCATTCAATATCATTGATTAGATAAAGAGGACAAACGTAAACATATCGATGTGGGAATCACTATCTATCCCAGGACAAAGAGATTTGCTACAAGCTGCCATGAAGGACTAGTCAACTTCAAATTAGCAAGTCCAAATGCAAGAGAAAGTGCTCACAAATGTTGCCCAGCCTGAGGGGAATCATGGAGGATAGCAAGGTAAAATGTTGAAGCCCCCTCCATTCTATGTTTCATTAATTATTAGAAATCAAGTAGTACACAATTGCATGATTGATTCCGGGGCAAGTAGTTCAATAATGCCCAAACAAATAACTGATCAGTTGGGAATTTAGTATGAAACCATATCCAAAGGGGTAGTGCAATTGGAAGGGACAGCAGTGACAACAGTTGGAGTGATTAAAAACTTGAGTCTTACCTTACATGCCTGCCCCAATGTTGTTGTTTTGCAAGATGTCTTAGTAATAGACCTTCCACCACTCTTTGCCCTATGTTTGTCAAGGGATTGTCATCACCAATCCGACACTATGATAATTCTTCACCGGGAACTCCTCATGCTATGATTATTTACTAATGCACAGCCTTTAATTTGGTGGATGTAATCTGGAAACACAAGCAACAAACGTAACACAAGAATACCATCGACTATGATAAGACATGAATGATGAAAAATCTAAAATATCAAAGTAAATTATAATATTAACATGAAATTGTTACAATCTCACCCATGAGGTACTTCAAGTGTTATTGACTTCACTTGCCTTCCACCAATACTATGGAAGAAACTTTACAATTACACCTCTTAATGGCTTCTTCAACACACCTTTAAACTGATGGCTTCCTTTACACACTTCATACAATATTTCTCATTACTTCATTCTATGCTAAGTGAGAGGGGTGGCCTTTCTTATTTATAGAACTTCCAGGCTTATCCATCTTATCTGTAAGATAGGATAAGAAATCCACTATGACGAATCATATTCCGTACCTTAACACTTATCTGTACATGTAAGCTTATCTTTTAAGATAAGATAAACCTTATCATTTCACATAGGTTCCACATTTTTAGACATTTTACAAATAAAATACACAAAATATTTATGACCTCACTCCTTGTCCTTATTACCAACATAATATTTCTAATTCCTAATCATGTAGACCCTACTTCTGTACTTACCCCAACTTTGAAATTTTAACATTACTAGACCACTTACGACAAATATTTACTTTTTACCACAACATTCCTATTGTACTTTTGACTATTACCATACTATACATTATTGGCGGTGTCGTACTAGCAGTGCCATTATCTTCTATCGGATGCTACTACTAATTATACTTAACAACATCCTATTCCTAATACATACATTAATGAAATAGAAATTACGGAGGAAAATTTTAGTGTCGACATCTTCCCCCTTCCTAGCTTCTACTCTGTCCTCGGAGTAGACTATTCTGGTGCTTGGAAAATCTTCAACTTGTCATGGTTGACCCATTTTGTAATGGGAGTGGCATCCAATTCCTCTAGTTGGTACATACCATTTTCGTGCATAACTGCTATTTTGTAGGGCCCCATCCATTTTGGAAGAAATTTTCTCTGTCTTCTTTTTTTGTATCTAGAATCATAGACTAGAACCAAGTCATTCACATGAAATGGAGACCACCGGATCTTTTGATCAAAGTATTCCTTCTGCTTCATTTTCTTCTTATAGCTTATATCCTTATTGCTATTTCCCTCATTTCCTCTAGCAAATGAAGATATACCAACCTTTCTTTTACTGAATCACTTTCATCCATCCTTTCATTTTTCATAACTCTCACAGTGGGAATATCAAACTCAATAGGAATAACTAGATCAATGTCATAATCCAATTGAAATGGGGAGTATCTTGTTGCTGACTTTGATGTTACCCTATATTCCCACAATGCTGCATGAATCCTTTTATCCCATTTATGTACCTGCAAGGCTGCATCTTTTGCTAGAATTTGACACAACACAAAATTTGTTTGTTCCACCTGTCCATTTGTGCTTGGCTTGTATGTTGTTGCATTCCTGTGCTTAATAGAAAACTTATTGACTAGGGCTTCTACCACCTCATTAATGAAGTGGCTTCCTTGATCTGTTACAATTTCTAATGGACAACCAAATCTGGTGACAATGCATTCATATATGAACCTTGCCACTTCATCCATGGAAGCTGTTTTCAATGGCCTAGCTTCAACCCACTTGGTTAAATAATCTGTGGCAACTACAATATACTTATTTTGGCGTGAGGTAGTTGGAAGTGGACCTACAATGTCTATTCCCCACTTTTCAAAGGGACCAAGTGGAAGAATAGGACATAATGGAGCTGATGAAGTCTTACGGTTACCATGTGTTTGACAAATATCACATGTCTTACAATAATTATAACAATCTTTAAAAAGAGTGGGCCAGTGATAACCTACATCCAAGATCCTTCTTACTGTAAGTTGTCCAGAGAAGTGCCCTCCACATGTACCATTGTGGAATTATTCTAGCAGTTCCTTCCCTTGATCACGTCCAACTGCCCTCTTGTACTGTCCATCAGGTCCTATTCGAAATAATACTCCATGTAGAATAGAATATGGACGACTGGCTTGAGTAATCTTTCTCTTAGTCTTTGCATTGGCACCATCAGGAAACTTGAATTCATTTAGATAATTCCAAATATCTATGTATTCACTAGGGATTGTGTCAAGGGATAACAATGCTGCATCGAGGAAATCATCATCATCACAAGATGATCCTAAACCATCATAGGCTCGAGAGAGTGCATCTACATTGACATGCTTCTTTCCTGGCCTATCTATAATATCAAATTCAAATTCTTGTAGCAAAATTATCCATCTTGCTATCCTCCCTGATGGGTTAGGCTTATTTACAATATATTTTAGAGCCTGATGATCTGTTACAACTAGAAATTTTTTCCCTAGCAAGTAATTCCTAAACTTCTTTACAGCAAAAATGATAGCCAGAGCCTCTTTTTTAGTTACAGTATAATTTACCTCAGCACTGCTCATTTGTCTTCTCCCAAAGTAAATTGGATGTTCATTCCCATTTTCATCCTTTTGGCTCAAAGTACTTCCTAGTGCTGCATTTGAGGCATCAGTGTACACAATGAATGGCTTGCTCCAATCTGGATTCTTTAAAACAGGTGAAGACACTAAGGGCTTCCTTCAGTTGTCCAAAAGCTTCATGCGCCTTATTTCCTAGTTCATAAGTAACATCCTTCTTCAAGAACTGGGTTAGTGGCTGTGCAATCTTTGAGAAATTCTTGATGAACCTTCTATAGTACCCCACATGGCCTAAAAATGATCTCAACTTACTTCTATTCATAGGAAATGGTAACTCTTTGATTTTTGAAACTTTATCAGGATCAGTACCAATACCATCTCTGGATACAACATGCCCTAACAAAACGCCTTTAGAACATCCAAAGACACACTTTGTAGGGTTTAGTGAGGCTTGTGCTTCATCTAACCTTTGAAATGTTGTCTCCATTTGGTGCAGGTGGTCCAACTTGCTCCCATAGATGCAAAAATCATCCATAAATACTCTGATGAAGGTCCCAATGTAGGGTTCGAACACCCTATTCATCAAACGCTGGAATGTTGCCCGGAGCATTACACAACCGAAAAGGCATAACTCTATATGAAAATGTTCCCCAAGGAGTGGTGAACATGGTCTTCAGCTGATCTTTCTCTGCTATACGAACTTGGTTGTAGCCGCTATATCCATCAGCAAAACTATAGCACTCCTGGCTAGCTACTTCATCCAAGATCTGATCTGAAAATGGAAGAGGGTAATGATCCTTCTTTGTTGCCTTATTGAGCTTCCTGTAATCAACACAAATGCGTAGCTTCCCATTCTTTTTTATTGAGATCACAATGGGAGAAACCCATTCTGAATTCTCCACAGCAAATATGAATCCTGCATCAAGCAACTTATCTATTTCTTCTTTTACAGTCTTGGAAAAATTAGGATTCATTCTATATGGCATTTGCTTTATGGGCTTAGCACCATCTACCAGCTCAATAGAATGTTCTACCCAACTTACTTGACGGAGTTCCTTGTAATCAAAAGTGAATATGTGTATGTACCTTTGAAAGAGCTGGAGGTAGGATTCCTTCTCACTCTCCATCACAGCATCACCAATCTTTATTTGTTGGAGACGATCATCAACTTCTTCTTCAGATAATTTTATGGGGTCATGAGTTGGTGTGACTGGAAGGATATCCATGACTGAAACATCAACCTCACTTTCTTCATCTTCAGTGTCCACTTCACTGGTACTAGAGTAATCAGAGGATGTCCAATCATCAGTTTCATCACTTGAATCCACAGGTTCTGCCTTATGATGTCGAGGGATCACGTTTATCTTCACCCTCTCTCTACCACGTCCAAGTGTCATGAAACCTTCATTCCAGTAGTTTCTTGCATGAACTCTCCTTAGCCATGGTCTTCCCAGTAGCATTGGGTACGCAACAGTACCATTTTTCATCACCTGAAAGTCTACCACACATACAACACCCATAATAGATATTGCCACATTTGAAACTACACCTTCTGGTTTAGTTTTTCCTTTATTTAATGACCTTAACATAAGTGTTGAAGGGCGATCAATTTTTAAACCCAACATATTCATTACAGACTCGGTCATTACATTAACTGCAGCACCTCCATCAACTAAGACATCATGAATTGAAATACCATTACATAATACCTCAGCTTGTGGAGCATAGGGATCTGCCTCTGCCTCCAAAATAGGGACCTCAACCTCCTTCCTTTGTCGAGCATTGAGTCCACTTCGCAACTCCCACCTCTTCTCAGAAGACATAGCCAAGAGTTGACCATATGTAATATTTGCAGGCCTTTTGGACAGATCTTCCAAGATGGAGTATGGTCCTTGCCCCTGTGAAATCAGAAAATCCTGCACACCCAACTTTCTTCTCCTATGTTTCTTACTAGTTTCTCCTTTCATCTTCTTAGGATCATTTCCATCTTGATTATCTTTTTCTTTCTTTCTTTTTGTTACAAACACATCTACTTCATTATTTTTGCTCTTATCTACTACATCAAAAGAATTCACAGGTGCTTTTCCTTTATCATTATCTCCTTTACCAGATGTAGAAGCTCTATCTGGACAATTATACTTATAATGACCCTTTTTATAACAACCATAACATACAACTTCAGAAATATTTCTTTTTGGACCTCTATCTCCTCCCTGAGAACTAAATTCTTTTCCTTGAAGAAGATTAATAGTTAACTGACCCATTTTTTTGAGCAGATCTTCATACTCAGTAGATGTACTAGGAGAAATATTTGTGCTCACCGGGAGTGGTTGTGGATTCTGGACCAAAGGTGCTGGTGTAGGCTCTACTTTAGCAACAATTTCTTTGGGCTCCTCTTCCATGCTTTCTTCTTGCCTTCTTGCAATCTCCTTTGCTTGTTCAATGGTAGCTGGGTGGTCATACTTCACTCGTTGTCTGATCTCTGGCTTCATCCCAAGAATGAAGTGCTTACATAGGAGATTATCCACGCCATTCATCAACCCATCCACTAATCCTTCCTTCCGGATCTGGGCATCAAGCTTCCTCCTTAGCTCTAGAACACGAGCATGATAATCCCTTATCTTCTCCTTCTCTCCTTGGGATAGCTTTGTGATCTCGATCATGAGATCTGCATATTTCTGTTGTTCACCAAATTCTTCAAGAAAACTTTCAGTTAATAAATCCCATGAATTTTTCACATTTTCACCTAGTGTTTCAAACCACCTAAGTGCTGAACCATCCAAAAAGGTAGGAAAAAATTCAGTCCATTGTTCCCTTCTTATAAGGCCATTACAAATACAAGATCATTTAAACTCTTGAATGAAAGAGGAAGCATCTTCATTAGATTGGGCTGAAAAAACAGGAATCTTCCCCATTTTCAAAAGTAACCACCATAAAATACCAACCCACAAGTACAATCAACAAGACTTATGTGCACAAATAATTGGAATCACTGTAATAGAAAGTGACTTTACACCTTTCTACAGTAAAATAGAAATGACCACGGTAACTATGGTAAAACTTGACTTACTGCAGTAAAAACTGACTTTACTGTGGTAAACACTATTCACAGTAAAAAGTGAAGTTACTGCGGTAAATACTATTCACGGTAAAAAGTGACTTTACTGTGATAAATACTATTCACAGCAAAAATGACTTTACCATGGTAACTACTATTCATGGTAAAAATGACTTTACCATGGTAACTACTATGCACAGTAAAAATAAGGTTACCCTCCAATTGATTTTTGACTAAGTGGGAATATCTCTCCAGAAAATCCACCAACGAGGAATGGTCCCGGCAACGGAACCAAAATGTCATCACCAATCCGGCACTATGATAATTCTTCACCGGGAACTCCTCATGCTATGATTATTTACTAATGCACAGCCTTTAGTTTGGTGGATGTAATCTGGAAACACAACAACAAACATAACACAAGAATACCATAGACTATGATAAGAAGGAATGATGATAAATCTGAAATATCAGAGTAAATTATAATATTAACATGAAATTGTTACAATCTCACCCATGAGGTACTTCAAGTGTTATTGACTTCACTTGCCTTTCACCAATACTATGGGAGAAACTTTACAATTACACCTCTTAATGGCTTCTTCAACACACCTTTAAACTGATGGCTTCCTTTACACACTTACTCATACAATATTTCTCACTACTTCCTTCTATGCTAAATGAGGGGGGTGGCCTCTTTATTTATAGACTTCTAGGCTTATCCATCTTATCTCTAAGATAGGATAAGAAATCCACTCTAACGAATCATATTCCATACCTTAACTCTTATCTGTACATGTAAGCTTATCTTTTAAGATAAGATAAACCTTATCATTTCACATGGGTTCCACATTTTTAGACTTTTTACAAATAAAATATACAAAATATTTATGACCTCACTCCTTGTCTTTATTACCAATATAATATTTCTAATTCCTAATCATGTAGACCCTACTTCTCTTCTTACCCCAACTTTGACATTTTAACATTACTGGACCACTTACGACAACTATTTACTTTTTACCAGAACATTCCTATTGTACTTTTGACTATTGTCATATTATACATTATTGGTGGCGTCGTACTGGCAGCGCCGTTATCTTCTATCGAACGCTACTAATATTTATACTTAACATCCTATTCCTAATACATACATTAATGAAATAGAAATTACGGAGGAAAATTTTAGTGTCGACAGGATTTCACAGCCAAGATTGGAGGTTACTTATCTACTGATTGGTCACACATGTTGTTCAAAACAAGGTATGGAACCAAGGCCACAATCAGATCTGAGCCTATTACAAACTTTCACATTGAGCCTTACACTCCAAGTCAGATCAATGCCAATTGTTCAGCGTTTGATCGAGAAGATCACCCAAGCACTGATGAAGCTGACACCAAAGTTGGAAGCATCCCAGATATAACTCTTGATGAATGGGCAAACAAGGTACATGCTTTTAATCCTTATCAAGAAATAGAAGAATCTGAGTTAGGAGTCTATTACATGCATGAAGAAAATCAGCCTATTCCTAGCATCACCAAGCTAGACCACAAGGATGATAATGAGGTATGGAAGTTGTTTTTTGATGGATCAAGGAGTAGACAAGGTGCAGGAGGGGGAGCTATGCTTGTTTCCCCTCAATGAGTGAAGTATTATTCAGCTTTTAGATTTTAGTTTGCATGCTCTAATAACACTATTGAATATGAAGCTTTGATACAAGGACTGCACTGGTCAATCAAGAGAGGAATAAAGAACTTGCAAGTCTTTGGTGATAGTGAGTTGATTGTCAACCAAGTTAAGGGACAGCATGCTGCCAAGAATGATCTGCTCAAATGTTACAAGAATAGGGTATGGGACCTCATTGAAGATTTTGAGGGCTTTAGCATAAAATCCATTCCTAGAAAGAGAACCAAGCTGCTGACAGGCTTGTAACAGTTGGGGCAGCCTTTAACATTGTTGAAAGCATTCAAAAAGACAAGGTACAGCCAAATATCCATGTGATTGTGAGGCCTTCAGTGCCGGAAAACAATGTACGTTGGTAAGTGTTTGAAAATGATCAACAAATCATCCATTTCTTACAAGAAGAGGTTGAGTTCTCAACCAAAAATTAGGAAAAGTTGGAGCAGCAGTATGGTGACCAAGTGGTGAAGTTGAGAACCAACAAACTACCAAAGGGACTTATTACTTTAGAGTCCATTTTCAATCCTAATGATTAGTTTAAGAAGGAGAAAGCAAACATCCAAGTGAAGGGAGAAGATTCAGTGCCCATCTCGGTAGAAGGAAGCAAATCACTCCAAATTGGTAAGATGACAACTGAGCAAGAAAGGTATGAGTTCATACAACTTTGTCAAGAATTCCCTGATGTGTTTGCTTGGAGCTATGAAGATTTGAAAGGTTTCAATCCTGAGTTAGCTCAACACACCATTTAGTTGGATCCAAGTACTAAACCCATCAGGTAAAAACAAAGGCCAGTCAATCCACACATTGAGCCTCTCATGAGGAAAGAATTGGATAAGTTGATAGAATCAAGAATCATATTCCCTATCAAGCATTCTAGTTGGGTTTCCAACTTGGTTTCAGTCAAAAAGAAGAGTGGGGAAATCAGATTGTGTGTTGACTTTAGAGATTTGAATAGAGCATTTCTTAAGGATCATTATCCACTTCCTTCTATGGAGCAGATTTTGTAAGTTGTTGCTGGCTCTAAAAGGTTTTCACTACTTGATGGCTATTTAGGGTACAATCAGATTATGGTGAAGGAAGAAGATCAGTTCAAGACAGCCTTTACAACCAAATGGGGAACTTATGCATACAGGAAAATGCCATTTGGGTTGTCCAACACTGCAGCTACCTTCCAAAGAGCAATGGACATGGCGTTCAAAGGTTTGATTAACAACATAGTGCTGATATATCTTGATGATATCACTGTTTTTTCAAAAAATACAGCAGACCACCTCTCTCATTTGAGACAAGTGTTCTAAAGGGGAGAAGATTTAGAGTCTCCTTGAATCCTAAAAAATGTATTTTCTTATCCCATAAAGGAAAGCTCCTTGGTCACATTGTCTCCAAAGAAGGATTAGCAATTGATCTAGAAAGAGTTAAAGCCATAAGAGCACTACCATTGCCAAGCCACAAGAAGGCCCTTCAAATTTTCTTGGGGAGAATAAATTTTGTTTAGAGGTTTGTCTCAGATTTTGCAGCCCTTGTCAAACCTATCACCAAGATGTTAAAGAAAAGCATGGCTTTCAAATGGACAACAGAAGGCAAGGAAAGATTTGAAGCAATCAAAGAAGCCATCTCTCAAGCACCAACTCTCACTAACCCAGATTTCTCCAAGGATTTCATCCTCTATGCGTTTGGGGGTGATGATACTATTTCTGCAATTTTGGTACAGCAGAACAAGGACAATGATGAGCAGCCAATTACTTTCTTTAGCCAAATCCTGGAGGACTATGAGGTGAGATATTCTTTCATTGAGAAGCATGTTCTTGTAGTAATCAGAAGCTTGAAGAAGTTCAAGCATTTAGTCTCAAACAACAAGGTTCAATTTTTGGTTTCTCATGCAGGAGTTAAAGACTTCCTCCTCAATAAAGACTTGAATGAAAAGAGAGCAGGTTGGATTACTCGTGTCATGGAATATGACATAGAGATCAAGGTCACCAAGTTGGTCAGAGGAAAAGGATTGTGTGAGCAGCTGATTTTGAGCAAACAAAAGGAAGCATGTAATGAGAAAGAGACCGTTTTGGCGTTGCAAGACAGCCATGAGCAAGGAAGCACTCAAGAGGAAAATAATGGTGTCCCCACTCCTTGTTGGACCCAAAGTATAATGCACTTCCTAAGCATAGGCTTATGCCCTCCAGAGATGAACAAGACCCAAAGAAGACACTTCAGATTGCAAGCTATCCCATATGCCCTTGTTGATGGTGTTTTGTTCAAAAGAGATGTGAATGGAGTACTGCTGAGATGCATTGGTACAAATCAGATTCATAGGGTGTTAGAAGAGTTCCATGGTGGACTAGCTGGTGGTCATTTTGCACCAAGAGTGATAGCTCTAAAGATCATGAGGGCTGGCTATTATTGGCCCAAGATTTTCAATGATTGTTATGCATGGATCAAGAGGTGCAAGAATTGTGCATTCTTCACAGGTAAAGAGAGGCTAGTTGCCCTTCCATTGCATCCAATTTCAGTTGACTAGCCATTCATGCAATGGGGTTTAGACTTCATTGGAGTCATTAATCCCAATTCAAGCTAAGGGCACAAGTGGATTTTAACAGCCACAGATTACTTCACTAAGTGGACTAAAGCAGTAGCACTCAAAGAGGCAAATGAATCTAGTATCCTAGACTTCTATGAGGGAATAGTAACCAGATTTGGCATACCAGCTACAATAATATCAGATAATGCATTGGCATTCATTGGATCCAAGGTGGCTGAGTGGGTTGTCAAGAATGGGATCTATCTAAGTACTTCATCAAACTATTACCCTCAGGGTAATGGCCAGGCTGAGTCTACAAACAAGAACTTGTTGAGGATCATTAGGAGGACTCTTGATGAAAATCAGAGGTCTTGGCATACTAAATTGAAATCAGCATTATGGGCTGATAGGATAACTCCCAAGAGATCTACAGGTAACTCTCCATTCAAGCTTGTTTATGGGAGAGAGGCAGTTTTTCCCATGACACTTGAGTTGCTAACATTGGAACTCATGAAGCAGTTGGAGTTATTGGAGTTTGAGCCCATAGAGGTTAGATATGTAGAATTGATGGAGCTCCAAGAAATCAGAAATCAAGCATCCCAAGCAATGGAGAAGGATTAGGCTTTGATAAAGAAGACCTTTGATAAGAAGGCCAAGGATAGATCTTTCTAAGTTGGAGATCTAGTGTTAAAATGGGATGCGGATAGAGAAAAAACGGGAAAGCATTCAAAATTTGATGCCATTTGGAGTGGCCCATACATGGTCACAAAGTGTAAGGATAGCAATGCTTTCCAATTGTCTTCATTGGATGGTGAGGAACTACAGATTCCAGTCAATGGAATCCATCTAAAGCATTGTTATTAAAGGAAAATTCTCCACTTTGTACATATTAGCTTCGGTTTCCATTCCACCAAGTGCTTGTGCACATTGTTTTTCTGTAGGTTAGTTTTCCTTCCCTAAGTGCTCTGGCACAAGCTTGTTGTTCTTGGAGATGTGTTTGCAGGCCTTGCTCCATCAGGTGATATTCCATCTTCCTCCTTGTAATGTTCTAGTCAGTTGGGGTATCGAACCAAGGAAATGATGACTCCATGCCCAATGGATTGCTTCAGGCAACTGGTAATTTCATCCAACAGGAAATGAATCCTCTGAGACACCAAAAATTTTATCCAAAATGTGCCCCCTGCTCATTTTTTTTTGTGGCTAACTCCTCTCATTCTTCCCTCTCTTGTGCCTCAGTCATAATTTTTTACTCTTCAGGAACCCAAAACTTTCTAGAAATGACACCATTAGATAGAGCTCTCTCTCAGCTTTCCAGAAAGTTAAATTTTTCCTCCTAACTCCATGTATTTTTAAAGTTATGGCTCGATGGAGTTTTTGTGGGAAATTTTCTCCTTCAAGGCCCGCAGCCAATGAGACGCCGCCACGTGTCCAAGGAAGTGGCAGGGGTCGGAGGAAGACTAGTGTTTTTTACCAAGTGTTTTGGTGAAATTTCAAAAGGAAAATTTTTTCCTGCAGGCCCGCCGACGAATCAAATGCTGCCACGTGTCCAAGGGGGAAAATTAAAAATTTTGGCTAAGTGTTGGCGCATGGAAATTTTGGAGGGAAAGCTCGTGGCCAATAAAAACGTGCCACGTGTCCTATGGCATGGGAGTTTCGGAGGGTGGAGGAGAAATTGGAATTTTGGCTAAGTGTTTCACCAAACTTCAATGAAGAAAGTTTAGGCCCGCTGCCCCCGCCAGCCAATTCTATCTTGCCACATGTCACCGGAGCCTGGAATGGTGGAGCACGGGAGGAAATTGGGACCTTTTCCCAAAGTGTTGGCGTAAAAGGAAATATTTGCCCCAAGGGCCCACAGCCAGTAATATATCGCCATGTGTCCTGAAGTGGCAGAGCAAGGGGAGAATTTGGGAAATTTTCCCAAGGAGAAAGTAAAGGAAAATTCAGAGAGGAAAGCCCGCCCCCCTTTATGCGAGCCAATAGAATCTCGCCACGTGTCCAGGTGGCACCGAAACTTAAGGAAAGCCCTCGAGTGAAATTTTAAGAGGGAAAACCCACACCCAATGGGGTTATGCCACGTGTCTAGGATAGAAATGAATCAAACGGCCCACAGAAAAATTTGGAAGGACAGGCCCACGTCCAATCAGTGCTTGCCACGTGTCCCAAGCTCACCAGCACAGCGGGGATTTTTTGGAAAGTTTTCCAAAGGTGAAACTAAAGCAAATTGGAGCAGGATGGGCCCGCACCAAATAGATATGTGCCACATGGCACCTGGAAGGGAAAAGCATGAGGAAATTCTGGAAAATTTTCCAAATGACCAAAAAGGTAAAAAATTCAAATTTTTGCCCGCCAACCCGATTTGGCCCTATTTTGCCCTAGAATTTCAAATGGCCATATCTTTCGATCCAGAGCTCTGTTTTTCACGTTCTTTATATAAATGGAAAGTTGGTGAAATTATCTACAAGATTCCAGGGTCTTTTTTTCATTTTGATGGATTCTAGAGATATAAAATTGAAAAACACCTCTGGCACGTGGTCATGGACAGAAATGACATTTCAACCACCGTTTTTAATGAAGAATGGCTCGCATTCTCTCCCAGCATGGCTACAAACATCAGGGAATGGGTCTGTAAGGATTCCCATGCTATTTTGAATGTGTTTTGTTCAATGGTTGGACCCCTTCCACATTTTCCCACGTTTCTCTCTCCTGGGCTCGTCCCTTACACTGTAAAAGCCAGTTTTGGCTCATTTTCAAAGGGTGGAATATTTTTTGTGTATTGCAGGTCCCCTTTCTCACCTTGGAAGTGATTTTGATGAAATAACAGACCTTTTATAAGAACTACAACTTTATTTTTCTTCTCACGTGTTGTAATGCAAGGGATTTTGATGTTAAAAATAACAATACAGGCCCTGTGATTAGTTTTTATCCGCTGCTTGTGTTGTTTGGATAATTTTTGATTCTTCATTACAGTTATCAGTTTGTGCATGAGGTTCTTTGTTTCATTCTATGGACTGTGTCAATCTGCAGAAGTGATAAATGCTCACCACTCATTTGGTGTATCACCTATTAGCATTAGTTTTAGTTCCTTTTTGCATTTTCTATCCTTGTCCCTTTGGAATTTAGAGTAGAATTAGAAAATTTGAACCTCTGCAATTGTGTAAGTCATATAACTGATCAGAGGAGTTGAGGAACCCACCTCTAATCTAGAGATTCCTCTTCCATTTTACAAGTCCCACACTTGGGGAGAGGATTTAATGTTGTGCAATCACACTGGATGCATGGGATGATCAAACTAGAAATCTGATCAACATCCAGGGGTGCTGCTGATTTGCTACAACAGTAAGTATGACCCCCATCAAACGATGGTAGACTACACTGCATTGAAGAATGCCTTCCTAGCAGAATTCTATATCCTATAATTTGAATAGAAGAGCATTAGCACCCTGAAGGATATCCAATAAGGAATGGAAGAGAGTGTGTGGGAGTACAATGCACAGTTCAAAACTCTCATTCCAAAACTATCCTATGGCATTCTCCCTTCTCAACATGCTCAATGTTTTTTTTGAGGATTGATAACATCATTTAGAAGGGCACTGTCACACAAGACTTTCATAGACCCACGCAAGGCATTAGAGGCTACCCTACGCACTGAGGTAGTTGGGAGCATTGATATTGGTATCAGCCCCTTTTTGGAGGCTTAAATTTCTACAATGATAAAGAAGATGGAGAAGTTGTCTGCAAACTCAATGCATGAGGTTCGTAGTGGGATTTGGTGTACAGACTGTGAAGTGGAAGGGCATGCAAATGATAGTTGCCCCTAAAATTCAGCATGCACCATGATGGTAGACTATGATATTTTCCATGGGGATCATGATGCAAGTAGGTGTCGTCTACTACAGCATGCAATCCACAAGAATGTTTCTTTCTATTGCAATATTTGTACCTCTATGACCCATGATACCAAGGATTACATACTAATTGATTAGATTCGTGATGTTACTAATCTTGGTGTGTGTTAGACTAGTCTTACAAGAAGTTCCAAGGATGATGATCATCGCTATGAAGGGTGCACAGATGGAGGAGCGCATGCAAGAATTTTTCATAGAGGATTTCATGGTCACAGTAACTGCAGTAGAGGACGAAGTGAATTCCCGTCAAGAACTTGTTGTGGATCTACATAGCATTACAAGTGTGAGTGTCCTGATCTGTTGTAATGCTTGTGGTGTGGAAAGAAACATAAGTATGAAGAGTTTCCAGAGTTTAATGATCATATAAACCAGCAACACAGGAAGGAAAAAGGCACTAGGATGGTGAGTATAAACAAGATCTATTCAAAGTGGATGCCAAGAGTGGCACGTGAGTCAAGACTAGAACTTGTATTGGTGACAATGCAAGTAGAGGTCGTGAGTGCCAAGGAGATGCCAAGACAAAAGACACTAGTTTTAAGAGAAGAAGTGGTACATGGGAAGTATCCAAACCCTGCTCATCAGAAGGATGTACATCAAGAGACTATCGATGTGATTAAGAGTTTGCAAGGGGAGATCCAATGTCTAAAGGAGTAGTCAAAGCAGTTACAACAAAGGAAGAATGTTGAGGCTCCAAAGGAGGACTTGGATGAAGTTAATGAATTATGTAGGATGTTAAGGCAAGAGAACATTATTCCCTCACTAGGATAATGACTGAGGGAGAAGGTACCACGTGTCGAAGCATAGCACAAAAGGTAAGTTTTGCATGTAAACCTTCCTCCTCACAACCTTGACTATGATAAGGATATTACATTGAATGCAATTGTTGATGGGTGGCTTTTAATAAATATCCTCATCAACACAGGAGTGGAGGTCAATGTTCTTACCTTGGATGTCTGGCATCAAATGGGAAGACCCGCACTACAACCATCTTTAAATGTGTTATATATGGAAAACAAAACAAATCCATCTTCAAAAGTTCACTGGAGATTTCGAAGTCATGGCGCTCACTGAGGCTGACAACTTTCCAGCATTGATTGAGCTCCCATGGTGTTACAAGAACAATGTTGACCTGCGGTTTAACAAGGGATATATTAGTTTTCAGAACAAGGAAGAAAGGGTGATTGTCCCTTTAACAGATGGGAATTCAGCACCCTATAATGAACCCTTGAGAGAGGAATTCCTCAAAAGAATCTATGTGCACTCCATCAAATATCATGAGATAACGCATCCCTCAGAGGGAGTTATCCAGTTTGAAGATGCTTAGTCCTTGAGTGATACCACTAGCATGGCATGTGACATTTGGGCACATGGGACTTATGAGTTTCTTGGGTGACAGTTAAGAGGATCTGTAACAAGGGTAACAAAGTCACACTCAGTCAGGCGTTTGGGAGGGAAGAAGTTTCCAAGTAAATCTAGAGGAGCATACCCTGAAATTTTCTTGTGAGAAATGGAGGCCTAGTGGAGGAATGAGGACGAGAGAAGGGGATTGCTTAGTTATAACCTTCTCGGAACTACAGTGCATTGGTGGGCTACATATTGGGAGAGCCTCCTAGAATGGTGCAAGGTAATAATCACATTTTCTGTAAGCTTATTGTTATCCAAAATTCACCCCCCAGGGTTAATTTGATAACATACATCAGAATTCTCAACTCCCAGGAAAATGGATTGATTCAGGGCAAAAATCATGTTTCTAGGGTCCCCTCAAATTTTTTCTAAGTTCCCTGTCTGAGAGGAAAAGAGCAAGCTCTGAGGAAAGGTGAAAAAAGTGGCAAAAACAAGCTTAGAACAGGAAAAATCGTGAAAATTGGCTAAGTCCTAGTCCTCGCAAAAGTTGGAACAGTTGGGACATCAAGGCGTGGTTCGGCTAAAAAGCCTCCAGGCAACCCGCGAAGCAAAGGGACATCTGGAAAAAATGGACGTGAAGGGCGCGAACCGCCCGGTTTGGCCGAAAAGGGGAACTTTCGCAAAGGAACAATCGGGCCGTCGGGACGCGTGGGACGCGGAAAGCCGGTTCGGCCAAAGGAGAAGAAAATCGACTAAGCATTTGGGACATCTGGGCCGCGAGGATGTGAAGGACGTGAAAAGGCGAAGCGGCCGAGAGCAAAGGAAGCCCATTTCGGGCGGTTCGGAAGAATTTGTCCCAGACAGTCCAGGACAGTTGGGACAAATGGACGCAAAGGACACGAACAGGCCGGTTCGGCCGAAAAGGGGAACTTAGCACTGGGACATCCGGGACAAAGGGACGCATGGGACACAGATAGCCGAAGGAGCTGAAAGCCAATCAAGCAACGCCACGTATCATCGGCCAAATTAGGACAAGGAATCCCATTTCGGGTGGATCGGGAGTTTTTGTCCCAAACAGTTTGGGACATCCGAGACAAATGTACGCGAAGGATGCAAAGAGCCGGCAAACCCACGGACCAATCAAATCACGACATGTGTCACAAGGGAAAAAGTCCAAAAGTCAAAGGGCAAGTTTTGAAGAGTCAGCCCGAGCCAATCAGAAGAGGACACGTGTCCAATGAAGTAGGAAAACCCACGAGAAAGGGAAGGAGAGATAATTACGCATCTAATCAGCACTTGCAACGTGTCGTCCAGGTGGCAGAGCGCGGGAAAAGATTTCAAAATCCATTTTGGCCTGTTTCGTGCCTTAAATCTTCAGATCATCATATCTTTCGATCCAGAGCTCGGATTTGCACATTCTTTATATCAACGGAAAGACGTTGAAGTTCTCTGCATGATTCTGGGATCAATCTTGCATTTTGGTGTAGTCTGGAGAGAGAAAATTGAGAAAACGTCCCTGACACGTGGTAATGCCAGAAGTGACGCTCCAACAACCAGCTTTAATGCAGTAGACAGTTAGCCGCTTCTGTTAGCCAGCCCGCCGTTTTGCCAGGATCCGCCACTTCTGCCATAATGAGATGATTTTAAATGTGACCTAGAAGTGGTTGGGGTAGATTCTGAATTTCCTCTCTTTTCCCTCTCTCATTCTTCCTATATATTGTAAAGAGGAGCTTCTTTCAAAAGGTCGAACATTTTCTGTTTTGCTCCTCCCTTCTTCTCCTATCAAGCGAATTTGTGGAGTTCGAACCTCTCATTTGAAACTATAATATGACTCTGCCTCTTGGCATTCTGTAGTGTATTGTATCAATCTTTGGAGCAAGTAATACATGTTTGTGGATGATTCTCAACCCTCTTTGTGTTCATTTTGCATCCTCCTGGTCTTTCACTGCAAGTTTTTGTTATCTGTGCATGATCTTATATCACATTTGAATGGACTGTGTTTACTAGCAAGATAGGTGTTCTTCATTCCTCGGTGCATCACCTCTATTAGCTTAGATTTATTTTTATGCATCTTCTTACCCTGTCTCCTTGGCAGATTAGATTAGGTTTCGAGAAAACCCTCTGCATATTTCGTGTGCATCTGAACAAAGGAATAGGAACCAGCCTTCTCTAGAGAGTCCTTTCTCACTTTTCAAGTCCCACACTTGGAGAAGGGATTCAATGTTATGCAATCACACTGGATGATAGTATGGTCAACCTAGAAACCTGACCAGCATCCAGGGGTGCTATGATTTTGCACTAACAGTTTTGGCACGCCGGGTGGGAGCTAGAGGTCTCATTTTTATTGCAGCAGGGTTGATGTGCATCTGCTGCATTTTTCTTGCTTAAAAGAGCTATTATTTGCATATCTGACGACTCCCAAGGGAAGAATCGATTGGTTCCAAGTGCAGGCCTGAAAAATCATGAGAAGAATCACCACAAGGTCAAGAGTTGGAGAAGAAGAAGTGTTGTTTGAATACCTACAATTATCCCCGAGAAGGAGGCAAAGAGGAAGAAGGATTCAAAGGTCTCCATCTCCACCAAACAGAACTCTCTCAACTCCTCCACCTGGCAGGCCTTTCATTCAATCAACAAGGGTTTTAAGACCAATCAGAATGGCTCATAACAACCCCTACGTCAACTTCACAGGTAGCAACCCACTTGCTCTCAATGCACAACATCCAATTCCTATTGCAGCCTTGAAGAACATTCCCTACTTCACTAGAGAAAATCAGACTACTCCAGGTGATCATGTTAAAGATATTGCTAACCTTTGTGTAATTCATGAAATCAATGAAATGCAAGTGGCTGTCAAATTACTGGCATCTTCATTCAAGGGTAAAGCATTACAATGGTTTAGGAGCCTTGGAGTTGGTTCTATCACAAACTGTAATCAGCTGTGTATTGCACTTCACGAATAATTTGGAGAGAAGGGAGACAACTTGTCTCTTTTGGAGCAGTTGACAACTATCAAGAGAGCTCCCAATGAACAGCTGACCGATTTCAACTTCAGATTTCAAAAAACTTGGGAGAGGATTCCAGTGGCAGTCAGGCCAACAGCAGAAGGTGCTTTTCTATACTATCTCAAAGCTTTAAATTCTGATATTTCTATGTTGATTCAATCCATGGGAGGCATAACTATCCCTATGGCTTATATCATTACCATTAGGGCTGAAAATTGTTTAATCCAAGCTGGAAAACTTGCCCCTAGGCCTCCCATGCCATTGTTTCCAAGTTTAGAGAGTCCAAACACTAGTCAAGCACCTAACTTGACTCCTTCTCCCACTCCTAGAAATCAGAGTTCAAATGAAGCTTCCACTTCATCTCTAAGTGCCCCAAATGAGCTTCAAGAGGTCATGAAGCAATTGCAAAACCTAGGCAATGAGCTAGTTACTCTCAAGAGGCAACAAGCCCAAGGTTTCAGACCTCCTTATCAACCCCAAGCTCAACCTAATAGGCAGCCATACCAACCACAAAGACCACCTAATCTAGCTGCAAATATGAATCAAACAAGGCCTCCTGCCAATAGACCATTCCAGCCCTATAATTCAAATGTCATAGCTGCCTCTAAGGCATTAGTGCCAACACAGAACAACATTGCTCAGGAATACGATTGGTGCTTTCCATGCAACAAGCCTCATAACCAATCCATGTGTTTCAATGGTGCCCTCAATCAAGCATTGATGGTGACAACTACTGGTGTGGAGGGTGAGGGCAGTCAAGGAAACAGTCAACAACAAAAAACATTCCAACAGCAATTAGCCCCAAATGACACCACATTGGTGAACTGGCAAGCAGAAGATTTCTGTGGCATGGATCAAGCAGTTTCTCAAGGTGTTGCAGCCAATACAAGGTCAAAGAGGAGAAATTTGGGTGAAGAACAGCCACTAGCTCCAACCAGCCCACAACCTTCTATGACTCCAGAAATGATTGGCAAGCAAAGTCTAGTTTCAAATGCACAAGGGCAGCCAAGAACAGCACCTAGGCCAACTCAAATGCTAGCTGTTGCTGCCCACGTGTAAGGAGTAAATGTGCAAACCAAGGGACAGTAGAGAGATCCTTCATCACCATTCAGCATCATTGATCAGATGAAGAAGACAAACGTCAATATATCTATGTGGGAATCCCTATCCATCCCAAGCCAAAGAGATCTGCTGCAAGCAGCCATGAAGGATTGGCCAACTTCGAATCAGCAGGTTCAGATGCAAGACAAAGTGCTTACAAATGCTGCCCAGCCTGAAGGAAGTCATGGAGCACAACAAGGTAAAATGTTGAAGCCCCCCCCTTTCTATGTTTCATTAATCATTAGAAATCAGCTAGTACATAATTGCGTGATAGACTCCGGGGCAAGTAGCTCAGTAATGCCTAAACAAATAGCTGATCAGCTAGGGCTCTAGTATGAAATAACATCTAAAAGGGTAGTGCAGTTAGATGGAACAGCAGTAGCAACAGTTGGAGTGATTAGAAACTTGAGTCTTACCTTGCATGCATGTCCAAATGTTGTTGTTTTACAAGATGTATCAATCATAGACCTTCCACCACTCTTTTCCCTTTGCTTGTCAAGGGACTTCACAGCCAAGATTGGGGGGTATTTCTCTACTGATTGGTCACACATGCTATTCAGAACAACATATGGAACTAAGGCCACAATCAGATCTGAACCTATTGCAAACTTCCATATTGAGCCTTACACTCCAAGTCAAATTAATGTCAATTGCTCAGCATTTGATCAAGAAGATCACCCTAGCACTGATGAGGCTGACACCAAGGTTGGAAGTATCCTGGATTTGACTCTTGATGAATGGGCAAGCAAGGTGCATGCTTTTGATCCTTATCAAGAGGTAGAAGAATCTGAGCTAGGGCTTTATTGTTTACATGAAGAGGATCAACCTCTCCCCAGCATCACCAAGTCAGATCATAAGGACAAGAATGAAGTATGGCAGCTGTTCTTTGATGGATCAAGGAGTAGAGAAGGTGCAGGAGGAGGAGCTATGCTCGTTTCACCATAAGGTATAAGGTATTACTCAGCCTTCCATTTCCAGTTTTCCTGTTCAAATAACACTGCTGAATATGAAGCCTTGGTGCAAGGGATACATTGGGCAATCAAGAAGAAAATAAAGAACTTGTAAGTCTTTGGTGACAGTGAACTAATCATTAATCAAGTCAGGGGACAACATGCTACAAAGAATGAACTGCTAAAGAACTACAAGAATAGGGTATGGGACCTCGTTGAGGATTTTGAAGCTTTCAATATCGCGTCCATACCTAGGAAGAAAAATGAAGCCGCAGATAGGCTCGCAGCTGTTGGAGCAATGTTTGATGTGGTTGACAACATCAAAAGGGAAAAAACATAGCCACATGTCCATGTGATTGTGAGGCCAGCGGTTCCAAATAATAACACCAACTGGCAGGTGTTTGAGAACGATCAACAGATCATCAATTTCTTACAAGAAGAGGCTGAATTCTCAGCTAGGAATCAGGACATATTAGAGCAGCAGTATGGGGATCAAGTAGTGCAGCTGCGGACAAACAAGCTTCCTAGGGGTTTAGTAACTTTGGAGTCTATCTTCAACCCTAATGACTAGTTCTGTAAGGAAAAGGCTAAAATACAGGTCAAAAGAGAAGATTCAGAGCCAATTCCAGTTGGGGAAAACAAAACACTTCAAATTGGCAAGGTAGCCACTGAACAGGAGAAATCAGATTTCATACAACTTTGCCAAGAATTTCCAGATGTCTTCACTTGGAGCTATGAAGACTTGAAAGGTTTCAATCCCAACCTGACTCAGCATACCATAGAATTGGATCCGGATGCTAAGCCCATCAGGCAGAAGCAGAGAACAGTTAACCCTCACATTGAGCCTCTAATGAAGAAAGAGCTAAATAAGCTAATAGAGGAAAGCATTATATTCCCTATCAAGCACTCAAGCTGGGCCGCAAACTTGGTTCCGGTCAGGAAGAAGAGTGGAGAAATCAGGTTGTGTGTAGATTTCTAAGACCTAAACAGGGCATCTCTCAAAGACCATTACCCACTTCCTTCAATGGAACAAATATTGCAAGTAGTATCCGGTTCGGAGAGATTCTCTCTCCTAGATGGCTACTCAGGGTATAATTAGGTAATGGTGAAGGAAGATGACCAGTTCAAGACGGCTTTCACCACCAAATGGGGGACCTATGCCTACAAGAATATGCCATTTTGGCTATCAAATGCTGGAACCACTTTCCAAAGGGCAATGGATATGGCATTCAAGGGGTTGATCAATAAAATAGTTTTGATATACCTTGATGACATCACTGTATTCTCCAAAAATGCAGTGGATCACCTCTTTCATCTGAGGCAGGTATTTCAGAGGTGTAGAAGATTTGGGGTATCATTGAATCCCAAAAAATGCATATTCTTGGCTCATGAGGGAAAAATTCTTGGCCATATTGTTTCAAAGGAGGGATTGATGATTGACCTAGAAAGAGTTGAAGCAATTTGAGCGTTGCCATTACCAAGTCATAAGAAGGCTCTTCAAAGCTTCTTAGGAAGGATCAATTTTGTCCGCAGGTTTGTTCCAAACTTTGCAGCTCTCGTAAAGCCAATAACACTAATGTTGAAGAAGAGCATGGCATTTAAGTGGACATCTGAAGGCAAGGCAAGTTTTGAGGCAATAAAAGAGGCTATATCTCAAGCTCCAACTCTTGTCAATCCAAAATTCTCCAAGGATTTCATGTTATATGCCTTTGGTGGTGGAGATATAATTTCTGCAATCTTGGCACAACAAAACAAAGAAGGATTAGAAAAACCAGTTGCTTTCTTCAGTCAAGGCTTGGAGGAATACGAAACTAGGTACTCTTTCATTGAAAATCATGTACTTGCAGTGATCAGGATTTTAAACAAATTCAAGCACCTAGTCTCAAACAACAAGATTCAATTATTGGTCTCTCATGTGGGAGTCAGGGACTTCCTTCTAAACAAGGATCTGAATGAGAAACATGCAGGATGGATAACTCGTGTCATGGAATATGACATCGAGATCAAGGTCACCAAACTAGTACGTGGGAAGGGACTATGCAAGCAACTAGCCTTGAGTCGACAAGTTGAAGCGGACAATGAAGAAAATGTTGTCTTGGTACTACAGGATGGTCAAGAATAGGAAAATGATAATGTGCCCACCCCTTGTTGGACTCAGAGTATGATACACTTCCTACAGATCGGCCTATGCCCTCCAGAAATGAGCAAAGTGAAGAGGAGATACTTCAGGTTGCAGGCTGTTCCATATGCCATTGTTGATGGAGTTTTGTTCAAGAAAGATGTGAATGGAGTGTTGCTGAGATGCATTAGCACAAATCAGATTCAAAGGGTGTTGGAAGAGTTTCATGGTGGACCAGCTTGGGGTCATTTTGCACCAAGAGTGATAGCTCTAAAAATCATGAAGGCTGGTTATTATTGGCCTAAAATCTTCAGTGATTGCTATGCATGGATCAAGAGGTGTAAGAATTGTGCATTCTTCACAGGAAAAGAAAGACTTGCTGCCCTTCCATTACGTCCAATTTCAGTTGACCAGCCATTCATGCAATGGGGTTTGGACTTCATTGGAGTCATTAATCCCAATTCAAGCCAAGGGCACAAATGGATTTTGACAGCCACGGATTACTTCACCAGATGGACAGAAGCAGTAGCACTCAAAGAGGCAAATGATTCTGGCATCTTAGACTTTTATGAGGGGATAACTACCAGATTTGGTGTACCTACTACAATAATCTCTAATAATGCATTGGCATTCACTGGATCTAAGGTGATTGAGTGGGTTGTCAAGAACGAGATCTACCTAAGCACTTCATCAAAATATTACCCTCAAGGTAATGGCCAGGCCAAGTCTATAAACAAGAACTTGTTGAGGATCATTAGGAGGAATCTTGATGAGAATCAGAGGGCTTGGCATACAAAACTGAAATCAGCCTTATGGGCTAATAGGATAACTCCCAAGAGATCCACAGGTAACTCTCCATTCAGGCTTGTCTATGGAAGAGAGGCAATCCTGCCCATGTCACTTGAGTTGCCAATGTTGGAACTCATGAAGCAGATGGAGTTGCTTGAATTTGAGCCCATGGAGGTGAGGTATGCAGAGTTGATGGAGCTGCAAGAGATCAGAAATCAGGCATCCCGAGCAATGGAAAAGGATCAAGATTTGATCAAGAAGACCTTTGATAGAAAGGCCAAGGATAGATCTTTTCAAGTTGGAGATCTAGTGTTAAAATGGGATATGGACAGAGCAAAACCGGGAAGGCATTCAAAATTTGATGCCATTTGGAGTGGCCCATACATGGTTACAAAGTGCAAGAACAACAATGCTTTCCAATTGGCCTCATTGGATGGTGAAGAACTGCAGATTCCAGTCAATGGAATCTATCTCAAGCGTTGCTTCTAGAGGGAAGTTCACTACCTCTGTAAATATTAGATTAGATTTTCTTTCCTCCAAGTGCTTGTGCACATTGTTTTACTATAGGTTAGTCTTGTTTTCCCTAAGTGCTTTGGCACAGCTTGTTGTCCATGGAGATGTTTAGCAGTCCTTGCTTTCATCAGGTGATATTCCATCTTCCCCCTTACACATTCTTAGTCAATTGGGATTCTAAACAAAATATTTGATGACTCCATGCCCAATAGACTGCTTCAGGCTACTGGCCTTTTCACCTAGCAGGAAGGTACCCTCGCTGAGTCACCAATTGTTATCCAAAATTCACCCCCAGGGTTAATTTGATAACATACATCAGAATTCTCAAGTCCCAGGCAAATGGATTGTTTCAGGGAAAAAATCATGTTTCTAGGGTCCCCTCAAATTTTTTCTAAGTTCCCTATCCGAGAGGAAAAGAGCAAGCTCTGAGGAAAGGTGAAAAAAGTGGCAAAAACAAGCTTGGAACAGGAAAAATCGTGAAAATTGGCTAAGTCCTAGTCCTCGCAAAAGTTGGAACAGTTGGGACATCAAGGCGCGGTTCGGCCGAAAAGCCTCCAGGCGGCCCGCGAAGCAAAGGGACATCTGGGACAAATGGACGCGAAGGGCACGAACCACCCGGTTCGGCCGAAAAGGGGAACTTTCGCAAAGGAGCAATCGGGCCATTGGGATGCGTGGGACGCGGAAAGCCAGATCGGACGAAGGAGAAGAAAATTGACTAAGAATTTGGGACATCTAGGCCACGAGGACGCAAAGGACGTGAAAAGGCGAAGCGGCCGAGAGCAAAGGAAGCCCATTTTGGGTGGTTCGGAAGAATTTGTCCCAGACAGTCTAGGACAATTGGGACAAATGGACGCAAAGGACGTGAACTGGCCGGTTCGGCCAAAAAGGGGAACTCAGCACTGGGACATCCGGAACAAAGGGACGCGTGGGACGCGGATAGCCGAAGGAGCCAAAAGCCAATCAAGCAATGCCACATGTCATCGGCCAAATTGGGACAAGGAAGCCCATTTCGGGCGGATCGGGAGTTTTTGTCCCAAACATTTTGGGACATCCGGGACAAATGTACGCAAAGGACGCGAAGAACCGGAAGACCCGTGGACCAATCAAATCACGACACGTGTCACAAGGGAAAAAGTCCAAAAGTCAAAGGGCAAGTTTTGAAGAGTCAGCCCGAGCCAATCAGAAGAGGACACGTGTCCAATGAAGCATGAAAACCCACGGGATAGGGAAGGAGAGATAATTACGCATCCAATCAGCGCTTGACACGTGTCGTCCAAGTGGCAGAGCACGGGAAAAGATTTCAAAATCTGTTTTGGCCTGTTTCATGCCTTAAATCTTCAGATTGTCATATCTTTCAATCCAGAGCTTGGATTTGCATGTTCTTTATATCAACGGAAATCTATTGAAGTTATCTACATGATTCCATGATCAATCTTGCATTTTGGTGTGGTATGGAGAGAGAAAATTGAGAAAACGTCCCTGACACGTGGTAATGCCAGAAGTGACGCTCCAACAACCAGCTTTAATGCAGTAGACAGTTCGTCGCTTTTGTTAGCCAGCCCACCGTTTTACCAGGATCCGCCGCTTCTGCCATAATGAGATGATTTTAAATGTGACCTAGAAGTGGTTGGGGCAGATTCTGAATTTCCTCTCTTTTCCCTTTCTCATTCTTCCTATATATTGTAAAGAGGAGCTTCTTTCAAAAGGTCGAACATTTTCTGTTTTGCTCCTCCCTTCTTCTCCTATCAAGCGAATTTGTGGAGTTCGAACCTCTCATTTGAAACTATAATATGACTCTGCCTCTTGGCATTCTGTAGTGTATTGTATCAATCTTTGGAGCAAGTAATACATGTTTGTGGATGATTCTCAACCCTCTCTGTGTTCATTTTGCATCCTCCTGGTCTTTCACTGCAAGTTTTTGTTATTTGTGCATGATCTTATATCACATTTGAATGGACTGTGTTTACTGGAAAGATAGGTGTTCTTCATTCCTTAGTGCATCACCTCTATCAGCTTAGATTTATTTTTATGCATCTTCTTACCCTGTCTCCTTGGTAGATTAGATTAGGTTTCGAGCAAACCCTCTGCATATTTCGTGTGCATCTGAACAGAGGAATAGGAACCAGCCTTCTCTAGAGAGTCCTTTCTCACTTTTCAAGTCCCACACTTGGAGAAGGGATTCAATGTTATGCAATCACACTAGATGATAGTATGGTCAACCTAGAAACCTGACCAGCATCCAGGGGTGCTGTGATTTTACACTAACAGTTATCCAGGAGCAATGTACCCACTATCAAACAATATTACCATGGTAAAGAGACCACCTCATCTCATGTCCAAGAGTGTGATAAGGTCTAGATGGGAATCACGGAAGCATTGCCACCTTCATTATGGGTGCATAAGTTGTATTCCACCTTACAAGGTTGTGTGCATGCATGGTATATTCATTTGGAGATGCACCGCCAAATAGGTAATTGGCAGGAGTTAGCGGTTGAATTCATTCAATATTTTTAGTATAGGAGTACCAAGCCATCAATGGATAAGGTGTTGTAAGCAATCAAGTGCCTTATGATGGGATATTTTTCTATGGCAGAAGATAGGCTACTGGAGTTGTTGGGTGAGCCATTTTTGGAGATGTTCCTCAATGAAGAAGAATCAGATGAAGTACAGCTTGAGCGCTCGTGCATGGAGAAACAAAAAGAAAAAATGGTCTATGTACTATATGGTGAAAAAATGGAAAGTTTGGATGTTAACCATTCTGAAGGTATGCGTGAAGTCATAGATAGCATTGATGAGCGATCATGCACCTACCATGAACCATTGAAAACAAATAAGGTTAACATTGGGATAGAGACAAAACCTAAGGAAGCCATCATTGGGGAATATTGGTTGAAAAAGGAAGTTTCAAAGGTTATTGATCTATTGCACGAGTTCCAGGATTTGTTCGCTTGTGGGTACCATGAACTCAAAGCCATCCACAATTCCTTAGGGTAGATGAATATTAAGTTAAAGTAAGGTGTGCACCTGATCTAGAAGAGGCCTTATCAGATGAATCTAAATTTGCGTGTATGGGTCAAGGAGGAAATAGACAAGATGATAGCATCTAGTATCATTGAGGCAATGGAAGAATTAGAATGGATAATCACAATGGTCATCAATATCAAGAAGGATGGAAGAATAAGGATATGTGTTGGCTATAGGGATTTGAATGCGGTATGTGTGATCGATCCTTTCCAAACCCCCTTTACTGAGGAAATTCTAGAAGGAGTGGCTGAGCTCAAAGTCTACTCTTTCACGGATGGGTTCTCAGGGTATCACCAAGTCAGGATTGTAAAGGAAGACCATAGAAAGATAACATTCACCACTAAATGGGGAAGTTTTTCCCACACAGTTATGCCTTTTGGATTGAAGAATGCGCCTGTTGTGTTCTTGTGCATCATGGTACAAGCATTTCAAGACTTCATCCATAAAATTCTTCAAGTTTACCTTGATGATTGGATTGTATATGGGTTGGTGAAAGACCATTGTGACAACTTAAGGCTGATGTTTGAGAAATTTCAGCAATTGAGGATATCCCTCAGCATTAAGAAATGTGTCTTTGCTACCCCATTTAGAACCCTATTAGTACATATTATATGCAATGAATGCTTACTAGTGGATCTTACCAAAGTTGCAATTATTGTGGGATTAGGGGATCCTACTAGTCAAAGCACAGTGCGTGGATTCCTTGGACATATGGGGCACTATAGGAAATTCATCAAGGGGTATGCCAAGATTCCTACGCCGTTGGAGGAATTTCTAAAACACAAGAGTTCCTTTCATTGGGGAGAGGCACAACAGAAGGCATTTGAAACTTTGAAGGATAGGCTTGTCACTATGCCCATATTACACTTTCCTTCTTGGGATATGCCTTTCCATGTGCATGTTGATGCCTTAAGAACAGTCATGGAAATAGTACTATCACAGCCTAGTGAGGGAATTGTTGATCACCCCTTTTATTTTGCAAGCAGGAATTTGACACCAACAGAACAAAATTACACAACTATTGAGCTCAAGGCACTGTCAATGATCTACGCACTGCACAAGTTCAGATAGTACCTGTTGGCAGCACCCTTTATATTCTACACACACCATATGGTGTTGAAATACTTGGTGAACAATCTCATTTTACAAGCGTGCATATGTCATTGGGTCCTATTATTCCAAGATTTTGAGTTCACGGTGGTTGTAAAACCAGGAAAAAGAAATCTAGGACCCAACCACTTATCAAGGATTAACTTAGGGTAGGATGCACAAATCATTAAGGATACCACGTCAGATGTGTAAATATTTAGGTTACGGTACATGCCCTCAGACTTGGAAGATATCGCAGTATTCTTGAAAACTGGTGTGGTGTCGGACAGGATGAATGCTCTTGAGATAAAGTAATTAGTAGTATGCGCCGCACCCTACATGCTAATTAGTGGATATTTGTATAAGCTAGGACATGATGAGGTTCTACATTGATGCGTATTAGAACATGAGCACATGGCAATTATGGAGGAAGTGCATGGTGGGATTGCTGGAGGACACTATGTGGGAAATGCTACCGTGCGGAAGATTCTACTAGCAGGGCTTTGGTGGGAAACCATCTACCAGGATTATATTGAGTTTTACAAGGCCTGTGACCATTTCCAGCACCTTAGAAACCTGGAAAGAGGGATGAGATGCTCTTGCAACCAATAGCCAGCACTGAACCATTTGAAAAATGGGCAATCGACTTTATAGGGCCAATTTCACAAGTTACGTGAAGGACTAGTTTGTGGTATATCATTACTTACACTGATTACTTGACATAATGGGTAGATGCAACGCCTACAAAGGATTGCACTATAGCAACAGTTGCTATATTTTTATGGTAGAACATAATCATCTGGTATGGTTGTCTCTTAAGCTTAACAAGTGATAGGGGTACTCATTTTCTCAATGAAATGGTCAATATTCTACTAGAAAAATTTATGTTGGCCCATCAAAACACTACCCCTTATCAACCTCAAGCAAATAAAATTGTTGAGGCATTTAACAAAATACTAAGTCAAACATTGACCAAGATCTGTGACGTTGGAAGACATGGTTGGAATGACAAGGTATCAGTCATTTTATGGGCATACAGGAAAACCTACAAGATGTTAAACAAAGCCACACTGTTTCAATTGGTGTTTAGTTTGGAATTTGTTTTACTGGTTGAATTCATGTTGCCATCGTTGCGTATAATTCACATAGGAGGACTAGCTGATGAAAAATCACTGGAAGAGAGGATTGGTAAGTTGATGTAGTTAGACGAAAGGTGATTACTTGCTAGATGGATTCAAAAGAAGAAAAAAGTAAGACAAAAGGCGTGGCATGATTTTCATATCAAAAATAAGTAGTTTGAGGTTGGGCAGATGGTGTTGTTGTATGATTCCAAGTTTCTACGCCATCCGAGGAAATTGAAGGTCCATTGGCTAGGACCTTACATCATCTCGTACATCTTTGATTTGGGTGCTTTGCCAGTTACAAGCGCTAGATGGGACGAGATTTTCTTGGACACTTCAATGGCAGTAGGCTGAAATTCCTACTTATAAATAAGTCTTCTTGGTGTTTATAAATAAGGTAGTTATTTCCAGTTAGCTTAGAATTTCCCTTTATTTCTTTTTCTTTTCTTTTGTTTCCCTTTCACATTGTTTGTTCCTTTCTTTTTGTCCTGTTTTACGCCTTGTGCACCTGTAACCCCATTATTTTCAGAGGTTGTGTATCAGTAGAGGACCACGAATCTATTTTTGTGTGGGGTGGAGAAATGTAAAGTAAAGTATAAGCCAGTAGTAAAATATGAGTGGCTCAGTAGAAGGAAGCACGTAAGAATGAGAAAGTGTGTGAGGAAATGGTGGATAATGAATTATGGTGTCAAGAAGGCTGTAAAAAAGCCCATATACAAAAAATGAAGATCATAAGAACAACATAAGGTAGGAAAGGGAAAAAATCAGGTAAAGGACAGAATAATTTTCTTCGGCACTATAGATGCGTGCGTAAGAATCTTTAGTTATATTGGATTTTTTGCGCGCTAGAAGGTTGTGAGGGTTTTTCACACAGGATTGGGCATGTGTGTAAGGGTGCTTAAATTTGTCCTAGTGGAAAAATCCAAATTTAAGGTTAAGTATGTTGGTAGGTGGTATAACATTTATTGCTAGAGAGGAGAAAAAACTATAAATAAGAGTTTGGGCAAGTCATTATTCTACCTTGCTATTACGCAATTGAAGCACTCTTGCAAACTAGGGCATCTAGAGAGATTTGTACGAAGAAATACAAATCCTAGAAATCTAAGTGCGTGACCAGAATATATCTGCAGACCAAAGTGGAAGGAGTACATGAACATGGGGAAAATTAGTTTGTAGTGCATCATATTGTGGAAGGTTATCCTAGTTAGGGTTTGTAGTTAGGGCACAGAGATAGAAGGATTTATTCCAGGCTTTGAGTTTCGAGATTGAGTAGAGAAAAGAGTTTTAAATTTTAAACTAACAAAAAGAATGGCACTAAATAAGGTGATCGTTTCACCAAAGAAACAAAAGGGCAAGGGAAAGGAAAAAAAAACTGCTACCATCACGAGCTCTAATGAGGAATGCTACACAAAAATGCAATACCCAGATGGGGTGTTGCTGGGAAACGAGTGAGTGTCTCACTTGAGACAAATGGCCATAAGAAATTACAACCATTGCATGAGCACTAAAGAGAAAGAAATAGCACTAGAGTTTGTTCATCTAACCAACAAGAGGACACCAGATGGAATGCCAATATACAGCAACGAGGTGAAAGTAAAGTTGGAAAAGGCAGGGCTATTACAATTATATGAGTTTCCTTACTTTGGCAAGCTCGAGCGGCTATATCAATGGTTGTCACGCATGCATGAAGACCATTTCTAATTTACAAGCCATAAGATGCGCATAACACATCAGCTGATATCCAAATTCAATGGCCTTAATTGTGAAGGAGAATCCATAGATGATGATCTGAGTGATAAGAAATCCATCAAGGAAATAGTAGCAGTTTATCACTACAAAAAGGGTTTGCAGTACTTTTACATCATAGAAATTTTGGACCCTGTTATGAGGATGGTCACACGCTTGGTCACTAAGCTTAATGATCAAGAAATATGGACACAAGTGAATAAGGCATGGCTGAATGTATGCCAAAAAATATCTCAAAGGAACATCTATAACCTGTCCGCTTTTATTGCAGATGAAATCATAAGCAACACATAGGAAGGAGAAAAGATCTTATAAGGCAATGTCCTTCTCACCATTGTCTTCTCAGAGATTGGAGTACCAGATGGGCCAAAAAAAATCATTTGGGAGTATCTAAAAGAGAACCCTTTTCCCGTGAAAAGGTTTGAGAGGTATACTTGTGAAACCATGACAATCACTCATAAGGCGTGCCTAGAGAAGTGGTAAAAATGAATACGTGATGCATTCCAGGAAGAGTGGAGGAACCCAGAGCAGTTGCCCACACTCATGGATGGAGAAGCAGAATTTTTGGTTTATCAACATTTCTGCATTGGCAGATTTACATTGACAAATGGGAATAAGATCACATGGTGCAAACTACCCTTCTCCTTCACCATGTAATACTTCCAACCAGGGGTCAACCAGTTCAAGGAGGTTAAAAGGTTAAGGTTCAACCTTAGTGAGGTAGACCAAGACCACCGTGAGCTATGTCGAAATCTCGTATACCCTAAGAAGCATGTGTACATGGAGAAGTATGTCTCCCATAAAGTACAAATGATGAAGCCGATAACATTTATGATCTCTGAAAGGGTTGTAACAAGAGTATATCTGCGCATAAGGCCTAAGTTTGAGAAATCCACTTATCTGGAGAGTGATGTATCCATTCTAGAAGACCCCAAAGGTCACAAAAAGGCCACACAAAAGAAGAGGGAAAGAGAAGAGGTGCAGGAGAAAAAGGCACCAAGTGTGCAAACTGCACAATTAGAGAGTGCATTGGAAGCAATCACAAAGCCTAGCACTTACGCGCACAAAAAGAAGTCCCCAATCAAGGAAAAGACCCTAGAATAAGAGGTGTCAAATCATGAAGAGCACCTCACCCATGAAGAATCACCAAGGAAGATGTCACCTATTAAGGATAAGGAGAAAGAAGAATCTCCTATACTGGAATCACCATTTAAGAAGAAGTAGAAGGTGACAGAAGAGGTAGAATCAGAGAAGACAGAAAGCTTAAATGCCTAAATTGGTGACAAGGATGAAGATGAACCTAAAGGAGTTAACGACCAACCAGTATATTATGTACATGACTCAGAGGAGGAGGAATGTTAAGAGAGTATGACAAGGGAGATGAAGAGAAGAATGACGAGAAGGAAGCAGATGATCAAGGAAAGGGGGTGAAGAAGTAAGTATTAGAAGCGGAAGTAAGGTGACAAGCGGGAATTATCCATATGAAGAGGTTCTCCCCCGATGCCAAATATTATGGATCATCAGAGGCATTAACAACAGTGACAAACTTCAATTTTCCCGCTTCTCTCTCTTTTCTTCTTTCAAGTTGAATCCAGGGGTACGATCTTGATACTTTGTAATAAGAGGAAACAGTTTATTTCTTATACCCCTTTCTTATCCATCAAAAGCTCCCACACATGCACCTAAACAGAGGAATAAGGAACCAACCTTTAATCTAGAGACCATAAGGTCCCGGGAAAAATTTGGTTCTTGATTTTTCATTGACAGTAAGCACCCCTTGTTATCTCATGGGAGGGAAAGGAGTAAAAGATACATCAATTATCTAATAAAATTACTACGCGTACGCTTCCAAAGCAATGGAACAAAAAATGGCATTCCACATTGATGAAGGTGCCATAAAATTCTCAGTAATTATCAGATGCACTCAACAAAGTCTAAGGAGATTGAGGCCAGACTGTTCGGAAGAAATGATAGAGTGAGATTCTTAGAGGAGGAATTGGAGAAGGAAAAGAAGCAACTCATTGAGAAGAGCAAGGACTTGAAGAAAAAGAGCTTATCAGCACGCAGTTAAGGCATGAATTGAAAGAGGAGAAAAAGGGTGGAGCTACACAAGAAGATTGAAATGATTACAGGTGTTATTGTTTTTAAAGCATCCTGACCTAGCGCCACCCAAGAAAAAATATGAATCAACCTTGCACTTCTTGCAGGATTTGACTTGTATCCTCACTATGGAAAGGCAGCCACTTGCCTTAGAATCTACAGAAGAAGTGTTGGCGCACCAAGAAAAATAAGAAAACATGAACTTCAAGATTTTTGGCGATATACTAAACTCCTTGCTGAGGACCTTCACGCAAGTCAAGCTGCATATGATAACTGCGCTAATAGGGATAGAGTGGCAAGCATCCTTGTCGCCACTCATGAAATGGAGCTCAAGGAGTTTTAAGAAAATAATAAGGGGAATAGGGAAGAGAGAGATAAAACCCTAGCCGAGGTAGAAAAGAAGTCAGAAGCTATCGAGACCTTGCAGGCTCGATCATGGCTAAAAGAATTATACCCACAAATCACCTGCAGGATGAATGCACTTTAACTTAGGAAAACAATTGGAAAGTATTGTTAGGTGCACCAAAGGGGAGGAATTAAGTTTTGAAGAGGTGATTTCTTTAGAGAGACGTCTGTTAACAAGCGCAGGAGGTTGATGCCTGGGAAAAGCTTAAGGCAGAAATAGGGAAGGATTTCCCTCTCCTCTTTCAAAAATAAACATATATTCTCTTTCATTCTCCCCATTCTTTCATTATTTATCCCAATTCTTCATTCATTCATTCTTTTTCCCCTATTCTGAGACCGCCATTCTTTATTCATTGAAGAGAATTTTTTCTGAGGATGGAGAACAGGCGTAGTGTGGGGTGATGTTGGACCCAAGAACCTTTGGCTAAGTGCAAGAAGGTGCATGGGCACGTGAGACCTAATTAAAGAAGGGCACACGGGTTCAAGGTGCATAGGGAATGGTTCTAGCAAGGTTTAGCATAATTGATGTACGTAAGACAAGATGGGTTTTGGGAGTTCCAGATGGAAAATAAGGAAAGGTGACCTGTCTAGCATGAGGAGTGGATAAGGTGTCATCCTGGCAGTAGGATCAAGATTGGAATATTCCAATGCGATGGAAGGATCCAAAAAGACATCATTGCAAAGAATGGAGATCTCAAATCAAAGGAAGCATGCTCCATTGGAGGACCACGACACTTGGCAGTCAATCTACTACCTCAAAAGGCATGGCAGTTCTATATATAGAGAGGCGCAGGTAGTAGAAGAGGTGTGTGTGCGTGTGTCAAGATAACAGAGGTGGGGAAAGAGAGGCAAAGCTCTACAGAAATATAATGGAGGATTTTATGGGTTGGGATTAGATGAAATATAGGATTAGTGGCATATTTAGAAGGATGGGTTTGTGTTTATCCTTGTTATATGAAGGGAATAGTTTAGTTCTTGATGCATGACCTTGCTCTGCATTATGATATGGCTCCCTCCTTATGGCCTCAAGTGCATGTAATGTGGTTATGGAACTCATTAACATGAATATAAGGTTCTGTTCTAAAGCATACATGTGTTCATGAGCATAAGCCGTTCACACTTGGTGTTATGAAAGTTATGTAATATGTTAGATACTACTCTTTAATGAATGCATTGGTATAAAAAAACTCATCCTAAGTTCTCATAATGGACTGTATCAATCTACAAAGCAATAAAACACATCTGTGATCGATTTTAGATCCTCTCTTGTCAAAACACACACAAATCTCTCATTCTAATCTTCCATTATAATTTAGTTTTCACTAATTAACTAACGTTCCTACCAAATTAGCCAATTAACACCATGTTGTTGATTGTCTAACCCCATTGACATTGTCTGGCTATCTATGCTTGTTTATTGTATGCATTTTGTTGGTTTGTGTCTATTAGAAAAATAAGTGTTCATCATTCCTTCGATGCATCACCTGGTAGTTTAGTTATTGTATGTTTCTTATACCCCTTTCTTATCCATATCTCCTTGGTGAGCTTTCCTAAATTAGGTTTAGAGATAAATCCTCTGCAAGCTCCCACACATGCACCTGAACAGAGGAATAAGGATCCAACCTTTAATCTAGAGATCTTTTCCATTTTGTAATGTCCCACACCTTGGGGAAAGTTCAATGTTATGCGATCACACCAAATGAGTCTGGAGAAGTATGTCTCCCATAGAGTACAAATGATGAAGCCGATAACGTTGCCGATCTTCGAAAGAGCTATAGCAAGGGTATATCTATGCATAAGGCCTAAGTTTGAGAAATTTTCCTATCTAGAGAGTGATGTCTCCATTCCAAAAGACCCCATAGGTCAGAAAAATGTCACACCGAAGAAGAGGGAAAGATAAGAGGTCCAGGAGAAAAAGGCACCAAGTGTGCAAACCATACAATCAGTGGGCGCGCTGGAAGCAATCACAAAGCCTAGTACTTACGCACGTAGAAATAAGTCCCCAGTCAAGGAAAATACCCCAGAATAAGAGGTGTCAGAGCATGAAGAGCACCTTGCACATGAAGAGTCACCAAAAAAGATGTCGCCTATTAAGGATAAGGAGAAAGAACAATATCCTAAATTGAAATCACCAGTTCGGAAGAAGCAGAAGGTGGCAGAAGAGGAAGACTCGGAGGAGACAGAAATCTTAGAGGCCTATATTTGTGATAAGGATGATGACAAGCCTGAAGGAGTTGATGACCAACCAGTATATGATGTACATGACTCAGAGGAGGATGAAGGTTAAGAGAAGTATGACAAGGGAGATGAAGAGAAGAATGACGAGAAGGAAGCAGAGGATCAAGGAAAGGGGGTGAGCAAAGAATTAAGCACCAAAAATCAAGGAACCCTGAGCCTCACCCAGGAACAATTGGAAAAATCTGCAGAGAGAGAAGTGGTGGGCATCATTAAGGATTTGGTGGAGTAAGAGTTGGAGAAGAGCGTGGATGAGATTTTGAAGGAGATAGAAGAAGAAAGTGTTGGAAAATAATATGGAAGCATGGGTGGTAATCTCAATCTAGCGGTAAGATTCCCAAAGGCTACGTGAACAAGTGGAAAGGGCGTAGTAGTAGCACAAGGGCATGGAATGGGATACATCGATTATCTAAGAAAATTGCTACGCGTACGCTTCCAAAGCACCATACCAATGGAACAAATCTTGGTTATGTCTTCATTTGATGAAGAAGGCACATATACCTAAACCAAGAAAATGCTATCTCAGGCATTCGAGTCCCACATGGATGAACCTAAATTCGAAGTAAGTTAGGGAGCATTGATGAAGGTGCCATAAACTAAAGGAGTTAATCCCTTATTGAATTCTCAGTAATTATCAGATGAACAAGTCTGCAACGCACTCAACAAAGTCTAAGTTAAGATTGAGGCCAGACTGTTCGGAAGAAATGATAGAGTGAGATTATTAGAGGAGGAATTGGAGAAGGAAAAGAAGGACCTCACTGAGAAGATCAAGGACTTGAAGAAAGAAGAGCTTATCAACACGTAGTTAAGGCATGAAATAAAAGAGGAGAAAGCAAGGGTGTGTGAGCTACACAAGAAGATTGAAATGATTACAGGTGTTATTGTTTTAAAGCATCCTAACCTAGCGCCACCTGAGAAAAAATATGAATCAACCTTGCAATTTCTAGAGGATTTGACCCGCATCCTCACAATGGAAAGGCGGCCACTTGCCTTAGAGTCTACAGAAGAAGCGTTGGCGCACCAAGAAAAATAAGAAAAGATGAAGGTTGTCAAGATTGTTGCTCGATATACTAAACTCCTTGCTGAGGTAAATACCTTCACACAAGTCGCAGAAGCTGCATATGATAACTGCGCTAATAGGGATAGAGTGGCAAGCATCCTTGTCGCCACTCATGAAATGGAGCTCAAGGAGTTTTAAGAAAATAATAAGGGGAATAGGGAAGAGAGAGATAAAACCCTAGCCGAGGTAGAAAAGAAGTCAGAAGCTATCGAGACCTTGCAAGGCTCGATCAAAATCCGGCTAAAAGAATTATACCCCCAGATCACCCACAGGATGAATGCACTTGACAACTTAGGAAAACAATTGGAAAGTATTGTGTAGACAACGGGCACCAAAGGGGAGGAATTAAGTTTTGAAGAGGTGATTGCTTTAGTCAGAGACCTCTGTTAGCAAGCGCAAAGTGAGGTTGATGCCTGGGAAAAGCTTAAGGCAGAAATAGAGAAGGATTTCCCTCTCCTTCAAAAATAAACATATATTCTCTTTCATTCTCCCCATTCTTTCATTATTTATCCCAATTCTTCATTCATTCATTCTTTTTCCCCTATTCTGAGACCGCCATTCTTTATTCATTGAAGAGAATTTTTTCTGAGGATGGAGAACAGGCGTAGTGTGGGGTGATGTTGGACCCAAGAACCTTTGGCTAAGTGCAAGAAGGTGCATGGGCACGTGAGACCTAATTAAAGAAGGGCACGTGGGTTGAAGGTGCATAGGGAATGGTTCTAGCAGGGTTCATCATAATACATGGCATGGACGTAAGACAAGATGGGTTTTGGGACTTATCCATATTCATAGTTCCATATGGCACACAAGGAAAGCGTGACCTGTATAGCATGAGGAGTGGATAAGGTGTCATCCTGGCAGCCGTAGGATCAAGATTGGAATATTCCATGAATGCGATGGAAGGATCCAAAAAGACATCATTGCAAAGAATGGAGATCTCAAATCAAAGGAAACATACTCCATTGGAGGACCACTTGGACACTTGGCAGTTGATCTACTACCTCAAAAGGCATGGCGGTGAAGGAAAAAATCTATATATAGAGAGGTGCAGGTAGTAGAAGAGGTATGTGTGTGTGTAGCAAGATAACAGAGGTGGGGAAAGAGAGGCAAAGCTCTACAGAAATATAATGGAGGATTTTATGGGTTGGGATTAGAGGAAATATAGGATTAGTGGCATATTTAGAAGGATGGGTTTGTGTTTATCCTTATAATATGAAGGGGATAGTTTAGTTCTTGATGCATGACCTTGCTCTGCATTATGATATGGGTTTGTTATGGCCTCAAGTGAATGTAATGTGGTTATGGAACTCATTAACATGAATATAAGGTTCTGTTCTAAAGCATACATGTGTTCATGAGCATAAGCCGTGCACATTTCCTTGGTGTTATGAATTAGTTATGTATTATGTTAGATACTTCTCTTTAATGAATGCATTGGTATAAAAAACTCATACTAAGTTCTCATAATGAACGAATAGCTCTTTTACACTTAAGTATCTATCATAGATGATGTATTCTTACATAAATCACATAAAGGAGGGTCTCGACACCCGCGCGTGCCTCAGGTGAGCACCCAACACCCGTGGGTGATAGGTCAGCTCGCATGGGATTAAACTATTGTTCTAAGCGTATAAAAAGACTACATTTATTGTCAAAACACACACAAATCACTCTCATTCTAATCTAATCCATTATAATTACTAGTTTTCACTAATTAACTAACGTTCCTTACCAAATTAGCCAATTAACACCATGTTGTTGATTGTGTAACCCCTTTGACATTCCAGATGCCACTTTATGATGAATCGTAAGTCAAAATCCTCTTCAAAACAGACAATTAACGTTTATAAGCTAATTAAGCCTATTTCCCCCTTGTTTTGGTCAATATATCTTAGTATTAGCTTAAATGCCTCTTCCAACCACTCAAAATCACCCCATTCACCTCCACAATGTCTCAACAAGTTTCAAAATCTTATCCAAGCCTCCTGGTTAACCCTAAGCGGCCAATTAAGGCTCCGCACCTCTTAATCACTTGGTAATTCACTAATTGTGATTAGCAAGGCCTATTCATGATTAGTAATTCTAATCTAATTTGGGGCTTTTAGTCCCACATGCACCAAAATACAATTTTATCCCAAAAGGAAAACTATAAAAATGGTGCACCTCATTCCTTTATACTTTATACCATGCTTTGATCATCTCATATAATAAATATGATTTATAGCCAAGTTCAATCCTTTCCTAAAGCCTTCAACGGGTTTAGTAGATGGATATCCAAAATGACCAAGTATTCATTTGGAGAGGCCATTTCACCTTGTTTGGAGTAGCAACCATAACCATTTGATTTCCCTCTTAGGTCTATTTAGGCCCATGTTAGGTAATTGAAGCATATTAGTAGGCATGTTTAGTTAGATTTTGTATTGTTTTCATACTAGTTAAGCATTCTTTTAAGCTTCTATATTAATGGTACATTCCTAGACTTAGAACCTTGGCTAGATGGATGGAAACGGTGCTAGCTTTCCTTTTTTAGTCATGCAATTTGCTTTGTAAAGTTTAGGGTGTCATCATTTGGCACGCCTGATGGGACAATACCCCATTACATTCCATTTTCAAGCTTTTTAACTTAGTTTCAAAGTTTTTCATTTCAAAGTTTTAGATTAGTTTCAAGTTTCCTAGATTAATTTCAAAGTTTTCTAGTTTACTTTCAATCTTTCTAGTGTACTTTTGAGCTTTTTAGATTAGTTTCTCAAGCTTTTGAGATTAATTTCAAAGTTTTAGAGTAATTTTCAAATTTTTAGATCAATTTCCATTTTTTAAAAGTTGTTTCAACTAGATTAGTGGTAGAAGTTATGTTTTCTTTCTTTTTGGAGGATATAAGAAGGTGAAGCCCTGTCAAAATTGCCAATAAATCCCAAATATTAGACCTTTTCTTTAAAAATTTTACTTCAAAGCTAAATTTTTTTACCATTTACAGGAAAAAGGTGCATGTGCATGATTCTGAGTGCATGTGCATCACTGGAAGTGCTTGTGCATCATTAAATCTGTGAAAGATGATAGAGGGGAACCTGTGCATGACTGTGAGTGCTTTTGCATGACTGTGAGTGCCTGTGCACTAGTAGGGGCGCTTGTGCATCAAGGTAAAAAAAATTAAAATTCCAGAAATTCAATTTTATGATTCCTATCAGTTTTAAAGGGTTTGTAGATGTTGTTTTTGTCAAATTATTGATTTTAGAGAAATATTCCTAACAAAATTACCCTGGGGTTTGATAAATTATTTTGAGTAAATTGGGTTAGGGTTTGAGGAGTGATTGTGTTTTCATACTTTGATTGAATTTTGAATAGAGTTGTTTATTCTCTTCTCTTGCACCTAGTGTGATCTTGAGAACCAAAAGCACCTCTAAACCATTCTTTTTGCTTCTTTGGACTAAGTAGGAACAATTATCATTCATTTTGTGCTTAATTGAATAAACATTCATCTTTTTTAATGTACTTAATCTTTTAGTTTAAGAGCTTTTTCACTTAATAAATAAATCAAGGCTAAATTATGTGTATGCTCTTCCCTTGCACCTAGGGTGATCTTGAGAATCAAAAGAAATTTTAGTCTTTCATTAAAAAGCACTTGGATGAATTGGGAATAAACCTTGTTTTTGCAAAGCTTGATGGTAGTAAGTTTATTTACAATCATTTTTTATTTGTTATTTTTTTATGCTATTATGAATCTATTTTAAACTACTAACCATGTTGTGAAGGACCTAACGCTAATCAAAGAAATGAGGACTTAAACAATTTTTCTAACTACACATGTGATTGTAGGTTTCCAAAAGGAGTACGACAAAAACTAAATTAAGTCTAAAAGATTAAAAAATACACCACAATCATCACATTGTATTTACAGGTTTCGGTTAAGAGCTACGGCTTGTCCACTCAACTAGGACATAACCCCTTTGGCATAAGCATTAAGCTACAACAATGGAAGTGGTCCTAGGAACCCTAAAGTAGTTCACGCAAGAGGGAACCTTGTAAATGAAATAGGAAAGAGCTCCACACTATCGACTTGTCTAGTACGCCTTGGTGAGATTAGCGTCAAAGATATCTGTATTGCAACCCCTGTCAAAGTATAACTGAACACACTTTGGTGTTCATTATAATGAAGGGGGTAAAGTAAATCTAAGATAATCCTTGGGAAACTTTGGTAAATCAAGCTCATTCTAGATATCTTGTAACACCTAGAGAGAGAACCACCTAGGAAGCTTACTGACTTGGAACCATTGTTTTTGTATAAGATAGTGTACTTGAGAGCTCTAACAAAGTGAAAACTTTGTTAGATTCAAACTCTTATTTTTCAAACAAGGGAAATAATATTTTAAAGTTAAAACCATGTTATTTTCATCACAAAATCTACTCAATGTCATTTTTTCCTAGTTTTTCACTAGTCCTAATACAAGGTGAAACTCTGCCAAAATAACACCAAGTTTATTTCAACACCACTTGGTCTACACCCTTGTTTTCTTGTTGCCCATTTTTTGGACAAAAGGAAACAACATATACGGATACTGCTAGATATCACATGTCTACCACTTTTATATTCTACTTGTGCGGCTAGGTTGCAATGTCGGAGCGCAAGTGTTGAAAGTGTGCATGGTATGTACTCACGATCTAGTAGGCCCCCTTGTCTCAAAAACCTATATTTGAGATTTATTGTCATCTTGGTTAGGTTATTTCATCCTTTTCTTCTTTTGAGTTGTTACGTTGCCCAAATTGTAGCCATACAATTGATATATTTATGTCTTATTCCCATTGTGAAATTAGGCCTAAATATTTATATTGTAGAGTTACGTTGTTTGCACGCATAACAATTTCTTGTTATACTTAGATGTATTTTTTACATCCTAAATTTGTCTTGATTTTTTTGAGTGTTGAGGATACATTGTTAGCATCGCGATAACATCATTTTGACACTAGAAATCTTGCTTTCCCAAAAGCTTAGTTCACGTGTCCAAATATTGCCGTTACGTTGCTCACATTGTTATCATCCATTTTACGAGACTTGGACTTTGTTAGTATTTAGAAAATATTTTTTAGTATATCTTGTTATAAGATCATGTAAACATTCTCTTATCATTTAGGCCTTGCTTATTTCAAACTTGACCTAACAAGTGATGTTGTGTTCTCACTATTTGGTTGCAAACCTATCTGGATGAAGTTTTAGGGAGTAAAATATTTGGTGTGACTAAGGTTGAGCATTTTATGTCAGTGTATTATTCTAAGGAAAACTTGTGTCATATATTACCTTGTTAAGGTAGCTTGTTCGTTATTCTTTAGTTCGTACGTTCGTTTTGACCTATCAATTTTGTGGTTATTATACAATCACCTTGTTTTAGAACTTAAGTGTCATTATGCTGCAAAATTTTGACTAAGGTACATTTTTAGTAAACCTTAGTGTAAATTCTTCAAATTTTATTTCCTATCTCGAGTATGCCTACTACGAGGATGGGATCCCAAAGATTAGGAACTGATATATTTGGAGGTGACAACCCTATTTTAGAGGATAATCTCATGGTTGACAATAGTGGTAGAGAGGAAGATTCTCCTCATATGAACATAGAGCGTCCTCCTTCCAATTTTGATGTTACATTTTTCCAAAAAAACATGAGGTTCTTATGCATGTTATGGAACGAGGAGCTAGGTTACCTCCCACAATGGACCCTTCTCTCATTATTGCAATGGTTCAAGGGGAAGAAGAAGTGGAACGTCCTCGTTGCCATAAAGATGACATATTAAACCCAGGTCATGCCTCAATAAAATAATGAGGAATTACCTTTCGAAAAAGACAGAGACTATCGTTCACCTTCTGTTAAAATTCATTGCAAAGACCATGAAGAAAATGTTCATCACGCACAACCTCCCCCTAACAAAGATCGTAATGAAATACCCGTTCAAGAGGTTATCTTAGAACAACAGGGCCAAACCATCACTTGTCAATTATCAAGTTTGGCTTCGCATATACAAAAGGAATAACCAAAATTTGTGAAACAAGCCATACTAAAGGAAAAACCTAAGGCTTTGTTTCACGAATTCCCAATAAACACTCCTCGACGGGAGACATGAAAGGATCCTTATGAGGAATTTTTCAACTAGAATTGGGGTGGGCATACACCTAGGATTAACCCTTTATATAGACATACGCCGTCACCCACACAAGACCAAATCTTCCACCAAGAATGGGCTACTATGAAGAACACCCTTCAAGCGTTACAAGAGGGCCAAACCGGTACCAATAACAAGAAGTATCGGTTTGAGGAACTATGTCCCTACCCATTCAACAAAGCCATACTATAAGTACCTTTCCCAAGACACTTTGATTTTCCAAAGTTTGAAAAATATAAGGTAAAAGGTGATCCCCATGACCATATTAAATATTTTTATATGGCATGAAAAGAGGTCACATTCAACGACAATTATCTTATACACCTCTTTCCATGAAGTTTAGGAGCAACATCACTAAAATGGTTTGTACACATCCCTAAAGGATCCATATACACATGGCCAGGACTAGCAGAAAGTTTCATACAACACTTCTCTTTTATAATATAAAATGACGTTACAATGTTAGATCTCTGCAATGCCAAACAATGAAATAACAAAAACTTCATTTTGTTTTTTACAATGATGGAGAGGATTAGTTACCCACTTTCCTTGCATCATACCCAAAAATTAGTTAATCAGTATATTTTTTCCCAACCTCCATCCAGTTATTACGTTCTACTTGTAAATGCATTATGGCAACACATTCGAAGAGGTAATTGAAAAAGGGATTCAAATTAAAAAAACATTGTTAGCTTAGGGGACTATAAAACCTTTCTCTTGCGATCAAAATGATTCCAAATCTAACCATAAACCAAATTTTTTTCATAATAAGAACAAAAACATCATTGGTGATGGATAGTAGACTCCAAGCGAGTACAAGACGTTCAAAACAACACTCCTTTGAAACTTATAAAAGGAGCTCCGCCTATGGAGTATAAGTAACGTGCTTTCGCTCCTTGATTTGACTTGATGTCATCAATATCAAAATAGATAGAAGCAGTTAATATGGTTAGATATCTTAAAACTACACCTTATGAGAATAGTGCATCTAAACCATCATGGTTTAGAGATAATGAATATTGCCAATTCCACTGTGTTAAAGGTCATAAAATAGATAAGTGTTTGAAGTTGCACCACTACATCTAGGACTTAATCGAAACTAGTGAGGTGGAGATGAACTCATCCACTCCTAAAAAATCCCCCAATATGAAAACTTTTCCTAAACATAATCAAGACAAGAATTATAATTATGTGTCTAATTAGGAGAATCATTTTGATGCTCTCATTGGTTATGTAGCTACACCTGTTGAACATGTGAACACAATAACTCTTGTGATATCCCCTGTACTATCTATGTCTAGGCATGTGTCGACAGAGACTGATTATCATGGATTTCCGCATACTTATGACAATAAGGAACCTAGATTTTAGCATTCATATCAAATGATGCCTATCACAACTAAACCTTGTTTGGTTCTTCACACTAGAGAGCCCATTTGGGTACCCTGTTCCCCACCTTCATCTCAAAGTCGATGGTATTGTTTGGAAACTTATAATTCAAATTACTATTCAGGTTCCTCCCAATCTTCTTCTGACTCTGATCTAAACTATTATTCTAATTCTTCATATTCACCTCGATCTTATGAAAATTCTCACCAAAGCTATTCACCTCATTCAACTCTTGAGTCACATTCCTCCCTCTCTTCGCAAGACTCCCCTTATCAATCACCTAAACAACTTCTTCCTCCTTTGAAGATCCATGCGGCCCCAAGTCTCGCTACTCAAACTTCTAATTTGGTTCTTGAGCCACAATCCTCCCTTGCTTTGTAGGACCTCCCTTATTCACTACCTTAATGACCCGTTCTTCTGTCAAAGAGATCTCTAACTCAAATTCCTTATAATCAATCATCCAAGTCAACTCCCATGTCACATTCATCTAATCAACCTCTTATGGTAGAACAACTACCCCTACCAATCGATTCATCTCAAGATGAGGAGACGATCATGGAATTCCTGAGTCACGTAATGGCATCCCCTTAGAGGATTACTATCAAGGATTTAATCTTGACTCCGATACACTTGCGTATTGGGAAGAAGAAATTGATTCCTTTTTTCAGAATAATAAGGAATATCCTAATACCATTGAGGAAGATCATGTCTTCTCATTACCTAATCATTCTTTATCTATCAGGATTCCTCCATCGCAATCTTACCTTGGGTCACCACCTGGTAGCCTATCGTCTTCTTCTATATGTGGGCCACCTCCAAGTATCCCCACATCATCTATATGTGGCTCACCTCCTGGTATCCCATCTTCATCTATTCTTGGGCCATGTCCTAGTAGCTCATCATCGTCTATAATGGGGGCACATCCAAGAAATCCCTCATCTTCAATTCTTGGGCCACGTCCTAGTATCCCATCTTCTTCTATATATAGGACACCTTCAGGTAGTCCTTCATCTTATATCTATGGGATGCCACCAGGAAGTCCTTCATCTTCAATCTTAGGGCCACATCCTTGTAGTCATTTATCTTCAATCTATGGGACACCTCCTGGTATCCCATCCTATTCAATTCTTGGACCGTATCCTTTGTGTCCATCATATTGTTCTTCTATCAATGATTGTGGAAAACCCACCATCATTTCTCACATCAATTCCATTCATCCACTTTCTTCTCCCACTTCTCGAGATCAAAAAAGTCATGTTATAGGTTATAAGAAACCCAAATGGTTCCTTCATCCAACTATGATAAAAAAAATTCCAAGAGCTCCAAATCTCACAACAATTCAAATGATCTTAAAGTTCAGAATCAAACATGCTTCAAAAATGCACATCAACGCACCCATCAAGTATGGTGTAAAGTACACAAACCTTTGGAAAGGGACCTCAAGCTCCTACGCACAAAATCCATGTTTCATCATGAAATGCAGTCATCTATTGAGTATGAGCTCACCATGATCATTGAGATCGGGGATAATATGACTCTTGATAAACTAACACGCCTAGTCTTCCTTATTATGGAAACTTCTAAAATTGTTGTTGGATCTTATCACATCAAGTGACCTTGTTGGTCCCACCTTTCAAAAAAATCCAAAATACAAAAAAATGAGAAAACGTTTCAAAAAATCAAAGGTAAACGAACACACATTGCAATCAGGTACCACATACACATCGATGTTCTTTCTTCTCTTCCTTGTTATTCTTCTGCAAGTCATCCTACCATTTTCATCCCTTTGGTGATATTTTGGTTAGCCTATTCGCACACATTTTGTGACAATTATCTCTATGGTATCTGTTTGGCATTGGTCTTTTATCACCTTGGTAAATTAAAGAATGGATGACCTCTTAGAGATCCTATCACAATCAACATCTAAAAAACTTGTTGCGAAGAAATTTTGGACATATTTTTTGACACTAGCCAATGTCATCATCACAATCACTTCTTCCTCCTTCCATCAAGCCATCAGTGGTTCTTAACCCCTTGTCAAACAAGAGAGCTGAAATAATTTTTCAGAAAGAAAAATAAATTAGTCAAATCAAAAGGCACAAAGCTGAAAGCCAAAGCTAAAAGAAAAATCAAATTAATATATAACTCTCTCTTGGGGTATTTCCAATAATCTTTACTGGGTCTATGGATGCCTGACTAGCAATAAAGAAATGTTGCGATTAAAATCAAATGCATCTCCATCAGGGCTATGGACGTCTGGCTAGTAGCAGAGTAATGTGTGACTCTCCTTCTGCAATCCATTCATAAAAATCAACTTTGAAAAATAAATCATTCTTACACATTAGCTAAGGTGTCTTCACTTATTGTCTATCAAATCTTCCCTCCAAGATGTAATAAATTTCCACGTGCACACACTGGATCTCTGTGAGGAAACATGATTAGTATGTTACCAAGTGTATTTTTTTGGGAATTTTTCAGACTCTTACTCTAATTTGTATCTTGTCTCACGATTTGTGCCTTTGGCTAATCGATTCTTCATTGCAAGGCTTCTAAGCTATATTCATAACATTCATGTCAATCTTCTACTTTTTTAAGAACATCCATGTGTATAAGATTTCCTTTTTCCATATTTTCGGGCACCTTTGCCCCCTTTCGTAAACAATCATCTACTTCTTTCTATCATGTGATTCTTGGCTAGCTTATGATGGGGGTATCCTTGCTCCTTCCTAGCACATCATTGGGTTACCTATATATATATTGGCCCTGATCCAAATTCTGCAGGTGAAGAGTTTGCTTTTGAATATTCCCATCTAACGTTGGGGGAAATTTCACATCTTCACTTTCTTGTGCATACTCATGGAATTATACTCTTGTACATCCCATCTGTCATTGGGGGCATCCACATTTCTTAGTTTCCTATTCATAGCTTCAAAAAACTTATAGAAAATCAAAAACATTTAAATATGTTTCAAAAACTCCCAAAACATTCAAATACGCTAGTTGGAAAAGTCAAAACATCCAAATAAACATAAAACCCCCAAGTAAATTGGTAAAGAAAATTAAAAATCCCAAAAAAATGATGAAAAAAATTCAAAACCCTAAATTTATTTTAGAATTGTGTAGTTCACTTCGATACCTTTCCAATGCAAAAAAAATAGAGTTGTTTCGATGTCAGGAGCAAAAGTTATGGCCTTCGAAAGATAGGTAGTGCATTCAGTGTTGCACAGGCACCCAAGCGCCCATGCTACAGTCAAAAACTTCAAAAAATGAACTAAACATTTCCAACACATACACCCAGGAACCCAGGCACCCTTGCATCATGCACAGGAGCCTAGGTGCCCTTGCATTTCTCCCATGTAAGCGTCTATTCTCCCACTTGAGCTCCTTATCACACATATTGATATTGATTGGTCCCAATTTCACAAAATATTAATTCAAAAATCCAAATTTATCTTACCATTGCGTATTCTGCTTTGATACCTTTCCAACACAAAAACGACAAAGTCATTTCAAGGTTAGGAGTAAAAGTTATTGCCTCTGGACTATAGGTAGTGCATTTAGTGTTGCACAGGCGCCCAGGAACCCATGCTGCATGCAAAAATTTAAAAAAAAAAACTAAAAAATGAGGCTAGCATGGGTGCTCGAGCACCCATGCTGCCTCAAAAAATCTAAAAAAACAAAAATTAGGCCAACAAAGGCACCCGAGCACCCATGCCGCCTCACACAAACCTCAACAGGGTTAGCACAAGTGCTCATGCGCCCATGCTGGCTCACAAAATGCAAAAAAAAAACTCAAATTAGGTCATCCCAGGTGCCCATGCTGCCCAAAAAAACCCAAAAATCCAAAAGGGAGGCAAGCACAAACGCTCCCCTGAGTGCATAGGCGCACCCAGCATTGCACAAGCCATAACTTTTGCTTCTGACATCGAAGCGACTCCATTTTTTTGTGTTGGAAAGGTATTTAAGCAAGCTACACAATGGTAACATTAATTTTGGCTTTAGATTTACCAAAAAATTATGGTTTTCCATTTTTTAAATGGCTTGCATATAATTGAAGCTTGTATCACCTGCATTATCCTCAACATCGAAGTTGGTCCTCCAAAAGCATCTTTCTAATGTTCTTTCTTGTTCCTGTCTCAAACAACATTTGGATCATCGTGATCTACCTCCATTAACAAATTTGGGTCTTCTTATTATGTCAGTACTCTCGTGCAACAGTGAGTTAACACGTATTGTGTCATAATGCATGAATGTTTTCCATGGGACTACTTATGTCCTTAATTTTTCCCTTGCATGTGTTATTGTTTGGGACATCATTTTTAACCCTTTTCGTTACAACATGAACATTCGCGAACTGCAGAGATTGATAACAAAAACATTACAACTGTCTTCAACGATTGTTTGTTTGAGTATATGTGATTGTGCTTGTTTCTTTGTTAGGTTAGTTGGTTTACTTTCTCATATTGCATTTCATTATGTATGTTGCATTAATTTAAGCATCATTTTACTTACTCATATTGCATTGCATTGTGTATGTTGCATTGAGTTAAGAATCGTTTTACTTTCTCATATTGCATTGCATTGTGTATGTTGCATGGAGTTATGTAGCAATGGACAAATGTTAGTAATTTCACTTTTCATGTTATCTTACATTTTTTTCATTTCAATAAAGGCTGATGATGTAGACCTCGGGGCGAAATGATATAAACATGTTTCTTATTGAAAGGTTGGATGCAAAGATTTGGCTTGTCCTATATTCTCCATTAATCATTTCTTATCACTTATCATTTATTATCACTACTAATTTTTCTCCTAAAAACTCACACGGGGCAATAAACAACCATGTTTATCCCTATCCTTATTCCTTCTCAATACCTAAGGGTTTCGTGCATGTTCTAACCTATTTTCTTATATCCATTTCAATCATATTTTCGATTGTTGATTGACTTCTTCTATCACCCACTCGACACTCGAGGGGGCATCTTTAATTCCACTTATATTTCTTCAAAAAATTACCTTTTTATGCTTGTCTACTATTTTTGAAGTGAAGTCACTAACTTCACCTCAAACAGGAGCAAACGTAGACACCTAAATTCTGCTTTTGCAATCTTATTGCCAAAACGCACACAAATCACTCTCATTCTTGCCTAATCCATTATAATCAATGGTTTTCACTAATTAACTAACGTTACTTACCAAATTACCATGTTAACACCACGTTGATGATTGTGTAACCCCTTTTGCATTCAAGATTCCACTTTATGACGAATCGTAAGTCAAAATCCTCTTCAAAACAGAAAATTAGTGTTTATAAGTAAATTAAGCCTATGTTGCCCTTGTTTTGGTCAATATACCCTAGTATTGGCTTAAACCCCTCTTCAAACCACTCAAAATCACCTCATTCACCTACACAATGTCTCTGCAAGTTTCAAAATCTTATCCAAGCCTCCTAGTTGACCCTAAGTGGCCGATTAAGGCTCCACACCTCTTAATCACTTGGTAATTCACTAATTGTGATTAGCAAGGCCTATTCATGATTAGTAATTCTAATCTAATTTGGGGCTTTTAGTCCCACATGCACCAAAATACAAGTTTATCCCAAAAGGAAAACTATAAAAATGGTGCACCTCATTCCTTTATACTTTACACCATGCTTTGATTTTCATCTCATATAATAAACATGATCTATGGTCAAGTTCAATCCTTGCCTAAAGCCTTCAATGGGGTTAGTAGATGGATATCCAAAATGACCAAGTAGTCATTTGGAGAGGCCATTTCACCTTGTTTGGAGTAGCAACCATAACCATTTGATTGCCCTCTTAGGTCTATTTAGGCCCATGTTAGGTAATTCAAGCATATTAGTAGGCATGTTTAGTTAGATTTTGTATTGTTTTCATACTAGTTAAGCATTCTTTTAAGCTTTTATCTTAATGTTACATTCCTAGACTTAGAACCTTGGTTATAATGTTACATTTCTTTAGAATTCATTTGTTTATGTGGTGATAACTTACTCTATCATCATGGCTTGATGAAGAGTTTTGAGCCTCCTCATAAAGACAAATATTTCCATTTAATTTGTAGAATTATTATATGTTGTATTTTTTAACAATACATAATCAAGGTTTAAAATGATTATTGAAGGGTCATTGGTTTATTGGTGATGTTGTATGGCTCTCAATGAACCCACTAGGGAACAAGTATTGTTGAGTGCAAGATCTAAAAATGGCTGAGACTGGGATCGTGTCTTGGGTGACTTTGACGATGTAGATGCCCCTTACTCATAGTTTATTAAACTAAAAGTGATCAGTAGTTTAATTGTACGCTTACTCGTAATTGTAAATCCTATATGCTTCCTCTGAAGTATGAGCAGAGATGTCGACAATGTATGTAATCTATTGCCCAAATAAGTGCAATGCTCATCTAAAAAAGGATTAACAATAATTTTTTATTAAAGCATCAATGTTAAGCAAGGAATATTAAGATTTAAATGATTTTAATTTTTTATTTAGTACCGTCATTTTCTTAAAATATGCACTTAAAGAAATTGTTGCATCTTATAAATCATAATTAAAGCAAGGAATCTAAAATTGACCCATAAAAAATTTATACCAAATGCATATATTCTTTAATTACTTTAAATAAAAACTTAACAATATTAGCAATTGCAATTTTTTCATTGAAGGTCAAACCAAAGACACTGTCATATTGTTAATCTTACACAAAAAAGTTTTAATATTATTACATTATCATTAATAAGTATTGTCAACCATTAATATTTTACAACCTTAATTATTATTGTGGGCAATTTGACACTACCTAATTGTTGCCACCCTAGACAATTAGCTTCCTGACTTAATCCAGCATTTTCAAAAACTCTTCCATATTATTGACCTTATATATAATTACTTTTAATAATATATTATTTATGATTAGATATTATTCCTAAACATTAATATATTACAACAATACTAATAATTTGTAAGAAATAAACAGTTGATTTAGTGAAAATCCTACAAATTTAAAGACCCTTAAATTTTGGCGCCCTGAACAAGTGTCTAATATGCTATTGTCTACCATCATCCACACTAATTAAACTACTCCAAATTTTTCAATTCTATATCATTTGTATACATTTGAATTATCATAAAACATGTCACATTAAACCAAATAATAAATTTAAATAAACAAATACAAATAGTTGTGGAAGTCCTTAGTTGAAGCATTCAAAGAGTGTCAATTTAACAAGATGAATGGCTCATAACTGGTGGGCAGACGCACACATTTCAAACTCTTTAATTTACAGCCAATAATTCGTAGCCACAATAAAAGCAAGTTGGACACTGCCAAATTGTCATTTTGTGATATGTGTTTTATATATGTTGTAACCTCTCATTTCGTGACTTTAGCATCAATTTCCATCATATCTAATGCTTTTACCTTTGCCTGTCTCAATACAGTATACAACACGTCACATTTATAATAATTTTTTGTATCTAAAGTGAATTATTTTGGGCTTCCACGTGGTAGGAATGTTTAAAAGGTTGCAACAGATGCAATACTGATAGGAGTGTATGGCTTTTTAAGTCAACTATGTATCATATTTCTGCAATCTGTTTTGACTCTTGCGTTGGAGGGTAACACATTGCCAATATTTTACATTTCCTAACAATTAAATACTAAATTTGAGTGGATATGGAAGAAATCCTTTGAATTTTATTATCTTTTAAAGTATTAATATGGATATGTGGTGAATACAAAATATATATATATATATATATATATATATATATATATATAAAAGATGGATATGTGGCCCATATAAAAGTTATGGTTATGTATATATCTCAAAAGAAAGGGATTATACACACCATTTATGATATGGATATATGGTGCATGTTTAAGTTATGTTTATGCATATATATTAAAAGAAAGACAACATACATATTTCGCTGCACCTTTGAAGATATCCTTGTTGAAAAGTGTCAAATTCCAGGGACTTCAATATTTGCTATCACAGGATTTTAGATCTTGTATTACAGTCCTAGATATTTACTGCACTAGATATTTTGACAACTTTTAAATGATATTTTGATCTCAGTCAAATCAAGGTGAGCTTCATTTTGATCTCGGTCAGATCAGGGCGGGCTTCTATGAATTAACCAGTCTCAAGTGTCATGACAACGGCTCACATAATGGACAAAAGAGGAACACCATTCTTCCTGTGCAGCTCTCAAGGATGTGAAATCGTGGGAGTTTGTGGAGCATGATGCAAACGTGGATGAAGAATCTCACACCACTCTGGCCAAACGCCCTGGTCTGTCTCTATCAACTTTGCTGACCCTGCAGTCGATGTCCAGTTGGAGGGGATTAATGGAGGACCCGTGTCCCACATTGAGCTTGGTGCGCAGGTAGATTCTATGCTCGATTGCCCTGTTTTGGGGAAAAGTTTGGTGGATGATGTCAATGCTGATTGTGTGGTTCTCGTGTACAGTGAGGGCTATGGAGCCCAATACTTGCTCGCCCGTATAACCCAACGACCTCTCCTTTTATTTCACCTTCAAAACGATTCCACTCTCTCACTCCAAACGGCCCATATTTTCTAATATTAGTTTCGAACTCTAAACATTTGATGATGGTCCATTGCCCACAGACGATTCCACAATATCCGCTTATCTTTCGCAGTTTTTCAATTGGGTATTTGAACCGAATCTGCATATCATACAACAGTAAAGACATAATAAAATTGGAAAAGAATGTGAGAACAACCTGCATAAGTATATGAATTGCGCACGGTATGAATTGAGTCTCCAAAACCTCCACGACATGGCGCAGAAAATTTGGGATGATCCACTTGAATGGAACGCAAACATATTGAATCAGTGGTAACAATGATTGCCTTTATGCCTTCAAATTTTCCGTCGTTCCAGTCGTATATCCCACTGCCTCCGCCAAACGGCCCCAAAGTTTTGACGATGCCTCTTGGCTATGTTGATACTTCCATGCGGAAAGGATTTAATTCATGTCTAATCGCTTCATTTAAATCATCTTCGTTCGATAAACAGACAACATCACCATCTGCGTCCACATATTTTAGGGTAACTGTATATTTTGCGTTTGAATCGCCATTGAGTTCCAACACATGGTATATTTTGTGTTTGATTTGATCAAAGGAGATGTCGGGTTTCTTGAGGTTGATTCGCCTCATCTCACCTTCATATTTCACCTGCCAATTGCGCAGATCATATACACCACAGAGGAAAGCAGGCAGGAGCAAAATAAACCAGTAAATGAGTATGTCAGGTGAAACGTTTGAAGACCTGAATAAATTGCAACAGAAAGATTTTAGAGTGAAAAAACCCTACTTTATGACTACAGCCATGAGGACACTTTTGTTGCTCGTGAGTCGTGAGACACATATTCGAACAATCTCAAAGACTTCAGAGCCAAAGTCTGCAAGATGAAAAACTCTTTATGACCAGGTGGGCATAGACATTAATCCATTCTCCAAAGATGTAAATTTAATTTAATACACATCTCGTCAATATTAATTCATTACTCATAAGTTATACCTATCTTTATCTCTTTGGTTGACACCAAAATTTAATTCCAGTTCCAAGATGGTATAAAAAATGTGTGATTACCAACCATGAGAGTTTATTTGAGTTGTGTCGGAAACTATGACTTCCCTATTTTTGGGCCTCAATTTGAGGAAGAGTTCACACCTTTGGTGCAATTCATAAAACCATTTCAATCTAGTTTCAAAGATTAAGCAGTCTAATCTTTTCCTGCTCAACTATGGCCAGCTAAAGTTTGTAACTTAGTGTTCAAATTTGTTGAAAAGGCTTCCATTATTGATTACAACTTGTAGCGTGTTTCTTCCTAAATTTCTCAAATATTAATACAAACTGGTTTTAGTTTTTGTATTGTTTTGAAGGAGAAACTCTAGATATTTGAATCAGAGAATTTGTTGCAAGGAGTTCACGAAGGCTTTTGTATTTTTTTTGAATTGAAAGTGTCATGGTGAAGGATAGCTATTTGTATTTAGTGGCCTATGGTGTTGGAATTGGAAGTGCACTTGGTGGTGCTATTAGTAATAAACTATCATGTATTATGGATATAGGATGTAAATCATATGCGACTTTATGTTTCGATAGGCAAAATAAACCCTTTGTTATTATCCAATTTCTATGTCGCTGTCTCTGTCTCTATCTCACTCCCTTTCTTTTGGTTTGGGAGGGGTAAGTAAACCTTAATCGTATGGCTCAAAATAATTTTTTCGGAGACAGAGAAGAAATAAACCTTAATCGCACAGCTCAAAACAATTTTTTCGGAGATGGAGAAGAAATAAACCTTAATCGCACGATTCAAAGGGTTACAATGGAAGAGTGTTTGAAAACAAGTCAGGTGTCGTAAAGCAATAATTATTCTGGGCACCGTGGAGCTTGCAATTGCCATTATTAAAGCAGTTCTAACACTCTGATTTTGTATGTTAACTTGGTGAATGTTTTACATACTGTTATAGCTGCTGAAATGAAAGCAAACATGTTAAGATATGTTTTGATCTTAAGAGAATGTGTTGCTAATTTGGATTCTTGCATACTGTGATTTATTACATGGGACAGCAAATATTGTACTTGTGTGTTTGCTGATGTGACGACAAATTGTCGTATACTTGCTAGCTCTTGTTGCTGATTGACAGCATACCCTGAATCAATTCCATTGATTCAAGTATGCTGAGGTCCTCTTGTGATTTCTGTGTCGATTCACACTTGAACCGGACTGAGATTGTTATGAGCGTGCAGCGCCTGTTTGCAGGTGTGAACAGCTAGCACGAAAAAGCCAACGACAGGGGTTCGATTCTTGAACCCTGTACTGTCGAATTTGGGACCTCGTGAGGCAAGAAATGCCTGGACACGGGTGGCCTTGGCACGCAATCTGAAGGACGGAACGTCCTGCTCTGCATTAACGTGAATGTTAGTAAGGAGGCTGGATGGAAGTTGTTAGTGTTAGTGGTTAGTGTGAATTAAACCTAAACTAACCCTAAAGCCTAACATACATCCTACACTACTATCCTAAGTGGATTTTTAAATTCAAAAAAAAAAGGGGAAATAAACCTAAGTTCTAAAACCTAAGGCTAAACTAAGACCTAGGTTGAAAACCATATGCAACCTAAACTAATCCTAAACTAAGGGGTACGCAGACCCTTGGGAGGAAAGGGATAAGGATGGAAAGGGCATTCATTGGCATTTAATAAACTGTCCCTACGTGGACAGCGCCAGTTTTGGCGGGGCAGGTAAGGAATTAGAGGCATCTATTTAGAAATAGAGCCAAATTCAGTTTGCATGGAAATTTTGAAATTTAGAGTTTGCCAACCCAAGTGGCGGTGGCGTGGAAAATAAGGAAAAAGGCAGAGCCTTAATTGCATTAATTGTTTCGGTCCTCGCGACCAGCTCGCCTTGGAAACAGCATGAGGGAATTTGATTTTTCATTGTTTCGATTTGGTTTTGGCCAAAGTTGCTCTGCATTTGGTTTTTTGGACTTGGTTCAGTCGAACCAGCTCTTAGCATTTGACATTTTTCTTGGAGTTTGGAGGCTGTTGTTAAGCCTGAAGAAGGAAGGAAGTGTTGGGAAGTTTGTGCTGTCGCTGTGGAAGGAAAAACGCGGCAAATAAGGTTTTCTTCGAGTTCTGGAAGAGAGATTACAGGCATGTTAAGCCCTTCTCTTTAAAAATCTTTGCTTTGATTAAGTGTATCATTAAAACAACCCTGCTCTTGGGTTGGATTGTGAGATTGATGTTGAATTGATTTGATTTGGATTTTATCGATTCTTACTTCTCTTTTGCTTGGAAAATGATATGAAGAAATGTTTCTGGTTGCTTGGTTTGATTTGTTTTTGCTCGAATCAAGTTGGGAAAATGATTTACTGTATTGGTTGCTGACAGTGTGGTGGTGGAAATAGATATTTCTTCTCTGTACATGTTGTATGAAGTGGAACAGTGCTGTTTAATAAATGTTTTCCTTATAGTGTAATCGTTTTCTTTGCTGTTGTGCTTGGAACTGCCTTGCATGTAAAGAGGAAATGGAAATACAGTCATGATTATATTGCTGTGATTTGGGTTTCCTTGATCTTGCTGTCATTTTGGAAATAATATGAAATTGTTATTGGTCGCTGAGTTCGACTGTCCTTGTATTCTTGAATGAAATGCTTCCTGTCGTGCTAGTTGTTTAACAGTATGGGGAAATTGTCATATGTAGCACGGGCCTGTACATGTTACTTGAGTTGTTTCTTATTGAAACTTACGTTCTTTTGCTGAAGGAAATGAAGAATCGTTCTTTTTAACTGTTTCTTATTGAAAGTTTTAAGGAAAATGGTATTCTGGGTTTTTTTATGAAATGGCATTATCTGGATTTTCTTTTGAATGTGAAGTAATAATTAATAGCAGTATTTCATTTATTGTGCCTTTCTTGATTGAAATAAACGATACGTATTGGGTATTGTGAATAGGAAAAGTTAAATTGTTTTCCTCTTAAACATCAATTAATGACTATTTTTCTCTCTCTTGCGGTGTGGATAGGATGGTTTCATTGTGTTTTCTTGATTGTTGAAGTCTTATAAATTCATGTCTGTGTAAGACGCAAATGATAAACTAGTTTTGTCTTTCTAAATGCAATGAATAAGATTATTTCCTTCTGCTGTACCAAGCTTAATTAAAGGTTTGACTTCATTGAGGTTTATATATCGAATGTTATTTGACCTTCTTATATGAAGTTTATGGAGAATTGTTTTGAATAACGGTTGATCGAGATAGAACTCGAATTGGATATTCATTGTTGTAGGCATGTTGGATTGAAACTGTACAGGCTATGTGAGTTGCTTTCAATGAGAATAAATGTTTTGTTATCTTCATAAGTTGAGCTGTCATGCTAAGATAAACACGAATTGAGTGTTTTTATTTCATTCTGAACAAATGATTGTTTCTTAGTGAAATTAAAGGGAATGAATTCGTTTTCTGTTGCTGTTCTAACTTGATGAAATTCATAGGCATATGAATATTGGACTTGCTGTAGGTAACAGCAATGAATAAATGTTATTCTGAACGGGATACGTTCCTAGAATTAAGATAATCATGTGATTAACTAACTGCATGATTGAAGTATATTGTTTCTGTTTAGTATGCAGTGAAAGAAATATGGTTTCTTTTATTATGGTAAATACATGGTATGCAGCCTTATATTGTTTGATCTTGGATGTACCTAATGTTGTACTAATCTGTTTCGGATCTTTATATGAGTCTGATTCAAATGAAGTATGGATATGGATGATGAATTCTTCCCTGTTTTCATTTTAAGCGGATTATAAATGAAATTATTCTTGCTGCCGGAAAGTGAATTCCGAGTGGATTTTGTAAGTTTCACTCTGAACTGTTATCTTGAATTGTCCGTCGTTTGGATTCCACTGTTAGGACAGTCATGTGGAAAGAAATAGAGATATGAATGAATGTTTTAGAAAAATGATCTTTTCTTCTTTCATTCAGTTGGAAATCTGGAATTCGTGAATAATGAATTTTATAGTGCTTAGATGGGAGCAACTATATGCATTGCTGTTCGCTTTCTTGTCTGTACTTGATTGCTTGGATTCTAATATGACGCATGAACTGAAAAGAAAGTAATGGAATTACATTTCAGTTAGTTTCATCCTTTGCATTCATTGTTATTGAAGGGCGTGGAAAGGATAACAGTGTGTTCTATCTGTTGTGAGTTACTTGTATTCTTAACTTTTCAAATATTGTGAATTGATACTTGTAATGATTATGTGGAAACGGGACAGCAGTCCCTTGGCTGATTGTGATGATAGTTTTGATAGTTCAGTTGTTATGCTGATCTTTCTTCTGTGCCTATTTCGTGATTGATGTTTAACTGTCGTTTCATAAAAGCAGGGTTCTTTTATTGAAACAGTTAGTTGAAGCACCCTATTTTAAGGATAAGTGCTTAATATGCTCAGTTCATTGAACTGACCCGTGCAATTCATTTTGCAGATGGAATTTGATTAGAATGAAGACTTGGCTGTTTTCTGATGCTTTTGATTTGATAATAAATTGTAATTGTTGCTTTTATTCCTCTTCGAGGAATTGTGAAAAGAAGAAAATATATTCTTCTGTCCATGAGTTGTATGGATGTTTTGTATAAACTATGCCCAATCAGTTGGATTGGCAAATGTACAAATTATGACTTGAAATATTGAATACAATTACAAGTGTGATATTTTCGATAATTATATCAGTTTGATATTGTTGTTTAAATTGGAAATATGATGTTATTTCTTGATTTGGAATTGTTTCATTGTCCTTGGATGGATGCTGAATTGAAACTGATATCTGTTCTTACTTAAATGCAACTTTTAAGTTGAAAAGTGCAATTAGTTCATACTTGGGTAAAGATGAATTTTTAATTGACATTAGAAAGGATTAAGAAGAATATGATTCCATAATCAGAAGGTATTCAGGATTAGCTTAGGAGCTAAGGAATATCAATTCAACTTCGGAGTAATCGAACTTCGCTTTCGAACTCCATTAATGATCCCGTTTGATAAAATTCAGAATAAAGGATATAGGATAAATATATCCATAACTAATGGACCTTAACTATATAACGTTAAGGAGAACAAATGAATTCATTTCTCGAAGTTTAGACCTCGTTTGAATGACGTCTAATAAGTTAATATTCTGAAATTAGTTGCAGTTGGAAAAATCTTGGCTAAGTTTAATAGGTTAAACTTATCACGTCCGTCGGTACGGACTGCTTAATCCAATGATTAAGAAATAAACCAAGTAAGGAATTGTAGCCCTTCGATACGAAGGTGAAGATACATAACAAACTAATGGACGGTTTAGTCCCTCTTAGTTATATACAACTGCAACGGAAACGAGGATCAAGGGATCAGCACGAATGCTGAAAGTTGATTTTAATTATTAACTCGTGGCTAAGTCACTTGAGCAGGATGTGTATTCTCGATGGGTGGATTCTGCAGGACATTGGCATACGCCAGCTACAGCAAGGTGTCTTCATGAAGACGGGGTCTTCATGACGACACAATGTTGCAGCTGACATATAGCAATGCCCTCCCGAATTAAAACATTTAGAATACATAGGCTGAATGTGTAGATCTTAGCAGGGGCATAGGGTATGATCTGGTATACGGAGTGACTCCGGAATACTAAAGACAAATAGACACACGGAGTCGTGGGGTAACGACACCGTATGTCTGCGTATCTTTAGTTACCAGGAGTGCCTTCCTATACCCGTTCATATTACTAGCTGGAATTGAAAGTTTAAAACTGACCTTAAACGATGAGGACTGGTAGGAGCCAGGAAAGACCATTCTAGATAACAGGTGAAGTGAAGTGAAGGACGTATTCCGTAGATGTGTATCACATCCAGGAATATGATCATGCAAAGCATGTGAAAATCTTTGGCCAAAGTATCGCAATTGCTGGTTGCGTTGTCCTTATCACTTAATTTAAGATGCAGGATGTCAGATGAATATCAGTAACAGATATTCAGATAGGCTTCTTAAATGGATCACTTCGATAACCGGGGAAGGTTATGAGAACAGGTATATATAATATACTATGCATAAACAAACATGAAGGATCGGTTGTTGCCGAGTCATGAACATGAAGGATCGGTTGTTGCCGAGTCATGAAATGAAGGATCGTTGAAACTCCGAGCCATGAAAATGGAAGATCGGCAGTTCATCGAGTCATTTACAGCAGCATATAGAATCTGTTATAAGATTGAATGGCATTGAATGTGTGTTCCATATTGTAAATATGCGAACAGGGAACATTCGTTTTTAAAAAGAAATTGTGTGATCCAAACTGTGTTGTTTGGGCAGAGAACAATTATTAAAACTTGAACGTGTGTTTGAATTTTATAATTCATAACAGTGAACGTTATCAAAAAAAAAAAAAAAAATTTCCCTTGTTCTGGTGTTCTGAAATGAGGATGTTACATCTTGGTATCAGAGCTGAAGGTTACAGCTCTTGGACCTAATGAGTCCACGATATTAATAAAGTTTACATTTTCTTATTGAACAGAAAATGGTCAGGACAAGAGGGAATGCTGCGAATAACCCGTTGCAGGGTGGAGAAGCAGCAACTGCCCAAAAGCTGGATGAAATCCTTGCTGCCCTACTTGAAACGAGGGATCGTTTGACTGTACTGGAACAACAGTCAATGGGCAATGAAGAGGAGGGGAATGAAGCTGAAATAAATGATCAGCTGCCTCCTGTGGACAACATCAACGGAGGGAATCCGGGTGTTGATGATAATAATGTAATTGCTCCTAATCCCCCTGAAAATAAGAGGGCAAGATTAGCAGCTGAACTTACAAATGATATAAAGAGAATAAGTCCTCCAAAGTTTGATGGAACAACTCTTGGGGACGGAGCTGAGAACTGGCTCAGTGAAATGGAGAAATACTTTGCAATAAGAAACTTCTCCGAAGAGACTAAAGCGATATGGGGAGCATATCAGCTTTCTCATGAAGCATCATCATGGTGGGACAACCGCAAGGTTGAGTTGAATATTGTCGAATCAGACATAACTTGGGATCAATTTAAGGGTTATTTTAGGCAACGATGGCTGCCTCAACTCTATTTTGATAGGAAAATGACTGAATTTCAGAACTGGTCGCAAGGAAGGCTGTCGGTAACGGAATACTGGGAAGGGTTTACTAAACTCCTTAAGTATGTGCCGCAGTACCAAGCTGACGAGAAGTTCAGAATACGGAAATTCATAATGGGACTGAATCCCATCATTGGTGGCGAAGTGGATGTCCACGGCCCAACCACCATGGATGGAGTTGTCGAAAAGGCAATCAGACAGGAACAGAAATTGAGAGCAATATCTGCTCACAGGGAAGAGATAAGGAAGAAGATTCCCAATCCTTCTTCGTCTCTTGCACCAAAAAGGGGACCTTGGAAAAGGTTTGGTGTGAAAAATAAAATTGTTGTAGATAACAACAAGAAACCTGTGATGAACAGACCTGTAAATAGCGTGCGGAACAGCTTCCCAAAAGTTAATGGCATTGGACAGAAGTCCTATGGAAGCCAGAATGATAACTTTAAGGCTGGAAATAAATTTGAGCCTAGAAAAGGGCCAGCTGGAGGATGCTTCAACTGTGGAAAGGACCACTATGCGAATCACTGTCCTCTGAAGAAGGACGATCGCGGACAGCAGCATAGGATACATGCTGCAGTGGCTAACAGACAAGCTGAAAAGCAAGTGACGCCCATAGAAGTTGCGGGTAAGTTATTCGGTAAACCTGTAGTTGTACTTTTTGATACTGGAGCTACAGAATGTTTTATTTCTGCTAAACTTGCCTTGAAATTAAAAAGAAAGGCTGCAAGAATGGATAAAACATGGACAGTGCATTATGGGAATAATGCTGTCCATACAGTCGAAATGTGCCTTTTTGGGGCAATTCTTGATCTGCCTGGTTTCTCCACCGAAGTTGATTTGTATGTCACTCCTCTAGGATCATATGATATCATTATTGGAGTTAACTGGTTGGCTGAACATAAGGCAAAGGTCGACTGTTATGAAAAACAAATCTGTTGCCTTGATGACCTGCAGAAAGCAGCAGTCATTCAAGGTGTAAAACGGGAAGTTGCAGTCAGGAAACTGACGGCTATGCAACTAAAGAGGGCTAAAAACAGAGGCTGCACCTTGTATGCGGTAAAAATGACAGAAAATGAAGAGGAAGATAATGATTTCATGGAAAGATATCCATTGTTGAGGGATTTTCGTGATGTATTTCCGGAGGAATTGCCGGGTCTTCCGCCCAAACGTGAGTTTGACTTCGCTATAGAGATCAAGCCAGGAACGGAACCCATATCTAAGGCACCTTATAGAATGACTACCATTGAGTTGGTAGAGCTGAAGGCTCAGTTACAAGAACTCCTGACTAAGGGGCTGATCAGACCGAGCGTCTCACCTTGGGGAGCGCCGGTAATTTTCGTAAAGAAAAAGGATGGCACCTTGAGGCTGTGCATTGATTACAGAATGCTGAACAAAGCAACCATTAAAAATCGATACCCACTTCCTAGGATTGATGATCTGTTTGATCAGATGCGAGGAGCATCAGTCTATTCAAAAATAGACCTGCGATCAGGGTACCATCAGCTGAGAATAAAAGAGGAAGATATTCATAAAACAGCTTTTAGAACAAGGTATGGGCATTATGAGTTCACGGTGTTGCCTTTTGGGCTGACTAATGCACCTGCCGCCTTCATGAATCTAATGAATAACATTTTTCAAGAATACTTAGACAAGTTTGTGCTTGTATTCTTAGACGACATTCTTATATACTCTAAAAATGTCGAAGAGCACCAAGAACATCTCAGGATAGTGCTGGAAATCTTAAGAAAGAGGAAGTTGTATGGCAAACTGTCCAAATGTTCCTTTTATGATGCAGAGGTGCATTATTTGGGACACGTTATAAGCAAAGACGGGATAGCTGTTGACCCTTCAAAGATCACAGCTATAACTGAGTGGCCTGCGCCTAAGAACGTGCACGAAGTGAGGAGCTTCATGGGCTTGGCTGGATATTATCGAAAGTTCGTCAAGGACTTTTCAAAAATTGCTGCCCCAATCACTTCGTTGCAAAAGAAAGAAAAGAAATTTGTCTGGACAGACAAATGTGAATCTGCCTTTAAAAAGTTAAAGGAACAGTTAACTACAGCACCTATTTTGACTGTACCTGATCCAAATGGAGATTTTATGGTTGTAACGGACGCCTCAGGAGAAGGCCTTGGAGGTATTCTGTTACAGAATAACCATGTTATCGCTTATGAAAGCAGAAAGCTTAAGTTACATGAACAGAACTATGCTCCACACGATCTTGAGCTCGCTGCCATTGTTCATGCGCTTCAAATATGGAGGCATTACCTTCTTGGCAAGCCCTTTGAATTAAAAACAGACCATCTGGGGCTGAAGTATATTTTTACTCAGCCAAATCTGAATGCAAGGCAGCGAAGATGGTTAGAATTTCTGTCTCAGTATGATTTTGAAATAAGCTACATTAAGGGCAAGGAAAATAGAGTAGCAGATGCTCTGAGTCGAAGGAAGCATATCTCTGCTCTTATAACGTTAAGAACTCAGTTTAAGGATGAGGTAAAAGATGCCTTGGAATCAGATCCTTATTTCCAGCAAGTCAAATCAGCACTTGCTGCAGACCCGCAGGACATCAGGTATAAAGGATTCCGTTTTGATAACGAAGGAGTTCTGAGGTTCGAAAACAGGGTATATGTACCTGTGGCAAATGACTTAAGAGGGAAATTGTTAACTGAATTCCATAATTCACCTTTTTCTGGACACCCTGGCATTACAAAAATGCTCGCTGATCTTAAGCAGCAATATTTTTGGAAGGGAATGAAAAAGGATGTGGTAGAGTTTGTAACACACTGCTTGGAATGTCAGCGTGTTAAAGCGGAACATATGCACCCTGCTGGATTATTGTATCCCCACAGCATTCCGCAGTATAAATGGCAAGTGATAACGATGGATTTCGTTCAAGGATTGCCTATGTCAAGAAATAAACATGACATTATCCTGGTTGTAGTCGACAAATTGACCAAAGTGGCACACTTCATTGCTGGTAATTTGAAGGACGATGCACCAGTGCTAGCAAGAAGATTTGTACATGAAATCTTCAGATTGCATGGAATACCGGAATTAATCATATCGGACAGAGATCCGAGGATGACATCAAGGTTTTGGCAAACGCTTAATGCAGCCTTGGGAACTAAATTAAACTTCAGTTCTGCATATCATCCAGAAACGGATGGACAGACTGAGAGAGTTAATCAAGTTTTAGAGGACATGCTAAGGATGTATTGCATGGACCAGCAGTATAAATGGGAGGAATACCTTCCGCTGGTAGAATTTGCTTACAATAACACCTACCATGCCTCTTTAAAAATGGCGCCCTTTGAAGCATTGTATGGAAGAAAATGCAGAACCCCTGTCAGCTGGGACAGCGTTGAAGACAGAGAGGTAATTGGGCCAGAAATCCTTATGGAAATGGAACAGCAAATCAAAATGATTCGGGAACATCTAAAGGAGGCTGCCAATAGGCAAAAGAGCTATGCAGACTTGAAGCGGGTTGACAGGCATTATAAACTTGGAGAGAAGGTCTTTCTTCGGGTGAAGCCGAAAAAGAGCTCCATAACTTTTGGCAAGGCTGCCAAGTTGTCGCCACGTTACGTGGGACCTTTTGAAATTATTGAAATAATCAACCCTGTAGCTTATCGTCTAGCATTACCTCCTGCTTTGTCTCAAATGCATGATGTTTTTCATATTTCTTTGCTTAAGAAATACGTGACAGATTTATCCCATGTGCTAAATTGGAATTCCTTGCAGGTCCAAGACCCAGGAATAATCGTGGTTAAGCCCATTCGAGTGCTGGGAACTCGCCAGTTGTACTTGAGAAATCGCGAAGTGAACCAATGTAAGGTCCAGTGGGACCAGTTCAGCGAAGAAAGTGCAACTTGGGAGAATCTCGAAGAAATGAGATCTACTTTTCCACACCTGTTTAACTGAATTTGAAATTCAGAGAACTGATAATTTTACCAAATTTAGACAATTATTAGTCTATTGTACAGTTGTCTTAAAACGTTGTTTTTAAGAGAGAATCTGTTTTTGGTATGAACTTATGAACGAAAGGACAATAACTGAACTTTGTCCTAGGAACTCCTTGATTTGTTAATCTGATCATCGGGACGATGATTCTTTAAGGAGGGAAGAATGTAACACTCTGATTTTGTATGTTAACTTGGTGAATGTTTTACATACTGTTATAGCTGCTGAAATGAAAGCAAACATGTTAAGATATGTTTTGATCTTAAGAGAATGTGTTGCTAATTTGGATTCTTGCATACTGTGATTTATTACATGGGACAACAAATATTGTACTTGTGTGTTTGCTGATGTGACGACAAATTGTCGTATACTTGCTAGCTCTTGTTGCTGATTGACAGCATACCCTGAATCAATTCCATTGATTCAAGTATGCTGAGGTCCTCTTGTGATTTCTGTGTCGATTCACACTTGAACCGGACTGAGATTGTTATGAGCGTGCAGCGCCTGTTTGCAGGTGTGAACAGCTAGCACGAAAAAGCCAACGACAGGGGTTCGATTCTTGAACCCTGTACTGTCGAATTTGGGACCTCGTGAGGCAAGAAATGCCTGGACACGAGTGGCCTTGGCACGCAATCTGAAGGACGGAACGTCCTGCTCTGCATTAACGTGAATGTTAGTAAGGAGGCTGGATGGAAGTTGTTAGTGTTAGTGGTTAGTGTGAATTAAACCTAAACTAACCCTAAAGCCTAACATACATCCTACACTACTATCCTAAGTGGATTTTTAAATTCAAAAAAAAAAGGGGGAAATAAACCTAAGTTCTAAAACCTAAGGTTAAACTAAGACCTAGGTTGAAAACCATATGCAACCTAAACTAATCCTAAACTAAGGGGTACGCAGACCCTTGGGAGGAAAGGGATAAGGATGGAAAGGGCATTCATTGGCATTTAATAAACTGTCCCTACGTGGACAGCGCCAGTTTTGGCGGGGCAGGTAAGGGATTAGAGGCATCTATTTAGAAATAGAGCCAAATTCAGTTTGCATGGAAATTTGAAAATTAGAATTCGCCAACCCAAGTGGTGGTGGTGTGGAAAATAAGGAAAAAGGCAGAGCCTTAATTGCATTAATTGTTTCGGTCCTCGCGACCAGCTCGCCTTGGAAACAGCATGAGGGAATTTGATTTTTCATTGTTCGATTTGGTTTTGGCCGAAGTTGCTCTACATTTGGTTTTTTTTGGTCTGGTTCAGTCGAACCAGCTCTTGGCATTTGACATTTTTCTTGGAGATTTGGAGGCTGTTGTTAAGCCTGAAGAAGAAAGGAGTGCTGGGAAGTTTGTGTTGTCGCTGTGGAAGGAAAAACGTGGCAAACGAAGGTTTTCTTCGAGTTCTGGAAAAGAGATTACAGGCATGTTAAGCCCTTCTCTTTAAAAATCTTTGCTTTGATTAAGTGTTTCATTAAAACAACCCTGCTCTTGGGTTGGATTGTGAGATTGCTGTTGAATTGATTTGATTTGGATTTTATCGATTCTTACTTCTCTTTTGCTTGGAAAATGATATGTTGAACGCTTCTGGTTGCTTGGTTTGGTGTGTTTTTGCTCGAATCAAGTTGGGAAAATGATTGCTGTATTGGTTGCTGACAGTGTGGTGGTTGGAAATAGATATATTTCTTCACTGATTCATGATGTTTGAAAGTGGAACAGTCGTTCCTTATAGTGTAAATGTTTTCCATTTAATGTAATCGTTTCTTTACTGTTGTGTTTGGAATTGCCTTGTAAGTAAAGAGGAAATGGAAATACAGTTATGTATATTGCTGTGATTTGGGTTTCCGTTGAATCTTGCTGTCATTTTGGAAATGATACAAAATACTGTTATTGATCGCTGAGTCTAGCTGTCCTTATTTTTCTTGAATGAAATGCTTTCCTGTCGTTAGGTTGTTTAACAGTATTGGGAAATTGTCATATGTTCCACGGGCCTGTACAGGTTACTTGTTGTTTTTGACATTGAAACTATACGTTCTTTTGCTGATGGACTAAAATAAAAGAAGCATTAGTTGTTTGGAATTTTTTCTTATTGAAAGTTTCAAGGAAATAGATCCTTTTCCTTCTCCTAGTTTTGGGATTTTAATGGAAATGGCATTGGTGTTTCTTGATGGTAATCGAACTCGATTCTAATAAAGTAATAGCAGTATTTCATTTCTGTGCCTTTCCTTGGATTGGATATAGACGAACACGTATTGGGTATTCGCTGAAGTAGGAAAAGTGAATTGTTTTTCCTTCTGAACTCATTAATGAATTGTGTCTCTCCTTTGTGTGGATTGGATGGTTTCATTGTGTTTTCTTGATACTGTTCGGTCTTCTTATTCAGAATGTAGACGCAAATATAAACTGGTTTTCTATTCTGTAATAAATGGAAAGTGTGAGAATTATAATTCCTTCTTGCTGTAATGAAAGGTTGACCCCATTGCGTCTAGCAGTCGTGGTTTGACCTTCTGAATAATGGAGAATTTTTTTACTTAACGGTTGATGAATGATAGAACTTGAATTGGATATTCATTGTTGTAGCACGTTGGATTGAAGCTGTACTGGCTATGTGAGATGCTTATCAATGAAAAGAACGTTTGTTCTGTTATCTTTCATAAGTTGAGCTGTCATGCTAAGATAAACATGAATTGAGTGTTTTTATTTCATTCTGAATACAATGATTGTTTCTTAATGAAATTATAGAGAATGAATTCTTCTCTTGCTATTTGACTCTGTTTGGAGTTTACTTGGTGAAATTCATAGTCATATGAATGATCTTGCTGTAGGTAACAGCAATGTACAACTATGTTATTAAGAACTGTATGCGTTCAGAGGTATTAAAAGATCATATGAATATATGCTTGCGTGATTGAAGTATTATTTGTTGTTTAACTATACAGTGAAAGAAGTATGGAATCTTCTAGTATAGTAAATACCTAGTATGCAGCCTTATATTGTTTGATCTTGGATGTACCTAATGCTACTAACGTTTGAATATGATGTCTGATTACTAAGTATGATATTGGTGAATTCTTCCTTGTTTTCATTTGAAGCCGGAATATAAATGAAATTATTCTTGCTGCCGGAAAGTGAATTCCGAGTGGATTTTGTAAGTTTCACTCTGAACTGTTATCTTGAATTGTCCTTCGTTTGGTTTCCACTGTTAGGACAGTCATGTGGAAAGAAATAGAGATATGAATGAATGTTTTAGAAAAATGATCTTTTCTTCTTTCATTCAGTTGGAAATCTGGAATTCGTGAATAATGAATTTTATAGTGCTTAGATGGGAGCAACTATATGCATTGCTGTTCGCTTTCTTGTCTGTACTTGATTGCTTGGATTCTAATATGACGCATGAACTGAAAAGAAAGTAATGGAATTACATTTCAGTTAGTTTCGTCCTTTGCATTCATTGTTATTGAAGGGCGTGGAAAGGATAACAGTGTGTTCTATCTGTTGTGAGTTACTTGTATTCTTAACTTTTCAAATATTGTGAATTGATACTTGTAACGATTATGTAGAAACGGGACAGCAGTCCCTTGGCTGATTGTGATGATATTTGATAGTCAGTTGTTATGCTGATCTTCCCTTTGTGCCTATTTCGAGATTGATGTTTTGCTGTTGTTTCATAAAAGCAGGGTTCTTTTATTGAAACAGTTAGTTGAAGCATCTTATTTTTAAGGATAAGTGCTTAATGTGCTCAGTTCATTGAACTGACCCGTGCAATTCATTTTGCAGATGGAATTTGATTAGAATGAAGACTTGGCTGTTTTCTGATGCCTCTTGATTAGGTGTAAAATAAATTGTAATTGTTGCTTTTATTCCTCTTTGAGGAATTGTGAAAAGAAGAAAATATATTCTTCTGTCCATGAGTTGTATGGATGTTTTGTATAAACTATACCCAATCAGTTGGATTGGCAAATGTACAAATTATGACTTGAAATATTGAATACAATTACAAGTGTGATATTTTCAATAATTATATCAGTTTGATATTGCTGTTTAAATTGGAAATATGATGTTATTTCTTGATTTGGAATTGTTTCATTGTCCTTGGATGGATGCTGAATTGAAACTGATATCTGTTCTTACTTAAATGCAACTTTTAAGTTGAAAAGTGCAATTAGTTCATACTTGGGTAAAGATGAATTTTTAATTGACATTAGAAAGGATTAAGAAGAATATGATTCCATAATCAGAAGGTATTCAGGATTAGCTTAGGAGCTAAGGAATATCAATTCAACTTCGGAGTAATCGAACTTCGCTTTCGAACTCCATTTATGATCCCGTTTGATAAAATTCAGAATAAAGGATATAGGATAAATATATCCACAACTAATGGACCTTAACTATATAACGTTAAGGAGAACAAATGAATTCATTTCTCGAAGTTTAGACCTCGTTTGAATGACGTCTAATAAGTTAATATTCTGAAATTAGTTGCAGTTGGAAAAATCTTGGCTAAGTTTAATAGGTTAAACTTATCACGTCCGTCGGTACGGACTGCTTAATCCAATGATTAAGAAATAAACCAAGTAAGGAATTGTAGCCCTTCGATACGAAGGTGAAGATACATAACAAACTAATGGACGGTTTAGTCCCTCTTAGTTATATACAACTGCAACGGAAACGAGGATCAAGGGATCAGCACGAATGCTGAAAGTTGATTTTAATTATTAACTCGTGGCTAAGTCACTTGAGCAGGATGTGTATTCTCGATGGGTGGATTCTGCAGGACATTGGCATACGCCAGCTACAGCAAGGTGTCTTCATGAAGACGGGGTCTTCATGACGACACAATGTTGCAGCTGACATATAGCAATGCCCTCCCGAATTAAAACATTTAGAATACATAGGCTGAATGTGTAGATCTTAGCAGGGGCATAGGGTATGATCTGGTATACGGAGTGACTCCGGAATACTAAAGACAAATAGACACACGGAGTCGTGGGGTAACGACACCGTATGTCTGCGTATCTTTAGTTACCAGGAGTGCCTTCCTATACCCGTTCATATTACTAGCTGGAATTGAAAGTTTAAAACTGACCTTAAACGATGAGGACTGGTAGGAGCCAGGAAAGACCATTCTAGATAACAGGTGAAGTGAAGTGAAGGACGTATTCCGTAGATGTGTATCACATCCAGGAATATGATCATGCAAAGCATGTGAAAATCTTTGGCCAAAGTATCGCAATTGCTGGTTGCGTTGTCCTTATCACTTAATTTAAGATGCAGGATGTCAGATGAATATCAGTAACAGATATTCAGATAGGCTTCTTAAATGGATCACTTCGATAACCGGGGAAGGTTATGAGAACAGGTATATATAATATACTATGCATAAACAAACATGAAGGATCGGTTGTTGCCGAGTCATGAACATGAAGGATCGGTTGTTGCCGAGTCATGAAATGAAGGATCGTTGAAACTCCGAGCCATGAAAATGGAAGATCGGCAGTTCATCGAGTCATTTACAGCAGCATATAGAATCTGTTATAAGATTGAATGGCATTGAATGTGTGTTCCATATTGTAAATATGCGAACAGGGAACATTCGTTTTAAAAAGAAATTGTGTGATCCAAACTGTGTTGTTTGGGCAGAGAACAATTATTAAAACTTGAACGTGTGTTTGAATTTTATAATTCATAACAGTGAACGTTATCAAAAAATAAAATTTTTTCCCTTGTTCTGGTGTTCTGAAATGAGGATGTTAGGAAAGCACATAATTGTGATGTAAACATATCATGATATCACTGTACCAAGTGTATATTTAATATGTAAATTTTTCCTATACAAACTTGAGTATAAGCAATGTAAACAATCATAATAAAGTTATTGTCCCATGTGAAAAAGACAATCTATATAACTTCTAAAGTAGAAATGATGCCCGAAAGAGGATGATGTATACACCAAAATTTGGCACATGCCTAGTTAATTGCTATGGTGCTAGTGTATTTATGTGGTATTGATTATTAGTTCAAAGTAGGTGCTTACAGATGTGTTTGATCTCGTTTCGTCACTTTCTTGTCTTTTCAACTTCATTTATTTTCATTTTTGTCATTATTTGTCACCAGTAACCTTGGGTTTTCCCTTTCTCCTAGTTTTCTCCCTCCTTTACTTTGTTATGTATCCCATGTCTTATGTCATTTTTACCAGGGAGTGACATTTTACGCATTATGCACAAATGATCATCTTCTGACGAAAATGGTCCCCTAGTTGTTCTTCTGGGCTCTTTTATCAACTATCATATTTTATAAAATTTTGTGCTTCTTTTTTTGGTCTTCCCCCTATTGTCCATTGGCATGCACAATAATAGGGCCCTAATTTGAATTTCAAGAAGTCTATATGTTGACATATTACATTGTATTGGTGGTGCTTCACCTTCCTCTATGGGTCTCTTGACCTGTCACCTATCTACCTGTCTATTGAGCTTCCATACTTCCCCCCAATGTGTATTGTTAGCAAATTAATACATTTGTGTTAGTATTTGTTAGTAGACAGTTGTATAACTGTTTATTCCTCACGGCTCTTCCCTATCGGCCTATATAAAGGCATGCTCTGTATTCTTAAAATATATAGCAATACATTCTATCTTTTGGAGTGTCTATCATTGGTGTCAGAGCAGGTTACGCGTGGAGGAGGAGAGAGCAAAGTCCGCTGTGCGTGAATGCGTGAAGGAAGAAGACTGTCCGCCGAAGACTGTCCCGCCATTTGCAATTTGCTGTACGTTTTTTTGCTGATGCGTGAAGGAAGAGAGGTAGACTGTTGCCATTTCTTTTGTTGTGCGTGCCTGAAGGAGGAGAGGAGACTGTTGCCTGTCCTGTTTTTTATTTTGCTGTGCGTGGTGTGCGTGGAGTGTTCCTTGCGTGAACTCTGCCTATCTCGGTTTGTTGTTGGTTGTGCGTGGAGATTCAGAGAAGATTCATTGCTGGTGCGCCTTCTTTGTTGGTTGTGCGTGGAGAAGAAAACTACGTGGCGCTGAAGGAGGTCAGTGCGTGGAGAGAAGAAATCTGTGCGTGGAGGGAGACTCGTGCACTTGCTGGCGTGGAGGTGAATCCAACATGAAACCCCTGTATGTGTGAGCAAAGCCGGGAAATTACAAAATTGTGTGTGCGCGTATGTCTCAAATTTCTGATGCACAAAGCACCGCAAGCAATACACCAAATATTTGGGCATTGAATGACAACGAGGACACCACTGGGTTGTTCTTTGCCTTAGTCAACGAGATACACAACACTGGTAACATTCTCTTTGACGATATTGTGCGCCGAGGACTGTTGGAATACTTTTGGTTCGACGTTCGATATCAAGCACAGCGGATTCGTGCAAAACTTGAACGTGGTTATGATGCAGATGACGAACGCGAAATAGAACGCCCACAGGAGCGTCGGCGTCTCACTGCACGAGCCTATAGAGCCCATCTTCGAGACAGATTCCTTTAGTAAGCATTGTAGCCATTTTGAAAAATAAATAAATAAGATACATTTTTGAGTTTTTGAAAATGTCTGCTCCAAAAATATTGCTATCCGATGCCCAACTCTTGAAAGGGCCAAATTTCGACGCATGGAAAACCAAAATGCGGACGATTCTTCAATTCGAAGATCTTTGGGGGATTGTCTCTGGCAAGGATGCCCCTCCCACAGATGATGATCTGTTGGAAAAATATGAAAAGGCTGATATGAAAGCACTAATGCTCATCACCCTCAGTCTTTCTGATGAGGTGCAGCCATACATTCGAGAAGCAACTGCTTCTTCTCAGGCATGGAGCACATTGTGTACCATCTACGAAGCTAAGAATCTGACGAAAAAGTTGCAACTTCAAATAAAGCTTCATACGATGAGTATGCATGATGGCGAATCAGTAGAAGCCTTCTTGCGGCGTGTAGCTGAGTTACGTGCAGAACTCTCTGCACTCAGTGAACCAGTGGACGACAAGTTGCTAGTCCCGCTCACCCTGCGAGCTCTTCCTTCACGGTTTCAGACACTGATCACCACGTTGACAATCACTCAACAGGAGGTGAGTTTTGCAACCCTGGTGAATTATCTCCAGCAGGAAGAAGCCATGCAAAACGTACAAGAAGCCTTCGAAGACAAGGCTCTCATCACGAGGCAAAAACATAAGCCTCGAAAAGGGCAATCTGCCCCCCAGAATCAGAAGCAGCATGCTCAGCAGCCATCTTCACAGCAGCCACCCCAGAAGCAGCATAATCACAAGGCGGATCGGTGGTGCCACATTTTCTCCACGGATACGCACACAACTGCGAACTGTTATTACAACGGTCGCAAGTATGGAAATTCTGGTGAAGAGAGCACTTATGGCTGAGGATATTCCAAGAAATCCCGATGGCATGCTCATAATCAGAGGCAGAAGGGCCACATTGCTGCTCAGCAGGATGCCACCTCCGATGAAGAGGTACCAGATACGACTCATTCTGACATTGTTCTAGTCTCACAGACTTCACAGCCATCAGAAGATGTTTGGTTGATTGATTCAGGTGCCAGCAAACACATGACTGGCAACAAGAAGTTGTTCCATACTCTAAGTGACCGGCCCACTGGAGATCGGATCACCATTGCAGACAATCAAGAGTATATTGCAGCAGGGATTGGTGATGTCATCATTCCTCTTGGAACATGAAGATGTACACTCACAAAGGTGCTCTATGTTCCAGGTTTGACTTCAAATCTTTTGTCTGTAAGTCAACTTCTTAACCATAGAATGCAGGTTGAATTCTTTGTTGAAAAATGGGTCAAGTCCTGCATCATTTCCCAGGGAGAGTCAGTCATTGCTCAAGCATTTCTAAAGGGCTGTCTATTTGCACTGGATGCGGTCACTTCATCTAGCGTTGCTCTCTCTGCATCAACGGCAGAGTCCACTGCACTTTGGCACTTTCGATATGGTCATCTTTCTGCCGGGGCTCTGCATCAACTCAGTGCGAAGGAAATGCTAAGAGGGCTTCCTCCACTCTCCCATTCCTTACCTGTTTGCTCGGGATATCTTGCGGGCAAACAACATAGAGGTCCATTCAAAAAGAGCTCTTATCATTCTACAGAGCATCTTCAGGTCGTTCACACCGATCTGTGCGGACCCCTGCCAGCTAGCTTTCAAGGTTTTGCATACTTTCAGCTCATCATTGATGATTACTCACGGAAAATGTGGGTATATTTCCTTCGGAAGAAGAGTGAGGCACTTGCAAATTTCCAAACCTTCTACCAGCAAGCCACCAGGCAGTCTAGGAAGCCTCTTATTCTCCGCTGCTCAGATCGAGGGGGGGAATTTGTGTCAAAGAAGTTCTTAGCATACCTGAAGCAGCATGGCATTCAGCAACATTTGACTGCTCCCTATACGCCCCAACAGAACAGGATTTCCGAGCGCCACAACAGGACTGTCATGGAGATGGCTCATTGTATGCTCTCGACCGCCAAGTTGGAGGATCAGTTTTGGGCAGAAGCAGTCCAGACAGCAATGTATTTACTCAACCGGGCACCCACGAAGATCTTGCAGAACAAGACACCGGAAGAGGTATGGACTGGTCGTAAACCTTCTATTCATCATTTAAGAGTTTTTGGTTGTATTGCATATATGCATGTTCCAGATAAGAGAAGGAAGAAGATCGATCCAAAGACACTGTCATGTCTTTTCTTGGGGTATAGTACTACCTCAAAGGCATATCATCTCATGGGTCCTGAGACGAAGAAGATCTACGAGATTCGAGATGTGGTATGTGATGAGTCGTCCTTTGACTCCTTGCCACACAATGGAGATCTAGTACCGACCTTGTCACATAGATTGCTCACACATCCAGATGATGAGCAAGATGATTCTTCTCAGAGAGAAGAAGAGCTGAGTGGAGACTTTTTTGTTGATCTTGGCACACTGGAAAACACATCTTCACATCAGCAACGCCAACATCTGAAATGGGTCCAGAGTACTATCAGGGATGCACACCTGAACTCACTTCCTGGTACTTCTACGGGAGTTAGAACACGAAGTCAAGCAAGACATGAGGTAAATTTTGCACTCATGAGTTCAGTTGCTGAGAGCACCGAACCTGACACTGTTCGTGAGGCATTAGACCAACCACAGTGGAAACAGGCTATGGATGTTGAATATGATTCCCTGATTCAGAATCAGACGTGGGAACTTGTCGATCTGCCTCCAGGTAAGAAATCCATTGGCTGCAAATGGATTTTCAAAACAAAATATAAGGCAGATGGTTCAATCGACAAACACAAAGCACGACTTGTTGCAAAGGGTTATGCTCAGCAAGAAGGAATTGACTATGACGAGACCTTTGCACCCACTGCGAAGATCAAAACCATCAGAGTTGTATGTGCACTGGCAGCAAAAAATGGATGGAAACTTCAGCAGATGGATGTCAAGAGTGCTTTTCTAAATGGTGATCTACAAGAAGAAGTGTACATGGCCCAACCTGAAGGGTTTGTAGATGAGCATCAACCACACAAGGTATGTCGTCTGATAAAGTCTCTTTATGGACTCAAACAAGCACCTAGGGCATGGTATATAAAAATTGATGATCACCTATTGCAGCATGGATTCACTCGTAGCCCCTCATATACAAATTTGTATATCAAGAAGGTAGGAACAGATATTTTCATTCTGGTTTTGTACGTAGATGATCTTGTGATCACAGGAAGTTCTGACAATCTTGTAGATGATGTAAAGAATGATCTGAAGAAATCCTTCAACATGACTGATTTGGGGCTACTTCACTATTGTCTTGGCTTAGAGATATGGCAGAAGAAGAATCATATCTTTGTCTCCCAGATGAAATATGCCAAGACACTCCTGGAAAAGTATGGAATGTCAGATTGTAAACCAATGTCCACACCTATGGAAAAAGGTTTGCAACTATCTAGATTCCAGGATTCACCACAGGTAGATGGCACTCACTACAGGCAGCTTGTGGGGAGTCTCATTTACTTGACTTATACCAGACCAGATCTTTGCTTTGCGGTGAGCTATCTCGCCAGATTTATGCAGGAGCCGAAGAAATGTCATTAGATAGCAGTAAAGCATGTGTTGAGATATGTCCGAGGTACAGTTGACTTTGGTCTGGAGTATCAGAAGAACACTCAGTTCTTCTTACAGGGATATACAGACTCGGACTATGCAGGATCCATTGATGACAGGAAATCCACTTCAAGATATGTTTTTCATCTCGGATATGGACCTATCTCATGGATTAGCAAGAAGCAAACTGTTGTTGCTCTCTCATCCACTGAGGCTGAATACCGCGCTGCACGAGGAGCTGTGTGCGAAGCAATTTGGTTACGTCGCATTCTTGCAGATATAGGGATTCCTGAAGAGAAACCTCCCATCATTCACTGTGACAATCAAGGTGTGTTGAAGCTTGTGAAGAATCCTGTTTTCCATGAACGAACAAAGCATATTGAGGTCGAATGTCACTACATTCGTGAACAGGTCTTGAACCACCAAATTCAGCTCCAGTACTGCCCTACTGATTCTCAGATTGTATATATTCTCACCAAGCCTCTCGGCAAGGTGAAGTTTGATTTATTTAGGGGGTACATTTGTAAGAGCAATGTATTAAGGGGGGGAATGTTAGCAAATTAATACATTTGTGTTAGTATTTGTTAGTAGACAGTTGTATAACTGTTTATTCCTCACGGCTCTTCCCTATCGGCCTATATAAAGGCGTGCTCTGTATTCTTAAAATATATAGCAATACATTCTATCTTTTGGAGTGTCTATCATGTATAAATGTGCATGTGTGTTTCATTTTAATTATCAATAAAAGCTTAGCCTTTTTGAATCAGTGGTATCAGAGCACGAGGCTTTGCGCAGGAGTGAAAGTCGATTTTGGTTTATTGGAAGCATTCCCTTGTGCCGCGACCTCTCTGCATAGACATCATTGTTGAACATCCATAAATATTCTAAGTATTGGGTGCATGAATATATGGCGCTAGAAGCGCGTGGTGGTATAATAGTATTAAAGCAGCCCCAGCTTAGGACTTACTCATTTTGTGGATATGGACTATTTTTTAAGATAGCATGCAGAGTACACATAGAGATGAAGACTTGCATTACACGCTATGGTATTTTGGGAATAAACGGCAGATAAACGTCATGCATAGTTTAAGCTAATACTAGGAGTTCTACTTGGAGTTAACTATAAGACATATATTATTAGAACACTTGCATGGTGTGCATACTATTATAAATGTGCATGGTTATTATCAGCATGCAACCTATTTTGAGAAGTACATAGTTGGTGAATGGCGAGTCCCCACCCCTATAACTATGTATTGACTTGTGTAGTTCAGTGTCTGGTGAATTATTGTAGAGTTGTGATGTTGGTTTTGACGCGCACATGACTCATGGAGATACTTTACAGTGTAAGAAGCTTTTGTGTTGTACAGTAATTATGAAATGGAATATATTGGTTGGATAATGGTGTTAGACATGACTAAATATGGTTCTTATATGGTTAATCTTATCATAGTTATTGTTTAGTTCATTTATCATGATTCTCTAAGATCTAGATCTGGATTTTACACTGTGGAATGTTTATGTCTACTTATGAATTTGAACATGTTTAAACATTATCACACTAACATCTTGAACAAGCAACTCTAAAGAGGGACTTGGTACCATTGCGTGTTTCGGGTGAGCGCCCAGCTCAGGCTAAGTGATGTGCCAGCGAGCCTGGGTTATTCACAATAAATTCTATGCTACATCAATCATTCATGTGAGGAATTTGAAAACGTGGCAATTGATACATTATAAGAGTGGTGCTCTTTTCTACATTTCTGTTTGCCTGAAAATTTGTGCAAGAAATGGACAAAGCATTGAGGGTGGGGCGTGGAATTTCTGTTATCAGTTTCCTCTTGAACACCAAATCAATGCATGTTTTTCCACATGAAAGGTATAACCAGTGACTTGTCTTTTGGATTTTTGTATCTTCCTTTTTTATGCGGAGTTGTTTAGCGTTTGTGTGGAACTATTTGGTAGTAGCAAAGACCAGCATTTCTAGTAGTTGAAGTGACCAGTGGACAGACACATAATGGTTTTTCAAGCGTCATTTCAATTCTAGTAGGTTGCTTACTTTCTCTCTGCAAATGGAAATTATAGAAAAATATTCTAGTTTAAACTTTCATGCATGGAAGGTTAAAATACAAATGCAATTGATGCACAAAAAATGTGGGGCATCGTAAAAGAGGATGAAAACCCACCTACGGATGTAAGCAAGTTATTGGAGTGGAAAACAAGAGATGACAAAGTGAAAGCTATTATTGTCCTTGCGATGTCAAATTATGAGCTACATCAAGTGGATTTAGAAAAATCATCTAGGGAAATTTGGAAATCGCTTAACAAATTGTTCAGTGCAAAAGAGGTAAATGCTCAATTTTCACTGAAATTGCAATTGTATAAATTTAAAATGGATGATGGAATTACTATGTTCAGCCATATAAACAATCTGAGGTCTCTCATTAGGCAGCTTGTTGAGATAAAATCTACAGTTGAAGACCAGGATGGTAAAGCTATTATATTGAATAGTCTACCATACAAATATAATAATATTATATTTACTCTTAGCCAAATACCATCACAATCTCTCGATGATATGATTGTAGCACTACTAGTAGAGGAAAAAAGGATGCCTGCAAAAGATGAGGGTATTTCACAAAACGAGAGTGCACTTTATTCTTGAAAATTTCATTAAAAGACCAATATTGACAAAAAGGAAATAATATGCTACTAATGCAAGAAGAAGAAAGGTCAAACATCATGGGATTGTCTTGTTTGAGTGAAATATGTTCTTAAAGGAAAACTCAAGTCCAGTGAAGCTAAATCTACTCAAGTAGAAGATCCATCTAATACTGATGAAAGTGAAAAGTCAACTAATGAGGATCTCGTGTTGTGAAGTATGTAGTAGCAACTTATTGGAGGTTGGAGGATACATGGAGGTTGGGGGACAATTGGCATCCTCTCGTCAGTCACTTACAATGGGGTCACAATATGGCTTTAGTGATAATTTTGTTTTTGTTTTTGTTCATAGTTTGATGTTCGTGATGTTGTTTTGGTGTGTGTTGTGCATGTGTTGTTCAATAAATATGAAAATTGTGTTCCAGTTTGGTACCTCATGAATGAATGACATTGTGAGGAGTGAAAATCATTAAGTAGGGCTTGGTTCTTGTTTAAAGGGTTTGTGGAAATCTGAGAAACCACTGAAGTAAACAGTTGAGGCATTAGGTCACGTCCAGGTTCGTGGTAAACCTGCAGTTGGAAAACCGCATGGGTTCGTGGTAATCCAGGGGAACTGGAAACCACTGAGGTGTTCTTAAGATTGGATGTGCTCAGGTCACTTCCAAATTTGTGATAATCCCATGGGGAAAAACCAAGGTATCACCAAGACCAAGAAGCCAAATGTTGGCATGCCACCTCAAAGGTGAGCAGGCTACAGGGAGAGTGTAATAAAAAATTTATTTTGTTTGGAATAAGGGGGTTCCATTATCTAAAAATATGATATTTGTAAGATCAATGTAATAAGGGGGGAATGTTGACATATTAAATTGTATTGGTGTTGCTTCACCTTCCTCTACGGGTCTCTTGACCTTCCACCTATTTGCCTGTATATTGAGCTTCCATACTTCCCCCCGATGTGTATAAATTTGCATATATGTTTCATTTTAATTATCAATAAAAGCTTAGTCTTTTTGGATCGCTATAAATAAATAGGCACACTAGTGTATCTAAGAGTAACATATACATGCTAAATTTTGATTTTATAAGAGGAAAATTGAAGTGATATTGAAATAATATTTTTTTTTAAATCATCTTCATGCCAAAAACGTATGACAAAACAATTATGGATTCATTCTAGATTATACTTGATGTTGCACATATGGAAAGATAAGGATTTGGACACAATATTGTTTGTTGACTTTGCATGAGAGTTGATTGTAATTTTTTTCAATAGGGGCCTAATAATTATTTAGAGCATATTCCCCCACTACCATCCTTCACTTTTTATGGGTTTTGCAAGGAGATAAGCATAGACTAGGAACAATTTCTACAACAGAGACTAGTTTTCTATTGATTCATAAGTGATCAAGATGTTTTTATGCATACTTCACACATTATGACACATGAAACATATCTTTCAAGTCTAATTCCATTATTCACACTTAAATCCATTTATGGTAGGAAGTGACCTATTACATCATGTAAATGGTCAAGTTTTGATAGAAATGGTCACATGCAATTTCACAATCTAATATTTCTAAGATATGTTCAAGGTGATCATCTAAGGGAAATCAAATTGGTGTAGAAGAGTCATCTAAGTTTCAATATTTATTCAAATTTAAACAATATATAATTATCTTAGAAAATCATGAGACATTCCCAGTGAAATTGAGACTAAATGGATCATATATTCAATGGTATACTTATAATCAAATACGAAAATAAAGGTTAAGTTAATCGTAATGTGTCAAGAACAAACCTATAAGTTGAAATATGAATACCTTAAATCTAATAGTTCATGTGACTTTTGAGACACTTATTAGAAACCTTCTCAAGTGGTTATATTTCATGTTTCCTCCAACACCATTCCACCTCATTCCTATCCTAATGCATATTTTTCCCTTCATTTTACATCTCTTATTGTTACTCTTTCACTTGTTTCTATACACACCTAAAGTTAGTAATTTGGCATTTGATAATGTTGGTTTTCGCTTATATTGTTTATACATAATTGGTGCACATGAACTAGGCTTAAAAATGCTACCTAACTTTATCCCTATACTTGCAATCCCTCATTATACTACTTATTCACCTTTAAAAATAATTCTATAAGGACAAAAACACCTTATACATGTTGCAAAGACATCTCTAGATCACTTGTTCAACTTTTAGCCCTACTAGAAAAAACCATCTAATAAGGACATAATCAAATGGTCAATTCTATCATTTTTTGTAGATATTATCCATAGCCTCTTCAAAGTCATATGTTCAAATGGAAACCTTTCTATGAGTTAGTTCTTTCCCTCTATGTTAACATCAATGTGAAACATTACCCTTGGAGAAGTATAAATACAAGTTAAATTCAGTCGATTACTAACTTGGAACCTATTTTAAGAGCTCATCTAGAATATATGTATTAAAAGAAAAACAAGCTACCATATTATTCCCTATTATAATATCTTAAACTAGGATTATCCCCTAAACAATTCTCCTGAACTCTAAACCGAGTTAAGATAAGTTAAAGAAAGATTTAACAAGTATTAAAGAGTCAAATTTTAGTTGCATACATATAGTTGAAAAGAGCATGATTGCACTTCCATATAGGTGTGTGGGAGAGTTGCATTTGGGTTCAGTCTCCACAAGGGGAAATATATGTGATATAAGGGTGCAAAAACCCAAAAATTCCTTAACCATATCCCCCCATATAATGTCAATTCGAGAGTTTATATAGGAAAGATAGGGTTTGTTAGCACCTATTTAGAGTGATCAAAAGTGAAAAGGAGAAGAGAAAAGTGATAATAGAGGAAAAAAGAGAAATAGGACAAGTCCATGAAATAAGGAAATAATCTTCATGTCGATTTTGTCCATTTTGGTCGGTTTTATCTCAAAGAAGATAAAGATCCAATTTTGGAGATGAACCAAATACATCAGTATTCCTTATTATTTCTTCTAATTTCATGTTCAAATCAATCATCAAACTACAAGGAAAGATAAGTGTGTTATACTCTTTTGATTTCACTATCTTTAGCATGTTCCCCAGTTAATCAAACATCTTAATTATTTATTGTATATTTAGATATGTATATTGAATGTTAATTAAATAATTTGAATGCACATCATTTCTAGATTACAAAATTTGTGGCTAGGGGTTTATATTTATTCTAAATACAACCTTTCTTTTAAGGTTTGTTCCTCCATTTTAGTTATGGTTGTTTTCTTCTTTGTTTTCGTACTCATATTTTTAATGGGATGAAGTTCCATATTACGGCTCTAAAATTTATATAATCTACAATTGTATCTCAAGTAGATAACATCATTATTAGACACCCTCTTGGTGGTGTTATCATGGTTTCTCTTACCAAACTTTCTTAAGGAGATTTTAGTCAAGACGATGGCATTTCTGCCACTACCTCATAATAGTTTTATCTCATCAACAGGAAATATTTAACCTAATATCTCAATCTTAATCCTCATTAAATTGATGGGTTATAGTCATAGCTAGATATGAAAATAATAATATCATTTTAGATATCCATTATTCTATATCTATAATTATTATTGGGGATCCTAATGTTCCCACACAAGTTTCAATGAAAATTTAGACTCACATTACAATTACATCACCTTTAATGCATATTCATGGGTCCTTATCTACCTTATATTTTACATGTTTCCTTGAATAGATAATTTTTTATTTGTAGGCTTAGGTGTTATAGTTAATGAAAAATGTGTCTCAAGCTTCTCCTGCCATTTGTCACATGCAACCCAAAAGGGGGTAAAATGTAGACACTAGAAAAAACACCTTGCACATAAGGTCTCCTATTCAAAAATACCAAAAACATCGTAAAACATATTAATCACCAAAAATAAAATAATCCCACAAAAGTAGCTAAAATATATTTAAAAACTCACAAAATGGTGATAACAAACACCTCATCACTCATTTATTAACCCTCACCCACTCACATTTGATTATTTCAACCCCACCTACCCATTGTGCATGCCTTATGAACTATGGATCCTTATCATCTCACCCACCTATGCAAATTATACCCATATGTGTCACAATCCCCTATGCACTCAAAAACTATAGAACACCACTCACCCCCATCATTTCATTCTCTTATAACCCTTCCTGATTCTTTGTGCACTTGATCCCATACTTGATTTTTTTTCTCTCTTGTTCGCATAGTCTCAGTTTTTCAAATCTTGAAGAAGTGAAAAAAAAAACATAAAGGGATAGATACAACTTGTTAGGCAACATTGTTTTAGTGAAAATTCAAACACATGCAAAAATCGTAATTCATAATTAGTGACTTGTGTTGCAATCTATGGGTGATTTTTGGAAAACTCACAATTGTGACTAGTGACTGATTTGAGTCAGATCATAGTTTATCATTTTCATACATTTTTTTTATCATTTTAATACAATAAAATTTATTTTATCTCCATAATTGAAGGGTTATGGTATCTGACTAAAGAATTTCCCCTAACCACCAAAAACTACTAACATTTTTCTAAATGTGTTTTTGTGTAGGTTATAGATTCATACCTGGAAGATTTTTTACTCACTTTATTCAATGAAATAACCCATAATTGTTTTGTCTCTATCACAATGGCAAGCATCAATCCCATTTTATTTTAGTAGCATTGATTTAGAGATTTCTATATCAGCTAACACATCTTGCAAGTGATCCAAATCTAGGCATACAGGTGCTTACAATGCAATATTGATCGCAATGACCCCTTATAGACATAAGTACTTTTACTTTTATAATTGTTATTTGGTAAAGCCTACATGCTCAAGTAATTTTATTGCATCTCAAGTTATCCCTATTGGAGTGTTAGGCTTCCCAATAACAATACTTTGGATGATAATAAAAGCAAGTGCATAAATTATCATCATGACCTAATCCAGACATACCTCCCCTACGCTCCCTTCCTAATGGACCCAAATTAGGGAGAACAAATGGATGGAAGGTCTTCAAATGAGGATAGTCATCCAGTTTTAGCCCACTATGACATACCTCTTGTTGATGGAAATTAAAAATTACTTCTGTACATCTTAACCCTAAATATACTTTCACTCTTATATTTGTAACATGCATTGTCAAATCTAATACAATCAACTTACAATATCTACATTTATGGACTCATATGATCTCAAAAGAGGATTACAATTTAATTCTTAAATAGAATGATAATATTTTTGGATCTTACAATAACTTGCACCCTATTCTCGGAATATCTTGGAAGTTTGATTACATCAAAATGCATTATCTAGGAACCATCCTGCATAGTCATCAATGGACCTTGCAAGCTTGAGATACGGATCTCCCGCATCAAGAGCCAATGTCCTGAGGTCTTATTTTACTGAAAAGACTAGCTTCATAGTGCTGAAAGGGGAAATTAGGAGCTTCAAATTAGTCAAAATTCTTTTGTATATTTTTAAGTTTGGTAGGATCGTTAATCAAAGTGAGCAACGAGCATTACCTATGTGATAAAGCTACATCATCTAAATAAACCATTATTGTATTTGGATTCTATTAGGCTATGAAGAGTACATATCCATTGCACGTTCTCTATGTTGCAGGTCAACATTAACTCCAGTCACAAATGCATTCTTTTCACTAAGAATCCAGTCCCCAAATACAACTTTTGGTAAAGGATGTCTTGTATCTAGTCTTCTGGTTATTACAAGAATATGATTTTATGGGTCTAACTATCCTCTTATTAAAAAGGTAATATGTGCCCAAGCCATGAACCTCCTCAAATGGTGTCATAAAAATCAAAATTCCTCGTCTCTTGATCCAACTCATATATTTTCTCATCTGGGGATTTTTCTTTGGGTCCACTGAGGTTCAAGATCACTAAAATCTTCTTATTTAATCTCAACATGGATATTCACCATTCTTTTTATTAATAGGCCTTGAGATTCATACGTACCCAACTTGAAATATGAAGTGGAAATGGGCTAATATCTTATTCATGGTCATCTTAGTAACATACTCTTAGTCTCATTAATGGCTCAATCATATGGGACCATTAAGAGGACATGTTTCCTTCTTCTTTACTAGTTTGAAATATTTTGTATTAATTTAATAGTATGTTGAGCTAAACTGAGATGAGAATCCTCTCAAATCTTGGTATTATTTTAATAAACTGATAAAAGAATGTTTTTCAACTGTAGGATACATACCTTTCCAATGATACTAGGTGTATATTTCATCATCAACTAAGACCTCCTCCTAATTACCTGTCTTGAGTTGAGATCGTTCCTTTGTCATATGAAATATTTGAGCTGATAAAATATGAACTAAATAATATCCTTTAATGAGAACCATCCCTGACTGAGGTAATGTATTGAGGGGGATTTTAATACTATGCCAATTCATAAAATGTGTTATTTAGGCCTTTAATGACTTCGTTTCAGATTGAATGCATTGACAGAGATGGACCTATCAAAGTTAGAAGACATCCTTTGTTTAAAAGGTTTTATATTTGGAGTACCCCATGGATAATCAAAATCAAAATGCAGTCATGTGTAGTTGCATTACAGAACTGCAACACACTCATGTATGTAATCATATTCCATGTGTCACCTTCATCTAAATTTGCTAATAGTGATCTCTGAAGACATGAAGATGGAGGAACCTTCAGTACACAACTTGTTTCAGACATGTTAGACTGGTATAGATTGATTGGAATTGAGGTGGACTCAAAAACAATGGGATTTTGGAGTTGTTTTTAGTAGTTTATAGAGCTTCATTATTATGTTACATTTTTATTTTACCAAGCATTGCTAAATCATTTCCCATTATAGAGATTGTCTACTAAGTATTCTTATTTCACTATCACTATAATGTTTAAAGGCAAAATACCATAGAATTTTACATATTATAAGAGATGACACTCTTAAGGATTTTTCACATTACTATGTTGGTAGAAATTAAATTATTTATTCATGAGGAAATTGGCAAGTGCTTTCCCTTTTCTAGCCGTGGGATATAGCTCTATGATTATCGAAATGGATTTGCACTCCCCCTGTACTTTGATTAGGTGTTTTTGGGTTTTGAGTTTGTATGAGCATAAACCCATAATTGCTCTTGGGATTGTTCTTTCATTCTTCATTGTTTCAGTTATGATATCCTTCATATTCATCTTCTGGGGTCTGATAGCTATAGTGTACCTACATTTTCATTCACTACACAATAACATCACCTTTAAGAGCTCAATAGGTTTAAGTCTTTACTTCAACGGTGTTATCTAGCTTTCAGATATAAATGGATCATTTAAGATGTAACAAAGAGCCTAAGGTACATCAAAGAAATCAGATGCATATTTGAGAAAATAATATCATTGCAGAACAAGCATTGGAATCATTCAGGCAAAGTGCACAACAGATAGAACACCATCTCATATCTTTTAATATATACTATGGAATATATGGGAGAGGAAAAGCTCTATTTGGATTTTTTACTAAATATTTGATTAAGTGTTGCAGGTACAGGTCTAGTATGAAGAATTTGGCCAATGATGATGTATTTCTGTATTGTTGAAATATAGATGTGGTTATAAGTGCACAAAATTCAAGGTCAATAATAGTGGGAGAAGTAAGATTTCCTTTTGAAGACAAAACAGAATCAAATTGCAGATGTTTCATAGGAGATGCATAATTCTCAAAGATACATCATAGCAAGATTCTATTGGAAGAGGTGTATGGGGATAATCAAGATAATTCAGCTATCTGGGTCAACAATTCATTATAGAATCCAATTATATGTTCATAGGTTCCATTTTTTAAGAGCTTAGGAATACCTATGGAGCTGATTAAGGAAGGATACAAGACCATTATTTGGATCTAGAATAGAAATGGAACATGATACATTGGGGCCAATACCATGATAGTCTCAATAGACGGATGTATCATGATTGATATATCAGACACACTATTAAGGCTCTTAATGAGTATAGGAAAATAGTATAAAGTGAAATCATGTTTTTTATCCATGGTGTATAAGAGTAGGAAATAAGTATTAGAGTATAAGGGGAAAATCCCACTCTAAGTGTATAAGAGTGGGATCTTATCTCAATTTCAATACAGAAGACACAAACTTAGAATGCTTTTCAGAGAGTAGGATGAAAGATTCATTTGCAATACAATCAGTGAGTGTAAAGGAGTATTCCTTACACACAAATTAACTGCAAAAGGTTATAACGAACATTTTAATTTTTCAAATGAGAAATATGACTAACTGATAAGAAAAAATAAGCAAGAATCAACATAGCTTTAACAAGTTGTGAAGCATAGCTCTAAATATATTAAGGATATTGGATAAATTTTCTATCCATAAGTAAAGTACCATCAAAATTATAGTTTCTGAAATATACATATCTCATTGGGACAAAGTGAAAAAGTAAAATCCAATTTGTGACTTTCAATAAACCAATAATAAATCTCAAAACAAGCCTTCATTTCAGAGATGAATATATGATCAGAAAACTCTTGTCGTTAAAGCATTTCAATGTCAGTTTTTGAAATGCAAACTCTCTCTCTAGTAGTTAGAGTTACAAAATACTCAAGTATTTTTTCCACTGAAAATAACATACCCATTCTTCCAATACAACTTAGAAATTAATCCGTTCTATTTCTACAAAAAAACATAATAAACAAATTAAATAACATAAGCTCAACACTCTCTTTACAAAAATATGCAACTTTTACAACTCGAAAGATCCATTTCTAGGAAGCCATTCAAAGGACCTAATACCAAGGAGGTCTCATAAATGTGAAGCTTTAAGGATATATCTATAGTTGCATCAAATAATTACAAATTATTGAAGTGATATCATTTTTGTTGAAAAGCATGAAATCAAAACCCTAAACAATGGTGGCTGTGAGTAAAATAGAAGGCTTCAAGATTGGTTGAAGAATAATCTTACAGTGAGACTAGAACACATAAGATAGTCAAGTAAGAGACTCATCCTTTTCATATCAACTTTATGAACAGAAAGCCTTTCTATAACTTTAAGGAATAGATAATGCTACATTACAGACATAGAGTTCAAATAGTGTTCAGTTTTATGCATTAAAATTAAGAAAGTGAGTCCTTTGATTTGGCCCGCCACAATAACCTTCCAGCCTGCAAAAACTAATTGCAAGAGAAGCTATACAGAATTGAGGGAGCCTTTCACCCCCTCATATCTACACGATAGATTGACTATTCTTTGATTAATTTTAATTAGCACAATATGAATGCACGTGCTAGGATATTGCCTAAAATAATAAAACACGGATACTATAGTCAAAGTGAACTCAATTATGTACTCTTCCATGAGTTTAATCTCTGACATGATGTCAAAAGTTAATAGAAGTAACTTATGGTGCTATGCAATAGCTAACATTGATTTGATGTCAGAAGAATTCCTTTTGCCTAGTTTTTGATAAGGGCTTCATCCCAACTTCAAAATAGAACAACAAATATGTTCTTAGCACTCTACCACCAAAGTAACCTGAAAAATGTTAGAAAAAGAGAAATGATTCACAAACGGCACAAACTAGAGTTGCCTTTTGCATGTGTTAGCTTTTAAGCAGATTCTTCTAGCCACAACCTTGCAAATAGTTGTAGAATTGACCCAATATTAGAGAGTCTTATTTTATACCCAGAACAGAAAAATGTGATTCTTTGATGACTAGTTTTTTAGATGATATTCATGGCTATGATTTGGACGAAAAACCCATGAGCTGGTTATTAGATTGTTATTGGAGGTTGCATTGTAAGCAAGGCAAATTCTAAGGATTGAATTTCATTGAAGTTGGAGAATAATAAATGTATGCATTACTTGGTTGCTTCCATTTGATTTGCAAAGGTTTTGTGTAAAGTTATTTCTGGTGAATTGCTTTTAATCTTATTGATCGTGGTGTTTGATTAGCATCCGTGTTCTTGGTTTGGTACAATCTGGTTATCGTTCCTTTTATGGTATCAGAGCAGGAGATTGCTATTGACATTCGTCTGTAAGTTGTATTTAACTCCAGCCCCCTTTCATTTTATTTGTGTGGTGAAGGCAAGAGCATTTTATTCTATTTTAGTGGAAACTAAAATAAATAGTAGAACATAATATTGAAAACCTTGTATCTTTTGATCGGCAACTCAGTTTTGAGTAACATTTTTTGCAAAAGTGTGTAGTTTTTTTTTATTTTGAGAATCACACTATAATTATAAAGTGTCATCTTATAACACGCACTCATTATAAAGTGCCAAAATATGGGGGGCTCTTGTTGCATTGCTTGGGGGTCTTGTTGCATTACTTGGTTCTTCCATTTTTTTTGGTGATTTTTTTTAAGATGGCATCTACTTCTACATTAACTCATGTTGAGCCATTAACAACACATAATTACCACACATGGAAACCAAGAATTGAAACAATAATTAAGCGAGAAAGGATTATGGGCTTTAACTTCTAAAGAACAACCAGTGTTCACTAGAGAATATGAGAAATTTCAGTACCAGTGAAAATTTGATGAGTGTATGGGTTTGATAGGAACTTATGTAAGTGACAGTCTTTTATTTCATTTGGAAAAGTGTGACTCTCCTTTCAAAATATGGGAGAAATTGGAGGATTTATTTGGAAAGGTGGATCATATGAGAGCTATGCAACTTGAAATTGAGATCACCTCTCTTAATCCTGAATATTTTCCATCAATTATAGACTATCTTACCAAGTTCAAGCATTTGTTGACACAGTTGAAGGGGAGTGGAAGAGATAAGAAAGATGAAGAGTGTGTTTACTTGATTCTATCCAAGTTGAGAGGACCATTCCAAATTTTTGCTTCTACCTTTTTCTCTAGCATGGACGCCTTAGGTGACACCTTCAAAATGCCTAACTTAGAAACATTTTGTGAAAGACTTACTAGGGAAGAATCCAAATTATCTCACCTTGAGTCTTCCACCTCTCAAAAGGCATTAGTTGCATCTAATCCTAAGGGCAAGGGAAAACCAAACAGTAAAACCAAATCCACACCTTCTCCATCTCAAAATGCTCCTAAACCCAAAGAAAACAACTCAAAACCCAAGGATTTCTTCTAAATCCAAGAATAAGTATAGTTGTTCATGCTTTTTTTGTGGGGGTAGTAATCATGAAGAAAATAGGTGTTATAAGCGAATGCAAACCTTAGAGGATGCAGTCAAGAAACATAAAAATTTCTATCTCCACTCCACCTCCTTCTAATCAACATGGAAAAGCACTTAATGTTGTTGGAAGATCTTAGTCACCACTTGCAGATAATTGGGTTATAGATTCTGGTGCTTCTCATCACATGACTTCTTCCAAGGAGTCTTTTGTTTCTCTAGGTTTGAGTTCTACTTCCAAAATTGAGGTTGGAGATTCTTCCTTTCTTTCTGTTGAGGGAAAAGGTGATATACAACTTGATGGTGGAAATATCCAAGATGCACTATATGTTCCTAACATCACTACAAATTTGCTTTCTGTATATCAAATTTGTCATTCTGGTCAAGGGAAAACAATGACTTTTACACCACATGGGGCAGAAGTAAGAACTTTGTTGGAGCCTTTTTCACTTGTTTCTCGAGGTATTGTTGATCATAGTTCAATACTATATCACTTTGAAGGTTTTGATGTCACTTCTTCTATAGGGACAGGATTGGTTTCTCATTCAGATTCAGAGAATAAGCTTTGGCATGAAAGATTTGGACATCTCAATTACAGATATTTGAAGGAGTTGAGCACTCATGGTATGGTAGATGGTCTTCCTAGAGTTTCTTGTCTTGAGGGAGTTTGTCATGGTTGTGCATTAGGGAAACAACACCAAGATCCTTTTCCTAAGAATTTGTCTAAGAGAGCTTCTTCACCACTTGAGCTTGTGCATAGTGACTTGATGGTTTTTCCTACCCCATCTTTCAATGGAGCTAAGTATGCACTTACATTTATTGATAATTTCTCGAGGCGTACTTGGGTTTATTTTCTCAAGTACAAAAGTGATGTTTTTTCACACTTCAAAGTCTTCAAGGCTTTGGTTGAGAAACAATCTTCTAGTAGCATAAAGAACCTTCAAAGCACTGATAATGGGGGGAGTACTTCAGTAATAAGTTTTCTAAATTTTTGGAAACTCAAGGCATTATTCACCAGCATTCTGTTCCTCATACTCCACAACAGAATGGATTAGCAGAAATGAAGAATAGAACTTTGAAGGAAATGGCTAACTGTATGATGCATTCTAGAGAAATACCTCCTATCTATTGGGTAGAAGCAGTTAATTGTGCTAACTATATTCAGAATCCAGAAGAAGCTTGGTCCACTTGAGCATTTGACTCCAGAAGAAGCTTGGTCCAACACTAACCCAGATGTCTCATTTTTTTGAGTCTTTGGGAGCCATTTTTGGGCCTTTGTGCCAAAGAAGAAAAGGAAAGCTTTGGATAAGAAGAGTAAACCCTTGATCTTTGTAGGGTATTGTGATGACATGAGAGCTTATCGTCTTTTAGATCCTGATGCAATGATGTTCTTTTTCGAACGCATGTTCAGTTTGATGAGCGTTTCACTCCTCATGATTCTTCATCTTCTTCCATTCCTTCTTCTTCTTCATCTCATCTTGAGGATATTTTCTTTGAGGAGATTGATGAGGAGGTTATAGATGTTGTTGAGGATCCTATTCCCACTGATGTTGTCACTATGCCTAAGTGGGCTCGTACTACAGTTTCTGAGGCAACACCTTTCATAGAGGATCTTCCACCCACTAGGCATCATCACGCACATTCTACAGGTTCTGGAATTTTATGTCAGGTAGTTTCTGAGGATCCACAGTCTTTTTCAAAGGCTCATGGGATACAGGAGTGGGATGATGCGATGACAGCTGAGTATTCTTCTTTGATGAAGAATCATACTTGGGATTTGGTATCTCTTCCTAAAGGAAGAAAGATGGTTAGGTGTAAGTGGGTATACCGAACCAAATACGTAGCTGATGGGTCCATTGACAAGTATAAGGCTCATCTTGTTGCAAAGGGTTTTTCACAAGTCAAAGGTATTGATTACTCTGAGACTTTTGCACCCGTTGCCAAGATGGATTTTGTATGCCTTGTACTTGCTATTGCTGCATCACAGGGGTGGCCTCTATACCAGATGGATGTGAAGAGTGCCTTCTTACATGGAGATCTAAAAGAGGAAATATATATGGAGCAGCCGGCTGGATTTGTTCAGGATTCTTCTCTTGTTTGTCGGCTCCGAAGGTCTCTCTACAGTCTCAAACAAGCCCCTCGGGCTTGGTATGAGAAGATGGATTGTTTTCTTCTATCTACTAGTTTTGTTCGTTGCCACTCTGATCATACAGTAGTGTATCTCCAGCATGTTGGTGAGGATATTGTGATACTTGTCTTGTATGTTGATGATCTGTTACTTACTGGCGGCTCTTCTTCCCACATTCAGAGTATTCAGAGGGCTCTTTCTACATAGTTTGACATGACAGATCTTGGGCTATTGCATTATTTCCTTGGTTTGCAGATTTCTCAGACAGATTCAGGGATTCATTTGAGTTAGCAAAAGTACACCCATGATCTTCTTATGTGCTTTGATATGGTTGATTGCAAGCCAAGTCCATCTCCTTTTCAGTCTGGAGTTACTCTTACATCCACATGTACCACACCACTTTGTGATCCTACATTGTATAGGCAGTTGGTTGGGAGTCTCATGTACTTGACCCATACTCGCCCTGATATTTCATTTGCAGTAGGGCTTGTATCTCGGTTTGCACATTCTCCTCATAGTAGTCACTGGCAGGCTGCTAAAAGGATTTTGCGCTATTTGCATGGCACTTCCCACTTTGGCCTACACTACACTAGGGGCTCTACTCAGTTGGTTGGGTATATAGATTTAGATTGGGCAGGTTCTATTGATGACAGGTGTTCCACTTCTGGCTATCTTTTTTGTCTTGGTTCTTCTCCAGTTTCTTGGGCGTGTAAAAAGCAACATGCTATTGCACTTTCATCTTCAGAGGCAGAGTACAGGGCAGCAGTTACAGCGAGTCAGCAAATTCTTTGGCTTCGCCAGTTATTGACAGAGTTCAGATTCCCATAGGATTCACCGACTGTACTTTGGTGTGACAACCAAAGTGCAATTCACATTTCTCGCAACCCAGTTGAGTACCAGTGGACCAAGCATATCGAGATACACATCCACTTCATTCGGAAACACATTCAGGATGGAGTTCTTTGCTTGGAGTACCTTCCAACTCAGCAGCAGGTTGCAGACATCTTTACGAAGCCTTTTGCATCACCTCGCTACCTTGAGTTGCGTGGAATGCTTGGGGTTTCGGAAGTTGTTCTTGGGGGGTGTTCATGAGAACATCTTCCTTCTTCTTCTTCTTTCTCTTTCCTTATAGCAGGATTCTTTCCTTCTTTTGGTTCGAGATTTCTTCATGGATATATTGTACATGAGTACCTCATCAGGCCTAGTTGATCGGGACTCATACTGTGGACATGCCACTTCTATTTTGGCCCCTAGCTTCACTTGAGGGGGGGTGTTAGAGTAGGTATTTACCTTAGCTCATGTTCACCTAGGTACATTATTTACCTTTATTGTATTTATCCTCACCCACTTATGTGTGTGGATATTTCTTTTTATTTATTTAGATATTAGGAGATATTATCTAGTTGTTAGGTATAGTTCTTTCCTTGATCTATGGTATTGACTAGTTCTTTCCTAGATCTATGGTATTGACTAGATCCTTGATGTCTAGTTCTCTCATAAATCTATGGACTTGACTAGTTCTTTGATGACTAGTTCTTTCCATGATTTATGGCTTGATCTACGACCTTGACTAGTTCTTAGATTGTTATTCCTTGCCTATATAAGCAAGGCCCATTCTCATTGTATTTCATTGAGTTCCATAATAATATATGATATTGCTGCTCATTTGTTTGCAAAGGTTTTGTGTAAAGTTATTCTGGCGAATTGCTTTAATCTTATTGATCGTGTTGTTTGATTAGCATATGTGTTCTTGGCTTGGTACGATCTGGTTATCGTTCCTTTTAGGTTTAGCATGTTGGTTGGTTTTTTTACAAGATGACAACGTTGATTTATCGGCTCGTGAGGTGGTTGTGTGAGTTGGCACTTAGTTTTGATGAGCTCATGAGGCTTACCCCCTAATCACTGAGGTGAGTTGGCTTGGTTGACTGTTGAGGTACCAATTTTGATGATTTAACTCCCCCTACAGGCTCTCCACCCAACTCAATTGTGCATTGATTATCGGTCCTTGATGAGGTGGATTTGGCCCGACATGTAACTCAATTCTAATGTAAACTGGTTTGACCATGTGATTAGGTGGCTCGGCGACCAAGCTAGCTAATATGATGATGTGGCTCCTTTAACTCATCCTAGCTCAACTTTGAGATTAATGAGGACTTATTCCCACATGCACCAAAATGTGAACCTGAATAAGGTATATACACAAAATCACATGCAATATAATATGAAGAAAGGTGACAGGGTCCCCCTCCTAAAAATATTGGTCCCCACCGACTGTCGTGATCCCTACAGGCATATTATGTGGGACCCACTTCGATCATTGAATACTCTGCCATTTTTTGCACTCACATTTTGCCACTTGGCACGTTCTCACCATGCCACATCAGCTACTCTTAATTTGGCAAGTTGGAGAGAAATCTTAGTGGACTGTATATTCTACATACTGTGTTTGTTTTCCTATGTTCAAAGGCATCAAAAACCTCTCCTATTTGCAACTAGTTTAGGGGAGTTTTAGGAATAACTGAATCATAAATATCATTTGGATAAATAAACAAAGTTTAGATAGTAAGATAATTTGACCTCTAGAATATAGTTTTCAAAAAACACCATTGGCCATAACCGAAATGGTTACTAAACTGGTTGACCATAATTGTAATGACTATGAAAATAGCCCACTACAAATATGCAAAACTAATTATGTGAATATGATCACTTCATTTTGATTATCAAAAAACGCGTTAACTTTCTCTACTTTTTTTTGTGAATTATTGGGAATCTAATCATCTTGGGAAAAACTTTAAGTTGGCCTCAACACCTTGTGAAACCGATTAAAACAAGGGATGTTAAAAGGGCCCTATTATGCTATTATCAAGCCGCTCATGTCGTGCGCACTCAACACTAGTTGTAAATTAGAAAGTAATTTGGTGTATGCAAGTTTATCTACCCTTGTCTTTTAATGTGTGCAATAACAATGAGTAGATGCTAAAATGGTCTTCTAACAAAAAAATTTCTAAATTACAAATTCAATACAACTCTTGTAACTTATTCTCTAAGGTTGATTGATTATATTAAATGTATTAATGCACTTTTTATTTTTAGATTTATTAATTGAAACTATGAACCTATTGACTTGCAAGCCAACATACAAAGGATGAGAAACCTGAACAAAAAATTCCACAAATGTTAGGGAGTTCAAAATTATGGGACATGAAGGGCCCAATGGACAATGACCATTTTGTAATGAATATGAAATCATAAAAGTTGAATGTTTAGTACATTCATATAAGAATGTTTGATACATCAATGATTGAATTCGATGTTAATTTTGGTCTTCAATCTAACTTCGAATACAAAACACAAAATAATACTTTTTATAATTGAACCACTACACATATATATAGGAAATCGTTTCCTATATATTAGGAATCTCATTAACCACTCCATTCTCTAGAATATCTCGCAATCTCCTATAATGGTGAGTTGGGTAATTCACTCCAAAAAAAATCTAATATATTATATTATCATAGTAAATACTAAATCCTAACATTAGATGTTTAATCAAATGGATTATGTAGATAATATCGTACAGAAATGGTCATTACCAAGACCAAGGGGAAAACATGGGAGGAGAGAGAAAAATAGGGACAACCGAGATATAGATAATGAAAAACATGAATCCAACAATGAGGGACAAACAAGGTCAAAGATGTCAAATGTCATAAGGGACACAAGGGAAACAAGTCGAAAGTTGATTGATGCAAGGAACACATACCGCTAAGATCCTAACTTGAATTGATAATTATAAACAGAGAAATACACTAGCCTTAATGTAATTAACTAGTCTCACACAAAAACTAAATGGATGCATTATTGTTTGCCACACTATTCAAAATCATAGGAGACTGATAAAAGTGGAGGGATATCATAAGAATCCATTAGATCCCTCTATTATTTATGTAGTTTTGCAAGGTGTTGCGAGCATATTAGGGTTTTAAGGGAGACGAACATTTTCCTAGTGACTCATAGTGAATTTTAGAAAATTGAGCGAGGTTTGTGGAGTCTCATAAAAGATAAATAGGTTTGTCATTTTTTTATTTTTCTATAGTTACCAGATCCCTAATGGTACAATCATAGGTGTGTTGTTTAAGGAGTTGTGTAGTTTTGATCGAGGTTCTCTATTCTAATTTTTTTTGGATTTGTTTCACCTCATTATCTAATCCTATTTTTCATTATATATTATGACAAATATATCTCAAATTATGTATGTATGTATGTATGTATGTATGACTCTAAAACCCTATTTCTTCCCAATAATCCAATTATTTTGATTTTCCAAAAATAAATAATATTTTCAAATAGATTCATCTTTATAATTAGATAGTGTTTATCGATTTGTGTAAATAAATATGTTTAATTGTAGTGTAGTGTTAATGCCAAGCCATTACAATTCAATAAAAAAGAAAAGGCCAAAAAAATTATATTAAAATACTCATTATTTTTTTCATTTACTATTACATAATAAACATTTAAAATAAAATAGTTCAATACATGTGTTATAATAACCAAATAATTTTTTGGTGCTTTGACCATTCGATCTTAAGCTTTGATTTTCCCTAATATAATAGATTTCAAAGATATAATTATATAACTAAATCATTTGGTGTAGATATCATAGCTATGGTTTCAAAATATGTTTTTGCATTTTTTGGAATTGTTCATGAGTCTCTTGGAAATTTATCTCTAAAGAAGAGAAAAAATTCATTGATATTTATTGGGCATGTTAACAATGTACATAAAATAACACACCAAGTATAATACAATGCTTTGGTCATTCAACAATGTAAATGTTTGCTATATATAACTTTTTGTGTTAGAATGAATGTTTGATGGAGAAATAAATGCTTCATATATGCTCATGATAGAATTAATTACTTTGGCACTTTCATAATGAGACTCCCATCTCTCAATGTTATCTCCTAAATGGTTAATGCACTTCTTAAATTTGAATTGAGACCTTAATGTCGTGCAAGCATAAAAACAATAGGAAAGAAAGTTGGCAAAGGAGGACTCAAAAACCATAAAGACGTAAAAGAGGGTCAGAGGAATTCACATGAGAAAACCCCTAAAACCTTACACTCACTATTATGGCAACCAAGACCATACATGCACATTTTTAGAGACCTAAAAACCATGAACGTGTGATTTTGAGGAGACCGCTAAAAAATAGGGGAACAAGAGCAAAGAGATGGGAGATAAAATTAGGGAGGACTCAACATAAGACAGTTAAATATAGGAAAATATTTTAATAAAATCGTAATCTAGACCAATAAGTATTAAAGTTAGGTATCTTCAAATAGATTGATACATGTGGTATTAACAATTTTCAATTCTCTTCGATCTTTTAAATGATATTGTAATATTCAATTAAATTCAATATATGAAAAATAAGGACATGTATGACTTAGAGGTATAAAAAAGATTGAGAAAAATGCATTATTCAATAATTATGATATTTTTTCATTCTAATAATAAATTATTCGATGCAATTTAAATTATTGATGATAAAAAATTTATAAACTTTTTATTCTATTATAATATTTTTGTTTTCTATTTTGTTTTAATGATATAAACCAAAGTTTTTTGAAAAACTTGTACTGGCAATAGTCTAGATATTATTTTTAGAGTCTAAATTTATCCGTTCAAAGAAAAGTTATTTTATTTCACTATATATTAGTATAATAGAATTGAGATAGCCTTTTTTGGGTTTTCTAAAAATTCATCTCTAGAATCATTTATGTGTATTATTAAAGTTTAAATTAATACTTACAATAAAAAGTTGACACTAATTATCTCATTATATATTACTATATAAATAAGACAAAAAAAAATTATGAAATAGTCTATATTACTTTATAAAATATTACAGCCTATCCACAAAAAATATGGGTGGTAAAAGGTACACCCCACGAACAAACTAGTCGTGACGATTAGGAGACTAAAGTATCAAGTCCAAGGAACAACAACAAACTTAACAACAATACCAAAAACTAAAAATAAAAACTAGGCCGCCACGTAAGTAAGACAATTTTGAAACTCATAACATCCAAAAACCTTATTTGAATATAAAGTAAAGGTTTCCAAAATCCAAATTAATACTTTGACAGAAGTTACGTGCCATTAATTATTATTATTATTATTATAAGCAATTGAGATCGTTTACAATTAGGATTTTTAAGGTTCATGAAGTGATATGATGATATGAATTGTGACGCCTATGCTAATATATTGCATTCTTTATTTGAGTGGACCCGAATGGGAGAAAGACACGTATTCTAATATGTCACCATTTAGACCTTTGAAAATACATTATTAGAAAAGCTCGCAACACCATATTAATATATCCATTTTTTAAATAAAAGGAGCCCCTCACCATGATATGAGAGCCATCGCGCACCTTGGAATGTCATTAATTAAATTTTGCATGGACCGATGTGCACCTTACAATTTCATTAAATAAATTGCCTAGACTAACGTGTGCATTAGAATTTGATTAAATAAATTTTGCTTGGACCAACGCATCTCGCACATACGACAGGCACTCTTTCCTTGCGTAAACGTGGGCCAATGGTCGTACGACAACAAGATGCCGTGGAGCCCACGTGGCTATTATGGAGACCGTGGTGGACCTAATAATGCGGTAGTTGCATTACCTAGCGTAGGTGTTTGGCAACGAAGGCAGCATGAGTCCCTTTCTGGAAACATAATGTATTATTTTAATTGTAATAATATATGCGGATACCAATAATAGGTTGGAATTTTGTTGGTGGTTTGGCCAAGGTTGGGTAAAGCTTTTGTCACCATACAAAACCAATGGGCTATAATAGTTGGGGTTATTATTGGCAATAACCATCTAACTTTTTATGGCATAAACTAAGGTGGAGTAGAGTGATTGGTGCCAATGAAATAGAGGATAAGATAAGGGATACACATTTGAGGGTATACATGTGTATATCAAAAAAGAGAGGGTCTATACAAATTATTATACATGTGTATATCAAAAGACGAGGGGTCTATGGATACATTGCACCACATATACTCATTGTTTATTGGATATCTTGGTGATTGCATTGGTTAATTAAAATATAAATATTTGTTTTTATTTTATTTTGGATTTTTATTTATTTATTATTGTTTGGTGTATTTGTTATATAAGTTTTTCCATTGACTATTAAAAACTAAGGGATATTTATTATGTAAAATTTATTTATAGCTCATTTTAGTGAATGGTGTGGAAAATATACACTTTTTAATTTGATGGATTCAATTTGAACTACCAAATACATATCAATAATAATACATAAAATAAGATGAAAGGTTTCAACAAGATTGATTAAATAGATACCTGATCATGATGTGTAAGTCAGCGGAAAGTGTAAGATGAATTGAATAATTTTTATTAAATTGATATTCAGATGTGAAATTTGAATTAAGTTTATCTAATAAACAACCATTGTCATGACATTTAGCTAATATATTATTGAGATCTGACATAAATTTTTCATTTTTATTAAAGCATCTGCTTTCCCAATTAATGCTCCACACTAAAAACACGTACGTACTCTACACATAGGTTTTTATAATAAATGACAAACTAAGGTCTCAGAAAAATTATTACAACCACTAATTTATGGGCATTGTCCACAATGTCTATCATTTGTTTATAACAACGAGGAAATGCATTGATCTCTAAGTATCTATGAAACTCTCTAATAACTCCAAAAGAATCCACTAACATGTTAGGGTCAACAAAACAAGGCATGTTGAGCGGCAAGTTTGTGCATTGCAGCTTTACACAAATACACTTTCTACTTTGAATCCACGTAAAATAAATAGTATTCCTCGTCAAAATATAAACATGACTACATATTTGGATTTCTTTGGAAAATACACACACTTTCAAAAAAAACATGGCACCTAATTTCGATTCCACATAAAAAGTTATGGCCTCAAAGAAAGGTGACAAACTTTATGCAGTTGCAAAATTGTTGAGTGGTTTGGCAAGCCTTAAGCAGCCATTTCAAAATCGTTGTGGTAGTTATATAACCTCTAGTCTACAAACAACAGTGATTTCACGACCCGGACCACCACTTTGTAGAAAACTTGTGGTTTCTCCCATACCAGTTGAACAATCACTTTAAGGATATGAGCTTATTTGTATTTTCATTTTAGGTGTTTTAAAGGATTAAGAACTTTTGTGGACAACATAATTGTAACAGAGATCATTGAAGCGTGATATATGACACTATGGAGTGAATCAATGAATGAAATAGAGGGTAGAAAAATCAAATGTCTTGATTGCATCTGTTCTATGTCGCAATTTTTCCATCACAATATTAGGAAGATATGATTTATTAGAAAATGTGAGTTATATACTCTTTGCACTTTTTATGTTACTCATTTCATTCAAGGAAGATGAGGAAGATGTTTAGTTTCCACTTCCAATTGACTTTCCCCACATTAAAATTTCCAGATAAAAATCAAATTTATGTGTATTCTTTTTCCTTCTTTCTTATTGTTCAATTTTACAAATGTAATATACTCACTTTAATGCAAATTCTACCTCTAACACATTCAAAACTATCATGTTGAAGAAAAATAAAATAAAGCATTATAAAAATCAATTCAAGCACTACTTCAAATTCATTGTATTCGGCTACAAACAACTCAAATTCACATTGCTCAATCATAATTGGATTCAATTCTATATCATTCGACCTAATAGGGTATGCACCTAATGAGAGTTGAACCTAGGTGGAATGGGAAACAACTGGTCTGCTTTACCAAACCATGAACACTTCATCAACATGTTTATATAAATTTAATAAGTAAGCAATCTTGGGTATTTATAAATTTTACGCGAGGAAAAAAAATCTCCAATTAAACTTAAAAGAATGCAATTATAAGACATTTCTGGAAAAAAATTAAGCAAAATATATAAAACTTACTATAACCTAACTTAAGATGTGGATATTGATATAATTATATCAATGAAATAGAATTAACTTCACGAAATCAAATGATTCTAAGTCTGCCTTCACATTGATCATGGATAAATTTGACCATTAATATAATATTTCATCCAATAAAATTAATTTAGTGAAATTAGATGATTTGACCTAATAGATATTTCATGTGAAGTTGATTTAAAAATAAAAACTTATTCTTATGATAATTTTAAATATTGGTTGGATATACTCAATCTAGCACACCATTAATTTACACAATGCTAGGTGTGTATAGACTAGAGTATTTTTAATGGACTATTAATCATCAATTGATAATTTTTTATTAAATTTGTAAATTTTAGATTTGTCAGATAATAAAACTTCAAAAAAATCATCAAATTTTTAATACAATATATATATATAATTTTCAAATTTACTAAAATATTCATATATTTGGAAAATATTATATGTTTTTATATAGAATACTTCTAAAAAAAATCTCATTCATACGAAAATAATATTATGTAGAATTTTTGTCCATCTAGTTTACCACACCACATGTTGATGCATGCATGAGCCTAAACCATCTTGGCATGTAAAGAACAAATACACCACCCCGCATCAACCTATCATAGTAAGGAAAAACCTTAGCATGCTCGCTCCAGGCACAAAATAATTCCAGTCCCCATCATGTTCGACCTGGACATGAAGTGTATGAATAGATGATCTCTACATACTTAGGAAACAAATAAACTTGAAGAAAAAGCATTAGATAGTGAAAACCAAAATGTCATTAGTAAATAATACACATGTGTTGTTGATGAGCAAACATGGAAGATGCATGACAATTATATTGATATATAAAATCCAGATTACAAAGTAATGAAAGCTGCAATGTATATATGCATTGAATAGTTGAATACAAACAAACATTTGGTTGTCCATGTACAATAAATTACCCAATACACTACGTGAATAATAATATGACAAATATTATGGTTTAAATAATAAAACCATTTAACAATATAATAATGACTATTTACCAAACTAACCATAGTAATAACTAACTACCATAGTATTGATAGATTATGTATGGTAAATAGTAAAAATAGGTTACAATGGAAAATTAACCTACTACTATAGGTTTTACCTAACATTCCCCCCTTAATTTTTCATTTCCTCGAGAGAAGAGGAGAGGAACTCTTTGAACATCTCGAATTTGTCACATGCAAGTGACTTTGTGAAGATATCAACTTGTTATTTAGATGTTAGGAAAAACTGAAGCTGAATGTTGTGTTTCAAAACATGCTCATGAATGAAATGAACATGTACCTCAATGTTATTCATTCTCTCGTGAAACACTGGATTGCGAAAGTTTGAGGACACCTTCATTGTCAACATACAGGGTGGTGGATTTCTCCTATGGTACTCCAAGTCCCTCGAGTATGCGACATAGCCATATCGCTTCGCAGATAGCTCCACCTGCAACACGATATTTGGATTTTGTGTAAGATCGAGAAACAACGTTTTATTTCTTGCTTCCCCGTGATGTTGGACTAGATAACAAAAAGAAAACAAATCAAAAATTGGATTTCATGTCATCAATATACCTACATGATATGAATCTGAATATCCATTTAAGAAGAATTAATCATTCTTCTTTTACTCTAGACCAAGATCCATAGTCCCCTTGAGATATCTCAAGATTCACCTTGCTACTTTCTAATGACAAACTTTGGATTCTTGCATGAACTATGAAAGATAGCTAATATCTGATCTAGTATAGGTCAGGTAAATGAGACTCCCAATCATCTGTCGATAGAGAGTTACATTTACCAACGGTGGTGGATTTGTATGAGACAACTGAAGTCTTGTATCCATAGGTGTAGAAATAAGTGTGCAGTCCATCATCCTAAATGTCTCGAACGTTGTCTTGGTGTATTTCAACCAAGAAAAAAATATACAATTCTCATTTTTCCATACTTCCAGTTTAATACAATAGTGTGTGAGCCCAAGATCTATCATGTCAAATGATCGATTCAAATCTTTCTTTGTTGCATTTATCATCTTCGTTGTGCTGCCAGTGATGACTAGATCATCGACATATATAACAACTATGAAAATCTCTCCACCTTGCTTCTTGAGGTAAATTTGGAGATCATATGGATTCCTCTCAAATCCATGTTTAATGAGATTCTCATCAATCTTGATGTACCATGCACGGGGAGCTTGTTTAAGACCATACAGAGATTTGAGGAGTCTACATACATTTAATTCTGCTACAAGTATGATAAAACCCTTTGGTTGGGTCATGTAGACTTCTTTATGTAGATCTACATTCAGAAAGGCACTTTTTACATCCATCTGGTGGAATTTCCATCCAAACTGTGCAGCTAGAGAAAAGATCATCCTGATCGTGTTTTTCGATTTTGGAGGGTACAATGAACTTTAATATCTATGAGAGAAACAACACATACACACAAATCGAGTTTTTTGAACACACCAACACCATAATCCCCTCATGTTCCATCCGTTGCACATTTATGAGGATTCTTGTCAAATTTTTGACAACATGAACACGTGAAATGACTCGTAATGGAATGAGATAATTGTAGATTGTCAAAGGCATGTGAACCATCAGAAATCAATGAATTTGTTTCACTAAAAGCAAAAAATAGGTTTCCAACTTGATTATTTCACCTTTGCCACCATACTCTCACACCGTGTTAAAATAAGAGTTTTGAATAGGGTATAAACATCCACCTAAGCATATGGAAAATAAGTTTTTACTAGATGCAAGTGCAAACCCATACCCATCACTGTCCTTGCAAACAACATGCCCGTTATTAATGTGGATGTACTGTATATGTACATGATTGTAGGAAAATGTGGACATGCTTTAGTGTCGCTTCTACATGCATGAAAAACCTTTTCTCTTTGTAGAAAGCCTCACTAGATATGATGCAAATCAAAGGATATATCCAAAGAACACCATCCTGAAAGAGAATGCAGATGTGTTATGTACATGTGAAGAAGCAATACTCAATTAATATTCAAATGATCAGGAAGAGAAAATAAGAAATCTAGAACATTTGTTTAACTAACATGTATTTTGAACATGACATACTCTCGAGGGAGATAGATGGTTGTTTATCTTCTGCTATTCGATGCCACAAATATAAATACATTTATTACTAATTTGTGAAGGATTTATGTCATTATGTACACAGGGATTGGTATTATAATATATTATATAGGTTGATGGAGATGTTGACATGTAGCACACATCTCCTTTACTTAGTTATATTGGTCAAATATAACGGGTCAAATAGGTAACTTGTGTAATTAGTTATATTGGATAATGAGTCATCCTACATTGGGATTAGGGGTTACCCATCCATTAAGAGTAAGTGAAGTCTATATAAAGGAGGTGAATATTATTGTGAAGGATTTCAAGTAAGTGGAGAGTCTTCTATTTAGTAAAAGCATATTAGAGGTGTCCCCTTCGAAGTGGCATTCCCATATTAGGATATCTCGTGGAGTTGTTCTTTCACAATGTAGTATTATATGGTGTTTCCCTACCTTAAGGGAAATTATTCTATTTTAGCACATATTACATATTAGGTCATCTTTGCACACAAATATCTCATATCATCAATCTTTATTATATTTTTTATGTTATTTAGACTATTTATATTATTGTATCATGGGAAGATCTTACTAAGTATCATCATGGAAACATTATGAAAGTTGAGTTGATTGGGATTCTATGTCTCATTCTTCACCTTTTGACAGTTTGATTGGTCAAATCATAATGGGGCATCCATCCCCAATAGAATGAAGGCAACAATGTTGTTGACACGCATCGGTACCATGTGATGTGAGTTGAACTTAGTGATGTGGTGTACATGTGTGTATGACCATGAGGAAGCCATCATAGAGATTGCATAAGGTTTGGTATGCACAAGGGTGGCCCCATGTTCGATCAAGTTCCTAAATTGTGTTATTTTATCGTAGAAGTGTGTTCTACATCTATCAGAGATTAACTAATGATATAAGAGGTATTATGAACACATAGATGTGGTTAGGGATTACTGTAGTCTGTTGAACAAGATCTTGAATTATCGCATGTTGAGAAAGTGGGATTTATGCCATCATTGGAATTGCATTTGGAGTTCCTCAAGATTTTTTTTAGAATTTCTTTTTGAATGAAAATGTTCAATATATAATCTATCATGCTCTTTGAACACCTACTTAGTAATGTGATGAATGATGAATTACATGTATAAAAGTTATTTTCTTTGCCACACTTCTAATGATTGCATCCACCATATTTTCTCTTGTATCGAGGAGACACAACAATAATAAATAGGTTGTAATAAATAAGATGCACATATTCAATCAAGATAAGTGAACCTCTTTCATATGGTGTCAACTGTCTAAATTCCTGCCACTAATATGCTACATCTGGCTTGCTGGATATTAAATGTTGGGGGGACCAAAAGTGGACACTAAGTTGTAGCAGAATGATGCAACATGTATGATATGCCTTTTCATTATTTTTAGCTAGGACTGGTCATCTAAGAATATTTGTGGAGGCTAAGTGTATATATTTTAAATTGCCTTTGGAAACACGTGTCAAACTCTATCAAGTTTGATGATCAACGAAGAACAGGCTTGTCCACATGACATGTAATGATTTCGATAAAAGTCAAAATAGAATAATTAATAGTTACTATATATCTCAAGTGTATGCACATAGTAAGCAAAAGGCACATTTGATTGGAATGAGAAAAAATCTAAGTTCAAATTAACTATTTACACATAACAACGTGCCAATTAATAATCATTGATTAGCTATAATATCGAAATAAATTATTCATTTTTTCATAATTCAAAAACTCTTATTCGCCGGTAGGCGTCTTCCTTTGAAGATGCCCTTGCTGGAAAGTGTCAAATTTCGGCAATATTTTCCGGGCATTCTTTTGTCGGCAACATTTCAGGCATGCCCACATGCAGGATCCAAATCCAAGTTCATCACGAATACGATAACTCAACAACCCGTGCTTAAAGGCTTCAATCTCACACAGGAGAGCCTTGACCTCCTCATCTTTTCTGAACATAACTTCCTCGTAGAAGCTCACCGTTGATTGGGCATGTCTGATTTTCTCTTGTGTGAAAATGATCAAAAGGTTTATTTCCCTAAATTGAGCGGCTTCCATTGCCAAACTGGCCTTCTTGTCATGTAAACGAGAAATCATGAGCATGGCATTGTCGATTCAAGAGGCAGAAGCACCTCTCTCTATTCCAGCTCAGAATACATGTCCAACAATGAATTGTGATGAACGCACAATGCTTCACTCAATCCATGCACAACATGGTCATTCCACAATTAACGTGTGCTTTCAACCCCTCTCTCTCTGGAGGGTGAGTCGGTGTGCTTCTGCCTTCCTTCTATATCTATATAGATATAGGCAGGCATGCCGAACAGAACTTTATCCTCCTTACTATCTGCAAAAAAATCACTACTGGGTATGTTCTGAATGCAATTATTTTGGTTAGCTGTACAAAAATCAATCGTGGGCATCTTTAGAATAGAATTTTCTCGGTCCTCAGTTAAATAATCAATAGTGGACATCTTCTAAATGCCGGCCCTATGTTGAATAATCAATGGTGGGCATCTTCTGAATATCAATTTTTCGTTGCAATTATGTAAGTTATCCACTGTAGCCCGACCGACATAGACCTCAGAACCGTTTCCTCCTTGCTACCTTCGACTATAATGATGTGTATATGTTTGGAGGATATATACATTGACCAGTTGTTGTTCACACTTTGTTGGTAGTCGAGCAACAAAGTTTACAAAACTGGATCCATGTTTTGTTGGACGGAATGCGTGAAATCCACGTGGCAATCATAACTAAAGTTAGATGCCTTTTTGTTTTATATGTGAATGTTATTTGTTTTTTTTTTACACTTTAAATTAAGTTAAATGCCCCATTTAATTTAGTTTATTAAAATTTATATCTTTGAAGCGGTTGTTGTTGGAAAGTGTCGAAATTCAGTAATGTTTTCAATCTCTTCCTGACAACATTTTCGACTACTTTTTTTTAACTTTTTTCGAAGCAGTCAAAAGATGGCGTGACAAATATGTCCGACAAATGACGGAAACTGCACGGGCAACACAGACAAAAATACCAACAAAATGTCGACGGCCATCGCCTTGTACAACATTGATGTCATTCTGCTGACGAAATCTTGGATGTCCAACATATGCTACAAATGACAGAGTTTCGACACATTCATTACTTCTTCGGCTCTACCATGATCATCTTCATCCATTTTTGGCATCACAAACACTATCAAACACGACGGAAAACCCTCAACCGTTTCTCTGTTGTTCCAAAATATATATTTGTCTTCTCCAACGTAATTTACAACTCATGTGCAATTGCTAGTAAATATAAAATTTTATAAATATTGTGTTAGGTATAAATTGACATCAAAACAAATCCCTACATAAAATAAGCTAGAATCCAAGCATGCCTAGATACAACCCAAGCCAAAGAAAACCCCACTGATAAAATAAGACCAGATACAACCCAAACTTGCAAATGATTTAACTATATAAAACCCAAGCATAAAAGGACTCTAGCTAAAAACAGCACCAAAAATTACTCCATTTAGGCATATAAGAATAAGAACAAACTACTTCATTTATGTACACACCACATTTGTACACCGTCTTATACATTTGTAATACTAGTGCGGCGGCCCATACGTATGAATTTAGAATGAACACGTTTAATACTATGTATACAATACAAGGGACACATTAGCCCACTTGGCGCGTAAAGGAGACTTATATTCTACGAATATACCCAATTAGAACCACGTCATTTGACGTGAAAAAACAAAAAAAAAATAATGGAGGTGGATTAAACAGAAGTTACCAGCCCCAGGTATCACATGCCCATTGGCTAGTTATCGTATGGCAGTCTCCATCTTAATCTATAAAATGGCCTCTAGTCTCGACCAGACAGAAAAATGTAGTTCTTTGCAAGTTGCTCGCCAGAAAATTCTGGTAGACTATCTCGTCAATTCTGGTAGATTATCTCTGGATATACTTCAAGAGGTTCAGTGCGGAGTGTCCGTGGGTTCTGTGTATTGAGAAGGTATACTCATTGTGTATGCGCACTGTCTCTGGGTTGTGTGTGTATTGAGGAGGTAATACTCATTGTGTATATGCAATGCTGTAAGAGATGCCGCTGGGAGATGCCCGGGCCGTTTCCCCAGCTCTAGTCCTCCGGGAGCTGGAAGGAAAGAACGATGCAGGGCGGAGCAAGAAGAGAAACCTCCGCAGCTGCGCCTGGAATGGCGTGCATATTGGCGAGCAGGGTCTCGGGTTCGAAACCCTGTATGCCGATGGTTGAAACCCTGTGAAAAAAGGAGTAATAATTGTGTGGTGGTATTTTGAGACTTGTGTCTTTGGGAGAGAGGAAGCTAGCGCTCTCAGTAGCTCTACCTGATTTCTTTGGAGAAGGAATTTGTGTAGCGATGAAAGGAGAAAAGGAAATGAAGTCCAATTTTTTGATGGGACGCTATGAGCTGGGGCGTCTCTTGGGCCAAGGCACCTTTGCAAAGGTTTACCAGGCGAGAAACCTCAAGACTGGCGAAAGCGTGGCGATCAAGGCTATGCAGAAGGAGAAAATTCTCAAGGTCGGCATGATAGAGCAAATAAAGCGAGAGATTTCTGTCATGAAGCTGGTGCGGCACCCGAACGTAGTCCAGCTCTACGAAGTAATGGCCTCCAAGACCAAGATTTATTTCGTCATGGAGTATGTCAAGGGCGGGGAGCTTTTCAACAAGGTCGCAAAGGGGAAGCTGAAAGAAGACGAGGCCAGAAAATATTTCCAGCAGCTGATCAGCGCGGTGGATTTCTGTCACAGCCGAGGGGTTTACCACAGAGACCTGAAGCCGGAGAATCTGTTACTTGACGAAAACGGCAACCTGAAAGTCTCCGACTTTGGCCTCAGCGCTGTGCCGGAGCAGTTGCGCCAGGACGGCCTGCTGCACACGACCTGCGGAACTCCGGCATACGTAGCCCCTGAGGTGATCTTGAAGAAAGGCTACGACGGCGCCAAAGCAGACATCTGGTCCTGCGGAGTAATTTTGTTCGTGCTAATGGCCGGCTATTTGCCGTTTCATGACGCCAATCTGATGGCCATGTATAAAAAGATCTACAAAGGCGACTTCAGATGCCCGCCCTGGTTTTCATCAGAGGCCAGGCGCGTTATTCTGAAGCTTCTAGAGCCGAATCCCAAGGCGCGCATCAGCATCCCGCAGCTCATGGAAAGTACCTGGTTTAAGCGCGGTTTCAAGCGCGAAAAACCGCCTGCAGACACAGAAGACGACATAAACAGCTCTGCAGACGTCGACACAGATTCCGCCTTCGGCGAAACCGCCGTTTCCCCGACGTCCCTGGATCAGATCCCGGCGGCAGCAAAACCGGCGAGCTTAAACGCCTTCGACATAATATCGCTGTCGCGAGGGTTTAATCTCTCCGGCCTTTTTGAAGAAAAACAGAAGGTGAAGCACGAGTCAAGATTTACTTCCACGCAGCCGGCGTCCAACATAATTTCCAAGCTGGAGGAGATCGCGAAGCTTGTGAGTTTCAGTATTAAAAAAAGGGACTGTAAGGTGAAACTGCAGGGATCTGAACAGGGAAGAAAGGGTCAGTTGTCCATTGCTGCAGAGGTTTTTGAAGTGACGCCTTCTCTGTTCGTTGTGGAGGTTAAAAAGGCAGGCGGAGATACGCTGGAGTATAATACTTTCTGCAGCCAGCAGCTCAGGCCCGGTCTTAAAGATATCGTCTGGACCTGGCACGAAGATGAACAGTAGATTGAAACCCTACATTCTAAAGTTTCTATTCAAGTTTTATTTGTTATTTGTTTTCAGAAGGCCGTGTCCTCCGCGGCCTTAATTTGTACATATTGTGCAAGGATCATGCATTGTGCCTTGCTTCTCAGATTTCTCTGCTTTCCATGTATATTATCTATGCTATTGTTTCGAGTGCATTGTAAACTGTTTCTTTTCCAAGATCTACGAGGATTTCAAGAATTTCCGGAGATTTCTTATGTAGTACGGTTTTCTTTTTTTTTTGGGCGTTACAGAGCACAGCGACCTGTGTGCAGTTGGTCTGGCAAAGGGACTTCCTTCCGACTTACATTAGTATTCTGACAGATCTGTTACCAAGTTAAACCTAGCTTTCTTTAGGGTAAGAGATCATGGTAAAATAGTACAGTACAAGACAATAATGAAAATAATCAGGATTATAGTAATGTGTGGACATTTCTTATTTGGTGCATGATTCCACTGGTTAGATGTTTTCATTAGCTGTACGAGGGCCCTGGAATCTCTAAACACCTACAGACAAAAGTTGCACTCTGTTTCAAGTCACGGGAATTAGGTATTCCCTGTATGCGCACATGAGACAAAAGTTGTCACTGGAGTTCTTCGAGCAGGAGAATATTGATTAAATATGTCAGATTATAAAAGGGATTGAAACTTCTTATCAAAGATACCTACAAACCTGTCTATATTGAAAGGAAGTATTGCAGACCTGTGACAACCAACAGATATCACTTTTTGAATCTTATGCTTATTAGGGGAGAGGACCCTGTTGTGGTGCAGGGTCCATTAGTGGAGATAGTAGGTGAAAAGACATTCACCTTTTAAATAACATATTTTGAATGATATGTGAAGTTAATATTCCCTAACTGTATTGTATTGTATTGTATTATTATTATTTAAACATGGAAGCATGAAATGTTGAATAAGACAATTTTTAAATTGGTCAATATTCTCTTATTCATTGATAGAACTTAAAATATATATTAATTTATATACGAGTGTACAAAAATCAAGTCTATACAGTCAACTATTCATTAAGTAATATTTTCATTGTATGTACATCATATCTATTAGAGTCACTTCAACAAGTCATTTCTCAAGACTTTTTAAACTGGATCTCAAATATAATGCACTATTTTTGATGTTAGAGTCTTCAATCCCAAGTAAACACTTGCATAACAATAAATGAAATTATGGTCAGGGTCACCTTTCACAGTGTTTAAAAACTCAATACCATATGAACAATAAATTGTGTAACCAGCTGCATAAAATAATAAAAATGACCAACTAAAATATTATCCATTGGATTAAATCCCAATAAATCTCAACCATTTGATTGACTATCATATTGAATCCATGTCAACTAACATCAACCAATCAAAATTTAGGATGATAGAATAAAAGCTAAAGGATGGATTACAATTTCATTTGTTCATGCAGTTTTCATCTCTCAAAGTTGAAGAAGTGAGGAGCAGTGCAGTTCAGGTAAGACACTTATGAATTACAAACTATTTCATAATTCAAGCCCTCTATTTATTTTTTCAGTGTTTGCATATTGCAGCAGAGTTGTATATGCCAATTGCATTTGCTTTAAAGTTTCTGAAGTCTTTTCAACAAATCTAATTTGTGCATATCCTGTCATCATGGGATTCTATGAGACCACGTTTCTTTGAGGAATTCTATCAAACAGTTCACCTACGTTTCCAACAAAAGCATTTTCTGCATATCCTACAGTCATTTTAAGAAACTACAGTTAAGGAAACTCCACCCTGAAACCTTGGCTTATTTCTGTCCATTCAGAATTCTCTCCTATGAATAGCATACCTACAATACAAGGCGTTTAGTCTAAGGAGATTGCAAGCTTAAAAATTGAAACTGACACTTAAATTCACTTAGTTTAAATTTTAATTGAAAACTCAGTTAACTTATATATCTTCTCCATCTGGTTGACCTATTTGTGAAAAAGACTATGGCTACACAAACATAAGGTTAGATTATCTAGGTGGCTTATTTCTGAAAACAACGATCATTACACAAACATGAGATCAGGGCATGAGGTCAAAACTGGAGGAGTCACAGCAGAAGTGTCCCCGTGCTAGGACGGTCTGTAATGCACTCAAACCACTTGTGTACCTAGACATTGTGCACTGTGAAATAAACAAAAATGACATTTACCTTTACCCTTAAATAAACAGTAAACGTATTCAAGACATTAACAGAATGTCAGTCCAGGGAAATCATATTGTATTCATTTTTCTTAATGTCTTGAATACTTTTATTGTTGAAGTAAGGGTGTCAAATGTAAACTGACAAATGTAAACTGATCGGGTTTGGGACCAGTTTGTTGTTCCCGGCGAAACAGTGGGACTGCCTAATCAGGGTACCCATATCTTCTGTACGTTGCAAAATCATATGCCATGACAGTGCGTGCAAACAACAAATACACTTATTTGGGAACATATATTCTTCTTCTCTAGTGTATAGTCATCACTGTTATATATGCATAAGTTTAATTGTATACATAAAAAGATGGAAAGTATTCTAATTACATGTGCAAAATTTATATTGAAAACATAACTTTAAATTGAAAACAGTGTTGTATATTCCATTAGTGTTGTATGTGCACACTATAGTAAATTCTTTTTATGCTAAGTAAATTCTGAAATACAATATGCAACATAACTAGGAAGTACAACACTACCGGAATATACAACTTTGTCGGAATATGACCACAACAGCGTTCTATAGTCCAACAGTGTTGTATATTGCATTTCTGAATTCATTGTATTGTTCATTTTTTTCCAGATATCTCATTCTCCAGTTGAAAAGTATTTTTTCCAATCATCACTGTGATATTAGCATAAGTTTTATTGTATACATAGAAATTTGGAAAGTATTATGATCATATGTGAAAATTTTATATTGAAAACATAACTTTAAAAACTACATTGGAAGAGTATTAGTTCTATCAATGAATAAGATAATATTGACCAATTTAAAAACTGTCTTATTCAATATTTCATGCTTCCATGTTTACATAATAATAATACAATACAATACAGTCAATGTCTTTCACCTACTACCTCCATTATTGGACCTTGCACCACAACCGGTGCCTATCCCCTAGCAATGCTTGTGTGCATGTATACTTTGCTTAATGCTAAATCAAATGAAGCAAGAACTACCACCTAAAATAGTTCTACAATTTAGCTAAAACAAAGCATAAACACCATCATGATGAGAATTAAACAAGGGTTAGATGCTAGCATTCATCAATACAAACTTTGAAACTAACAATGCTAAATATATAAACTCCTCTATTCTCTAACAACAAATAAATGAATGAAGCTAAGTAAGCTCCATGGCTATCAAAATAGTTGTCCTTAATATTCCAAGAACCTAGGAATGGAGGCTAATCAAAGTTGGGCTACAAGACCCTTTTGACACCTCCCATATGACCCAAACACTTTAAGAAAGAGGCTTAACTCTTCAAGATGATGAACTCTTAAGAAAACAAGGTGCAAGCTCTTAGTCTCTTTGCTATATGCTTTGCATTTGCTCTCTAAGGAGTTTAGGTGTAAGTAAAAAGGTGGGTGGAGGGCTCTTTATATAGCCCAAAGGATAAAGGATTCAACACATTCTCATGAATGTGGGATAAAGGTAAAACATGATTATGAATGGATAAGGTTGTTTTATTAAAGGTAACCTTACTTTAAAAGGGTTTAATACATGTTTAGCAAGTCATGGGAGTTGAGGGTATTTTAATTAATCAAAGGTGATTAATTAATAGGTAGGTGTAAACTTATAGAAGCCAATTAGAGGAATATTAGTGCGATTTAGGCTATTATAAGGGGATTAAATCAATTAAATATTGATTTATTGGTTAAATAGAAGGGAAAGCTAATTAATTAATAATAATTAATTAGTCTATGTAGAAGGGGTGATTTATTAACGGAAGGTCGTTAATTAGGGTATTTGTTGGATAGGCAACTTAATTAATTAGCTTAGTGTAATTAATTAATGATGATATGAGGGAAAATAAGTGCTTTTGACGATATGTCGTTGATTTGCGAAAAAGGGGATAATTAGCACAATTTAAGTATTTAAATTGCTTGGGCGTAATTATAGGTGTCTACATTTGCCCCTCTTTGGGGTGGCGTAAGTGATGTCACTTCAAAGATAGTAGACAGAAGAGATTTTGAAAGGATAGAAGAAAAATTAGTAGGAGGGAGAGATGCACCCTCGAGTGTCGATGGGGTGATGAAGGAAGCCGATCGATGATCGAAAAAGATGAAAAGTAGGCAGAAGAACGGGGACGAGGCAGGATGCCCTGAGGAGAGGGAGAATTAGGGGTGAAAGGGAAGTGGTATAGAAGAAATATGGATGAGAGGAGAGAAGAGCTTAACCTCTAGCCGCTTATTTGTTTGGAACAAATTTGATGTCATCATATTGCCATAGGAACTACATCATCGGTCCTTATGAAAAATATAAGCATACGACAAAAGTAGAATGACATGAAAAGCCATACTACGAACAATTGTCCATTGCTGAAAGTACCAACTCCACGCAACATACAATAATGCAATGCAATACGAGAAGGAAACAAGCTCATATAACAGGGAAAACAAATACGAACGCACATATCTAACCCAACAACGGTCAAGACAGTTGTACAAATGTTTTGTTATCAGTGCTGAAGAGATTCACAAGTTCGTGATTGACGACAAGGGTTAAAAATGATGCCCCAAGCAAGGATACATGCAAGGGGAAATGAAAATGGACACGGGGTCCATGAAAAGTATTTGTGCGCAATGAAACAACACCAGGCAACCAAAATTGCCCCAGAGTACAGACGAAGCAAGCAGCTAGTTTTTGTGAATGGTTGTGAATCCAGTGATCCGCGAGTCGTATTAATCGGGGAAGATGTGAGACAAACCAATAGGTTATGGAGAAAATACCATGCGCAAGACACAAGTTTCAACCGCAAGAAGCAAGTTACCATTTTGTAGGGTGTTTACTTTTTAGGAATTTTTTGAAAAATTTTGCCTTGTTTTTAGATTTTTTTGATATATATATTGTTTTTGTTGTTTTCTCGAAACAATGTTATATTATTTTTGTGTTTTTCTCGAAACAATTTTCTATTGTTTTTGTGTTGTCTGAAACAATTTTCTATTGTTTTTGTGTTTTGTGAAACAATTTTCTGTTGTTTTTTTGTTTTCTCAAAACAATGTTTCTATTGTTTTTGTGTTGTCTAAAACAATTTTCTATTGTTTTTGTGTTTTGTGAAACAATTTTCTATTGTTTTTGTGTTTTCTCAAAACAATGTTCTATTGTTTTTGTGTTTTGTGAAACAATTTTCTATTATTTTTGTGTTTTGTGAAACAATTTTCTATTGTTTTTGTGTTTTCTCAAAATAATGTTTCTATTGTTTTTGTGTTTTTAACAGTTTTCCAAAGCTATATGTAGGTAACCAAGAAAGCATGGATGCCCCCAGCGTTAGGTGGGGAATATACAAGGGCAGAAGCCACGCGCTTATGAACAAGAAGGTGATGTCGTTGAGTTGCCCCCAGCGTAAGATGGGAAATAACGAAAGACCACATCCCTTACAAACGAATAGAAGAAGGCAAAGCCGGATCAAGGTTGGACTAGATGGTGTGCACAAGGAAACTCGAAGGTAGAACCAGGTCCAGGATAAAGACAACTACCCTTATAATACATAATGTCTTGTGAACAACAAATCCTCCTGAGGTGCCAGAAAACTGTTTTTCACCCAAGGACTTGTCCAAAGTGCCACAATTGCATGGTTTTCACTAGTGGACGACCTGTTTTCTCTTTTTCTTTTTCTGATTTTTTTTTTGATGTTTTTATATTTTTTTTTTATTTTTATGACTTTCTTGTGCCATGTTTAGGCATAAAACCTCTTAAGATGCATGGAATTCATGGGCTCCCAGAGCTCATCACCATTGGGGTGAGCCAACTTGTATGCCCCTGTGCCATACTTGGCAACTATGACATAGGGTCCTAACCAGTGTGGTTCGAACTTCCCTTTCTTTTCTCGCTCTACTCTGGTGTTGAACTTGTTCTCCTTCATAACTAAATCACCCACCTCAAACTGGCGAGGGATGATTCTCTTGTTTTAGTTGCGGGAGATTCTATGTTGATATACCTTCAGGTGATTAAGAGCACGAATGCGCCTCTCATCCAGGAGCTCTAACTCAACGAATCTTGTCACTCGGTAATCTTCATCCTTATCCAAATAGTCCCAAAGAGAAATTCGCAGGGATGGGAGTTCAATCTCTAAAGGGATGAAAGATTCTATCCCGAACACTAGGGAATATGGCGTGGCACATCCGTAGGAGTGCGAATTGATGTTTGGTAGGCCCAGAGGGCTGGGTGGATTTGTAGGTGCCAGTTTCGACCAGTTTTGCTAACCATCTTCTCCATTATCCTTACCAAAGTCTTGTTTTTTGCCTCAGTTTGTCCATTACCCTGAGGGTAATATGGCGTGGACCATTTCAATTTGATTTGGAACTGTTGGTAAAGACCTTTCACAGTTTTGTTCTTAAATGACTTCCCATTATCTGTGACAATGGCTGCAGGGATATCATATCGGAAAATAATGTGATTCACGATGAATTTAGAAATCTGTGCTCCTGTGACATAGGTTAAAGGGACAACCTCCACCCATTTTGTAAAGTATTCTGTAGCTGTGATGATATGTGTATGACCATCAGATGAGGTAAGAGTAAGCTTCCCTATTAGATCAAGTCCCCACTTGGAGAATGGCCACGGGGTAGTGATTAGTTGCAATGGTTGCGATGGAGCATGGATGAAATTTCCATACTTTTGGAAAAGCACACATTTTCTAACATAATTACAACAATCAGTTTCCATGGTGGGCCAATAGTAACCTACTCTTAACAATTTCTTAGCCAAGACCATTCCATTTGTATGTGCTCTACATACTCCTTCATGTACTTCTTTAATTCTCTGGATTGACTCCGTCACATACAGACAACGTAACAGGTTCCCATCGTAGCCACGACGATAAAGTGTACCTCCTAAAAGGGTGTAACAGGCTATCTGACAAATCAGGGTTTGCTTTTCAGAATGGGAGATATTGGGAGGGAAAGTACTGTACTTAAGATAGGTGAAAATGGGTTCGTACCACGGGGAATAGGGACCAACAACCTCACAAGCCAGGCAAGATTCCGGTACATCATACGCGGGCTGGTGTAGATTTTCTACAAAAAATGGTATATCATTGTTCCCTGGCGGAATACGAAGCATAGATCCCACCGTTGCCATAGCATCTGCCAATCTGTTCTATGCTCTTGGGATCTGCTCAAAGGTAATGCGCACAAAATACTCCTTCAGAGTTTCCACTAACTTCTTGTAAGGTATGAGCTTGTCATCCTTAACTTTATACTCGTCATTAACATGTTTGATGATTAGCTGTGAATCGCCTACAACCTTAACATGTTGAATATTCCATTTGATGGCTAGCTTCATCCCTGCAATGAGTGCTTCATATTCCGCAATGTTGTTCGTGCAAGGGAAGGCCAGGCGGAAAGCCTGTGGTATAGGATCACCCAAAGGAGTAATAAGGACCACTCCTGCACCTGAACCATGAAACGTAAAAGATCCATCAAAATATATCTGCCATATGATAGATTCTTCAATGTAGAGAAAAGATGCATCTGGCAGACCCAGACTCAAAGGTTCTGTGCTTTGCAAAGGTGCTTCCGCTAGCTGGTCAGCAAGTACTTGTCCTTTAATTGATTTTTGATGGACAAATTCTATATCAAACTCACTGAGTAGAATGATCCAATTAGCCATTCTACCTGTGAGGGCGGGTTTGGACAACAAATACTTGAGTGGGTCGACCTTGGATATGAGCTTGGTCTTAGTATTTAGCAGGTAATGGCGAAGTTTCTGAAAGGTAAAAACAACGGCCAAGCAAGCCTTTTCAATCTGAGGATAATTACGTTCATAGGCGATGAGGGTGCGACTCAGATAGTACACTGCTTTCTCTTTATGGCTAAGGTCATATTGGGCGAGCAGTGCACCAATAGCGTATTGCGTAGCGGAAATATAGAGCAAAAGTGGTTCTCCCGGAGTGGGAGGCATGAGGACAGGTGGATTAGCCAGGTACTGTTTAAGCAAAGCAAAGGCTTGTTGTTGCTCAGGTCCCCAGATGAAAGCGATGTCCTTCTTAAGCAAATGAGTGAATGAGTGACATTTATCTGCAAGTTGGGAGATAAAGTGGCGAATGGCTTGAATTTTCCCTTGCAAGCTACACAGTTGCTTGATATTCTCAGGTGGAGGCATTTCTGTGATGGTAGACACTTTAGCAGGGTCTACCTCAATACCTCATCTTGACACGATGAAGCATAATAGTTTCCCAGATAGCACACCGAAGACACACTTCTTTGGATTTAGCCTGACTTTGTATTCGCGCAGGCGTTTAAAGATACGCCGCAAAATGATAGGATGATCCTCTCTTGTTTTGGACTTTCCCAGGATGTCGTCTACGTAGTCTTCCATGATGTCATGAATCATATCATGAAATATTATTGTCATGGCCCGCTGATAAGTTGCTCCCGCATTCTTAAGGCCAAATGGCATCACCTGATAACAGAAGGTGCCCCAAGGAGTTGTGAAAGTTGTTTTGTGTTGGTCTTCCTCATCGATCTTAATTTGATTATAACTCGAAAAGCCATCCATAAGTGATAGCATTTCGTACCCTGCGCTTGAGTCAACAATCATGTCAATGTTGGGCAATGGAAAGTCATCTTTAGGGCAAGCTTTATTGATGTCCCTAAAATCTGTGCAAATTCGGATACCAATAGGTTTCTTCTAGACAGGAACAATGTTTGATATCCATTCAGAATAATCAATTGGCCTGATGAATCCTGCTGCAAGCAACCTTTCCAATTCTTCTTTAACTAACAAGGCCATTCTTGGGTGCATCTTTCGAAGCTTTTGTTTAATAGGCTTAGCGTCTGCGTACACAACCAGGTTATGCACGACCAAAGTTGGATCTAAGCCGGGCATGTCTTTATAAGACCATGCGAACACATCAATAAACTCTCGCAGTAGCATAGTGAACATCTTTTGTTCTCTGGCTGAGAGTGATGCTCCCAATTTCACTATCTTGGGATCTTCTTCGGTACCAATATTGACATCAATGGTTTCTTCAACTAACAATTTTGATAAATCCTCCATACGCGTAGGATCGGGAGGTAGGTTGAGATCTTCATCCAAGGATGTCTCTACCAGATTTTCATCCTTGGCTTGGTCACTTTGTTTGTCCTTTGATTTTCTTATTTGTTTTTCAGCCAATGCCTCAAAGAGGTTTTCACTGTGTGACTTGGACTTCGATTTTTGCCGAGGATTTTTTTTAGAACTCTTGCCCTCGCTTTTCTTTAAATTTTGCTGACCACGAAGTTCAGCCTCCTCGCCGAAGTAGGCGCAGGTGTCTAAGTTGATAAAGAAACCCTTCTTGTGATCTCCAATGGGAATTGTATCCCTTATGCCCATGAACTCTACAATAGCCTCATCGTTCTCGAATAAATCTAGTGGCACGTGACGTTGTTGGTCCCATTCAACAAGGGAGGGGTATACAAGGTCAAGGGTTGGTTCAGTGGGGGTGATGGTTAGGACAACGTTATTCATGAAAAGGTTCGTGGAGGCCAGATCCTCATATTGGCTACAACAGGAATCCGTATCGCTGTCTAGATAATCAGAGCTATCCTCATGCTCAGAACAAGTCGCATCTTGATCGTTGGGGTGTGCTCCATAAGGGCGAATCCCAATGTCATATCTTTCTGTTTTGAAATGTGGAAAAGGGACTGGTTCTCTTTGTCCTTGTTCATTCCTCCCACATCCTAGGCCTTTGTAGCCCATGGAGTACATCATTCTGCTAGATTTTTCATATTCTGGGGTTTGATAACAAGATGGCTGAGTGTCCTCAGGGACCTAAGTAGTAGGTGGATCAAGTAATTTTTCCTCAGCTAACAAGCCTCCAGGTAGGAACGACCCACTAGTGTGTTCCTCTCTAGGTCTCCTGAAGTGGTAGTTGGGTCGACCTCTAGTCTTGGGCGACAAGGAGAGGTCAGAAACCAAGAGCGCTTGTTGTACATTATACTCCCCATAGCCATATTCCAGAATTTTCATCTCCCATGAATTAAATGGAGATGTTGAAGTAGATGCCCCATGAGTGCAAGAACTAAGAGAATTTGAATCTACTCAAGATTCCATGGCCTCAGAATGAAGAGGGACAGCTATATCTGTGGAGGGACATGCGTATGTACCCTTTTGTGCAAAGCTATTAAGAGCTCTACAATGAGCAAAGGGCTCTGAGTCTCCTGGTATTGTTACTGTATGTCCCTCATGCTTCAGCTTGATGCATTGATGAAATGTTGATGGCACTGCTTGCATGGCATGGATCCATGGTCGGCCTAGAAGCATATTATATGGAAGTTCCAAGTCTAAGACATGAAACTTTGTCAGATGGTAAGTGGGGCCCACCTCCATTGGCAGCGTAATGGTGCCTGCTGACTCTCTTTCCGCATTGTCGTATGCGGTGATAGTGATGATATGGGACTCAAGATCTTCTTCTGTATGTCCCAATTGTTTGACTAATTTAAGCATGCAGATGTTCAATCTCGATCCGTTATCCACAAGCACCCGTTTGATTTTCCTATGGGTAACAACTACCTCAATGTATAAGGGAAGATTATGTGTAGGATTCTCGGTAGGGACCTCCCTATGGTTGAAAGTGAGATGCTCACTTGGTGCAATATTTGCCACCGCGGCTTGAAGGTATGCAGGATCGACTTCTAAAGGCACTCCCGACCCCTGAAGAGTTTGATACAAAATGTCCTTATGCACATTAGATATCTTGAGAATATCTAAGATCGAGATCTTAGCAGGTGTCTTCTCAAGTTGTTCTAAAAGGTTATATTTACCAGTTTTTGGGGTCAACAGAGAGGGTTCTGGAATCACGAGGCAGGCACGCCTTGTTACCGCAGCGCAGTCCTTTCCCTTGATTCGGATGGTATTGACACGGTCAGCAGGGGAGCGAATACATCCGATAAGTGAATCGTAATGATTGTTATCTCTCTTGGTATACAAGTAATTCGTGGCTTTATAGGTTTGGGATGACTCTCCCCGATCTGGTTTTGCCTTTTCCGACTTATCATGCTTGAGGAATGGTTCCTTATAAATCCCCATCTTCTCGTTAGGTGTTTGCATGTGGCTAGGGTTATCCACCTCTATCTCCCCATTGTCAATGAGGTCTTGAATATAGTGGCGAAGTCGCAAACATTTATCTGTTTTATGACCTTTAATGCGATGCATTTCGCAGTATTCATGCTCCTTATACCATGAAGGTTTAGGAGCGTTTTCATCAAACGGTTGCGTTGTAAGATAGGTCATCATGTGGGCCGCATCCAACTATTTTAGTATGACGGACAACGGCTCATTAAGGGAGGTGAATGTTCGTCGCTTTAGTGGTGGTTGAATTGGGCCCTTGGTCAGTTTAAAAGGTTGACTGGTTTGGACTGTTTGAACATGTTTGGAATCAGTGATTCCGTCTCCCACCAATTTTTTGCTTTTGTTAAAGATCTTTGGATTTTCAGTGGGTTTGACACTTTGGTTGTCTTTAGATTGGGTTTTGAGGGTGCCTTTGGCAATGAGAGCCTTTTCTATTTGAATCCCTATTTCGATAACCTCCTCAAAGGTGCGGACACAATGCATTTTGAGGTGGAAAGCTATATCTAGGTTGAGATTAGGGACGAAAATACTGACCAGCTACTTCTCAGGGAAAGCGAAAGGGAAGCGACTAGCTATCCCTCTCCATTTTTGGAGGACGTTGGCGAAGGTCTCATTTGGGCGTTGTTTTGTGCCGCACAAGTCTGCCATTGTGATGTCATTGTCTATGTTATATGAGAAATGACGCATGAATCTTTCCACCAATTCTGGCCAGGTGAAAATTGATCCTCGTGGTAAGCGCGTAAACCATTCCAATGCTTGACCTCTGAGACTTTTAGGAAAAAGTCTGATGAGGTAATTATCACTATAAGACACCTCTTGACATGCCATGTAGAAATCTTTAACATGATCCCTTGGGTCTCCCTTTCCTTTGTATTTGTCAAACTTTGGCATATCAAATTTCTTTGGAAAGGGTTGAAGGGTCATTGTCTTGTCAAAAGGATAAGGGCATAGTTCTTCGTATTGGTATTTCCTAATACTGCCTATATTGCTTTCTTGTATGCTCGCAAGTGTTGCTTTCATAGATTGCACTTCTTGTGTGAGCAATTGTTCTTTAGTGGGAGAAGCGGGGATGTGTACACGATGATACCCTGTGTCTTCTTCTCCTTCGTTTTCTCGATGGAGTTCGTGGATCCTAAACTTAGGCTTTGACTTTTGAATGTTCTTGTTTGTGTCTTTCTGTACCTGGAAAGTAAGCAAAGCTAGTTGTCGGCTTAGGTTACTGAGTTGTTGGATTGTGACTTGGTTTGTGTCTTCTTCTTCTAAAGGTTCTTCCTCTTCGTATTGTGGAGGTTCTTCCCCTGTCTCATGTTCTATCTTGTTTCTTCGTGGCACTTTGATGAGGGGTATTCTATGCCCTACCACTTTATCATTTTCTGCGTAAGAAGTGGAAGCATGCCCACCTGTTAAAATATCTTCGATATTGATAAGGGGGCGTTCTTCCTTAGTAGTGTCATTTGTAGGTAATATTGGTTCATTCTCGGTGGGCAAGTTGGCCCCTAATTCCATGACCCGTGCCAAAACTCTATCTTTATTTCTAAGGAGAAACTCATCTAGTAGAGTGGGGTCAAAATCAAAGTCTGCGTGTGGTGATTCTAATTCGTTTCCACTATGGTCAACCATTTCTTCTATTTCCTTTTCTGTAGAAAATAGTGGTCCTAGATCGTGTCCGATAAATGGGTTTCACCATTGTTTGTTAGAGGTTTCCCAAGCTTGCGCCTGTTCTTCCTCATATGTTTGTTTCTTTAAACCTAGACACGTCTTGGGAGCCATGTTTTCGTGATAAGTTTCACTAAGGTAAGTTGTATATTTGTTCAAAATTCAATGACTACCCCTAATTGAAACACAAGATGTACGTGTTAAGAGTAAATTAACAGTGAGAATATCAATGTGATAGAATGATAAAGTCACCAATGAAACAATCGTTTGGTACCAAAACTTAATCAAATGAAGTACTTCCTAGACTATGTTTCAAAGTAATTTGTGACGCCAGATGATTAACAAGATGTCTCCACTTATGCCAAGTTCAAAGAAATGAACAAGACGTAAGTAAATACATGAAGTTAAATGCGATCTCCCAATCAAGATATACGATGAGCAAGCTCAAGTCTGATTAAGATCTATATCTCAAAAAGTGCCAATTACGATTTGTGAATGACACAACAATATCACCAAGATATGTTAACCCACTTTGCAAGAAAGTGAAGTATTGATATCGAGTTGTTATTGATATAACATGCACAAATGGTAGTGCCTAGCACCTTTTCAAATTAAGGTAATAATAAAACCGAACAAAAAAAATCTTAAAGTATAACTAGGAATAGTTAAGAATGTGTGCAGCGTAACCGTACAATATAGGTATTTATGTCGAGTTTATAAGAAATAAAACGTAAATATCAAAATTGTAATGATACAAGACAAACAAGCTAACTCCTCTATGGAAGTCCACAGTGATGAACCATGCCTAACTACAATGATGATCTTGACGTGGGTATCAAGATCACAATGGCTACCAAATGACGTGAAAACACCTCCACTCACTTTAGACGTTTAACTAGCCCAGCCGCAAACATGGATGGGCATAAACGGACATAAAAGTGAGGGAAACATTCAAATGGCAACACAAAGGTAATCACACCTCTTTTGATCAACAAAGTGTCAAAAGAATATGAAGGAAATAAATCAAGAAAAAATGACAAGAAATGCTAGTCTCACTTTGACAGAGTTTCACCTCGCCCTAAGGCAAGTAAAAACTAGGCGAAGTAATACGTCACACGTTTCTCAAAAAAAAGGTTCACAACTCAACACTGTTTTAAAGTGGTCAAAGTGGGCTCCTGGCCAAAGTATATTCTCATAGGTGGTTCTCTCGCCCTAGGTGTTATAAAGTTACCACGAGCGAGCGCGATTTACCCAAAAAGTCGCACTGACTAGTTTGGGAGTATCTCAGCTTTACTTTACCCCCTTCAAGAACAGTAGGCAACTAGTGCATCTACGTGTACTATCACTGGGGTCGCCACAACGGACAACTTGTAACGCTATCTCACAAAGGAAACACTAGTCAAGTAGGTAGTGCGGAGCACTTCCCGTTTTGTCCACAAGGTTCCCTCTTGCGTGGACTACTTTGGGGTTTCTAGAACCACCCCCATTGTTATAGCTTAAGACGTTATGCCAAATGGGTTATGTTCCAGTTGAGCGGAGAGGGGCGTACCCTTTTCCGAAATCTGCAATACAATGTTTTGAATATGTTGTTCTTTTTATCTTGTTTAATTAGGTGTGGTTTGATTGAACATCTTTTGACAACCTGTATAACAACTGTATTAGTAGTTTTTGATTTTGTTTTGATTCCTCCTTTCTTTGACAAGCATTTTTAGGTTCTGCACTTAAGCGTTAGTAGTTCTCTAAGAAAATCACATTATTTAAAAGAGGATTAAGAGTTGTTTTTGATTCTCAAGATCATCCAAGGATGCAAGAGAAGAGCATACACAACAAATAATCCAGCTAAAAAGAAAGAAAATCTTTTCAATCAATGAACCATACAAAATTTTTGATAAATGTTCATTCCTTTAAACCAAAAGTGAAAGATGAAGTTTCCAATTTACCAAATGTTATAAAATGAAGACTAAAGTTACTTTTTATTTTCAAGATCACCCTAAGGTGCAAAATAAGAGCATACACAAACTTTATCCCAACTATATAGAAATGGAAAACTTCAAATCAAAGGACCATTGAAAAATATTTTGTAAAAGATTCATTCCCTTAAGCAAAATGAATAATCAAGTTTCCAAGTTTAATCCCAATGTTAACAAGATAGAAATTAAAGTTGTTTTTGATTCTCAAGATCACCAAAATGTGCAAGAGAAGAGCATACACACGCTTTGGTCTAAATCGAGTAAGCATGGAAATACAACATTCATCAAAACATTAGACATGTTAGAAAATGACCAGTTTTAAAATAACAAAAAAACTTGTAATTTTTGTAAGTATAAATTCTAAATTTATGTTTTCATTGCATAGTTAACTTCAATACCTTTCCAACACAAAAAAAATGGAGTCATTTCAAGTTCGGGAGCAAAAGTTATGGCCTTTGGAAGATGGGTTACACATATGCTCTTATGCTCATGGGTGTGCACTTGACATGCATTCAAAAAATGTCAAAAAAAACATCCCTTAATCTACAAAATGAGAAAAATTTTCCAACCAAGATTCAATTTTGACAACAACCCATCACATTAATATATGAATAGAAGACTCAACGCTATCAAACATTAACATACATGCTCAATAATTTAAGATTTTCAAAAAATTGACAAAACTAGCATGTAGAATGATGAAAAAGTAAGCTCTAAAAATGAAAACATGATGAAATCTTAAAATTTTCTCACCAAGATTTAAATTTTGACAACAACCCACCACATTAATATGTAAATAGAAGACTCAGCACTATCAAACACTAACCTATATGCTCAAGAATTGAAAATTTTCAAGAAATTGACAAAACTAGCATGTAAAATGATGAAAAAGTAAGCTCTAAAAATGAAAACATGATGAAATCTTGAAATTTTCTCACCAAGATTAAATTTTGACAGCAACCCACCACATTAATATGTAAATAGAAGACTCAGCACTATCAAACACTAACCTACATGCTCAAGAATTGAAAATTTTCAAGAAATTGACAAAACTAGCATGTAAAATGTTGAAAAAGTAAGCTCTAAAAATGAAAACATGGAGAAATCTTGAAATTTTTCCCTCAATTCCAATTTTGACAGCACTTCACCTCCTTTATACCTAAAAGGAATACCCAACACATGCAAACTCAACAAAACAAGTTAAGAAAAACAAGTTAGATCAACATGTGTAAAAGAGGGTTAGTAACCAAAAATAAAACTTAACTACAAAAACTTGAAATTAAGTGCAAAGGACAATGGAGTAAGTCCCACCGGGCGTGCCAAATGTGTGCATGTATACTTTACTTAATGCTAAATCAAATGAAGCAAGAATTACCACCTATAATAGTTCTACAATTTAACTAAAACAAAGCATAAACGCCATCATGATAAGAATTAAACCAGGGTTAGATGTTAGCATTCATCAATACAAACTTTGAAACTAACAATGCTAAATATCTAAACTCCTCTATTATCTAACAACAAATAAATGAATGGACCTAAGTAAGCTCCATAGTTATCAAAATAGTTGTCCTTAGTATGCCAAGTAACTTAGGAATGAGGGCCTATCAAAGTTGGGCTACAAGACCCCTTTGACACCTCCCATATGACCTAAGCACTTAAGAAAGAGGCTTAACTCTTCAAGATGATGAACTCTCAAAAGGGCAAGGTGTAAGCTCTTAGTCTCTTTGCTATATGTTTTGCATTTACTCTCTTAGGAGTTTAGGTGTAAGTAAAAAGGTAGGTGGAGGGCTCTTTATATAGCCCAAAGGATAAATGATTCAACACATTCTCATGAATGTGGGATAAAGGTAAAACATAATTAGGAATGGATAAGGTTGTTTTATTAAAGGTAACCTTACTTTAGAAGGGTTTAATACATGTTTAGCAAGTCATGGGAGTTGAGGGTATTTTAATTAATCAAAGGTGATTAATTAATAGGTAGGTGTAAGCTTATAGAAGCCAATTAGAGGAATATTAGTGCGATTTAAGCTATTATAAGGGGATTAAATCAATTAAATATTGATTTATTGGTTAAATAGAAGGGAAAGCTAATTAATTAATAATAATTAATTAGTCTAGGTAGAAGGGGTGATTTATTAACGGAAGGTCGTTAATTAGGGTATTTGTTGGATAGGCAACTTAATTAATTAGCTTAGTGTAATTAATTAATGACAATATGAGGGAAAATGAGTGCTTTTGACGATATGTCGTTGATTTGCGAGAAAGGAGATAATTTGCACAATTTAAGTATTTAAATTGCTTGGGCGTAATTATAGGTGTCTACAATGCTCACCCACCAGCCGTTAATGTTTTCATTATAAATTTTCCCTTCCATATTTCTAACAACTTAGCTTTAACAACTAGGGGAGAGGACCCGGTTGTGGTGCACCCTATCTTTGCACAGTCACCGCGCCATGTCACTGCCACCTGGGTGAGTAAAAACACTATAGATATATGTATGTACTCTATAGATATAGGTAAAAGAGTAAATAAATGAATAGAAGGATTGTCAAACTCTATAGATATAGGTATGTACCATAATATCTCTTGCATTCATCATACAGAGTGGTAAAATTCTTATCTTCTTTGCAAAATATACATGTCTAACCATTTAAACAACTAGATAAAAAAAAATCTATCATAAAATTTTCATAAAAACCATCATATTTACATGTTTATCTGGCTACTTTTTTGATGTTACCAAACCTCTTGACAAATCCTTTTCAAAAAAATCTAATGTGACTTGATGAAACCAATCCTTTGCTGAATTGTCGTTAGAAATATGGAAGGGAAAATTTATAGAGTTTAAAGCTAAGTTGTTACCAATCCTCTCGATAAATCCTTTTAAAAAAATCTAATGTGACTTGATGAAACCAAACCGCGCACATTAACGGCTGGTGGGTGAGCATTCAATGCATGGTGGTAGCCAGGAAAACAACTGGCGCGGTGAATGGCGTGGTGTTTTTACTCGACCAGGTGGCAGTGACATGGTGCAGTGACTATGCAAAGATAGGGTGCACCACAACCGGTGCAATGCGTTACAGCAATGCAGCCCATGGGAGCAACATGTATATATGAACCATGGAAGACACTTCAAACATTTAGACTCAAGATCGAGAGAACACTAATACAGAAGCGAGCAATTACAACATAAAATAATGTAAATGGCAGTAACAGAGAATGGTAATGCCAAAAATGATGAAAGTTATCTTCAAACTTTGAAAGCCAAAAAAGGCATTTGGCCCATGATGGAACCAGGAAGACACTTTAAGCTAGAATACAATTTTGGGCAATAAAATTCCATAGAAAGAAAGACATTTGTATACAGCAACCGAGATATTATCTCTGGTGGTGAGATTTTATGCCAACCCTCAACAATTTGCAATATTTATTCCTATTATCTAAATCGGTTATGTCCACAAAAATCTGTCTATAATTAGAGCTAGAAATTGCTTAAAGGGGTAATTGGGTATTAGAAAATAGATTACGTTAAGTCCAATGATGAGGTAATGCTGCTAAGTACTTTAAAAAATAATTGGGTACTGATACAAAAAGAAAACAATTGGATATAATAAGAGGTGAAGCAGAAATTACTATTGCACTATATAACTTTAGAGACTACATAGGAAGACTTCGGTGAATATGGGGTAATAAGCGTTGTTTACGGGCACATGTTCAATATCTTAGTTAGTATAAAGGACTACAACAAATGGAAGACCAAACTTTCCCAATTTGAACGCCTAAGGGGCTACAATAACTCTTAATTCTGATCCTATAAACACCAACAAAAATCCATAACAGGACTTGTATAACACTGAAACCTATAGTTAAGAAACCAACCCTCACAGACCTCAAGACTATACCTTTTTACAAGCTTTCTGAAGAAATCAGGCACCCTAGACATCCATACCATGCCCAACACTATCCATTCACAACCTACTATAAAGAAAAACCAGAGAGAATTGGTTATTTCACTTCAATCAGCCTAATTGACCCCTCCAAATACTTCATCAACCACAATTCGATAACAAAACACTGTAGCAAGATCAAAACATGAAAAAATTCGCCACCCAAATTCCTTTCCCCACTTAAGCATGCAAATCACGTAGCCTTTGAATCTCCCCCATGCATTCAGATCCCAAAACATATAATTTTTGCCACCTAAAACATATAATTTTTGCTACCCAAAACAGAAAACAAATTACATTTGTTGCTGCAAACACTGAAAATTGTCACTTTACTGTCCAAATATCACAACACACAGTACCAGAACTAAACACAGTACCAGAACTAGTATTGTATCTTTTTCGTTGTCCCCCAACACCACCACAATCCTGGACTTTTTAAAACAAAAATATGGCAAATTAAGAATCCTACCACAGCCTATTTAAATCTTACACTTGTACCTCATCTGACAATCTGGGAACCCATCAAACTCAAAACAACAGAAGAAGAATAATTGAGATAGAAGAAGATATTACTTGAATCTATTGTATAAAGGGAGTGTCAACTACACCTCCAAAAATATAAGGAGAAATAAAATGAAAAATAACAATTCTAAAAGGAAAATCGCTCTCTAATTAGCAACTGAACATGAGCTCGCATAAACGCATTAAAAGTTATAGTAATCCCATTAACAGTAATAAGCAACTGAACATGAGCTCGCATGGCACCCATAAACCCGAGATTGGCACTCATAAACAAGACAAATACACCAACGATTTTAAGCTTGGATTTGTAAAATAAGACGGGTGAAAAAACAAATTTCTTTTGTTGAATGGCAAACAACAAACTTTCCATAGAGTAGTGCAGTGTTTAAAAACACTAAGGATCATTGCTTGAGTGAGAACCCTCTCACCTCTGCATTTTCTTCTCATCTTCGTAGCAGGCCGAGCCAATGCCAAGGACGAAGTCGGTCAAGAGTGGAGAAAACGCACGCACCCACCGATCTGCAAGATCCCACGAAATGGTCGCTCGAGCTCTGCAGCCGAACACGCCAAAAACCAGACTGAACGAGCTTCGTCTCCATTTCCCATGAAATCCCATGGCACGATTTGGCGGTGGCAGGGTCCATAAACCAACCCACGCGCATTAACGGCTGGTGGGTGAGCATTCAATGCATGGTGGTAGCCCGAACAACAACTGGCACGGCGAGTGGACAACACTTGGTCCCATGCAAAAAAACCAACTTTTTTGACATCTCCACAAACGCGGATCATCCACGTGGCGCTGAGGTGGCAGTGAGGTGGCGGTGCAATGTTGGAGGTCAAGAATTTGGTGCTGCATCCATGCGTGGTGTTTTTACTTGCCCAGGTGGCAGTGATGTGGCGTGGTGATTGTGCAAAGATAGGGTGCACCACAACCGGGTCCTCTCCCCTAATAAAACTGCCAACAAACATACTTCTAGTGACTGTATTTTTTTATATATTAACACATGGATTGTAATGGAATACTATGAGCAAATTTTTCCAAAGTGATACTACACATAGGTAGGTAGATACCATATATTTTCATTTATTTTATTTCCTTTCATCTTGGACCATCCACATTTCTTACCACCAATCAGGCCTGGAATTTTAAATTACACGTGCCTGTTAGATAAAAATTTATTGATGGTTTCCCTCCTTAAGGTGACTGTAAATTTCATTTTTTCTGTATTTATTTTATAACGACTTCATATAAATACAAACAAGTTATATGTTTTCACATATTTTATATATATTTATTAACAGTTCTTTAAGAAATTATAAGGTTTTATAATTTTTCAGTCTCTCATTATCTATGGCCACCTAAGTTTTTTACCAGTCAAAATCACAAAAAGCAGGCCACAACCTGTTAATTGCTAGGCCTGCCACCAATACATTATCCGCCGCCTTGGACATTATCATCCAAGAGTACCATCTACCGCTATTAGTATTGTTTCTCTATGGGTAATGATTAGATTTCAAATATGATCACATCAAGTTAAAGTGATATTCTTTTTAATTCAGTTATTTCTAAATATATCTTATTAGTTTATATAAGAGATGCCTCTCCAATATAATTTGGAGTCTTTTTTACAACTCTAAATTTTTTCTTTCATTCTACAAATTACATAATAAAACTAAATATATAAAAATTAATCAAAATATTGAATATTATTTCATTTAACATAGTAGATTGTGAAGCTATTAAATCTAGCTCTTTTCATTATGAAAACCACATAATATTAACCATGATAATCGCTCTTACAACATAAAACATTATACATTAAGACTTCATTCACTATCGATTTATGCAAGTGCAATACTAATATTAAAACCTCTCCATTAAATTGCTACTCTAGGCACCTAATTTTAGTAAAAGGGTAGTTATTTTCTCTAATGTTAGTGTATGTGTTTATTGATTATTGGTCCAGGTGTGTCCTTCTTAACTCTTTCAACTTTATCATTCTCTTATCATTTCTACATGTCTTTCTTTTTGTTTCATTATTCTTCTCTGTTTGCATTTGTCTCTTATCCATTCCCTATGTTTTGTCTCTCATTCTTATGATTGTCTGCTCTCACATGTTTTTTTTGTTAATTCGGTCCATTCTTGCAAGAATAATACTATTGTGGTTTTGGTCCCATTTTTGGATCTTTTTTATCCTTGTTTAAGATGTGGGATTTTTTTATCAGTTTTTGCAAGTTTTTCTAGTGCATTATGTGTTGGCATTAGTACATTCCAAATAATAAATAAATACATAGTGCATTAGTATTCCAAATAATAAATAATCACATAACAACTTGGTTATTGAAGTTGTAATATCAAGGAATTCATTTGTTTTAACATCCCCGTGTCAAAAAGAAAAATTTAAGCATATAGAGAAGAGCATCTAGCATTTACTTGTTGCATTGATGAGAGCATTAAAAAGATAAACAGTGGAGACACTTCAATGACATTGGATTGTTTGTTGAATTGCATTATAATCGATGTATTGTTTGCTACATTGTTCAAAATTTCAGGGACCTTAGTTATAATCATAGAGGGATAACACATACCCCCTTTAACTCCCTCCATTTTTTAATGATTTTATAAGGTGTTGCCGGAGATATTGGGGTTTGAAGGGAGTGGAGAGCACTATCACAATGATTAGATGAATTCTTTCAAAGCGAGCAAGGTTTTTGGAGCTTAGAGGTAGACAAACAAGGCTTTAAAATCAGTTTTACGTTATTTGACAATTGTTAGATTAATACTTGTATGATATTGGGTCTAACATTTCAAGAGCAATATAGTCTAGGTTGTAATTTAATAAAATATATGACTGAGTTGTAATTGGGTGGATAATAATTATAAGATAATAATGAATTATCAAGCACTACACTCACTAATAAACTATGATAATATAGGAAAAGAGACTAAAGCCGAAAGTGATGAATTATATTCATCATTGCTCCTTCCCTATTAACATTATCTCTCTCTCTCTCTCTCTCTCTCTCTCTCTCTCTCTCTCTCTCTGTGTGTGTGTGTGTGTGTGTGTGCGCGTGTGTGCGTGTGTGTGTGTGCACACACACATGAAATTGCTAATAGCTAAGAGTAATAATATCCAAAGGAAGAAGATCCTTTGCTCCACAGATCTTGATGTTAGTGCCTCGAGTCATGTTGTCCACCTGATTACATTTTAACAAATCGTACATTGCAGGAGCTGTAACTTACATACAATTAACTTTCTACAATTGTAATACAGGTGTTTGCATGCGATGAGCATTACCGTTTGTCTAAGTCCATAAGTTAACATTAAAAGGGATAGTGGATAATAATGAGTACAAATGAACCCTTGAGATTTATATCTACCTTCCGTATTTTAAGGGGAAGAACACTCTCCACTTTAAGTTAGGGTGTATATAACTAGCAATTGTACATGAGTTGTAAATTACATCTGAGAGGATAACAATGTTAAGTTTGTTAGAGATGTAATATACGGTAAAATATATGTTATCTTAATTTTTTTAAAGTTTTTGTTAGGTACAGCTACAACATTAAGCCAAAAATACTTCCTATTGTACCTTGATGGATGTCCATACCTTATTACAAAGTTTTTATTTTTCCATACCCTACAAGTATGTTGGAAAAGGTGAGCTTATCAGGTTGAATATCTATGTGTTGCACTTGATGAACCGGTCTCAATGACTCTTGAGGATGACCATGTCTAAATCTTCCTGACATCATTTGTTACTAATTCATTATAAACATACAAAGAAAACTTAGAAATCTATAATTATTTTTTATTACAAACAAAAACAAGTTTTAAAGACTGGCATTGTTAAACATGGGATGGAGTCATGAAATCTCCCACTGACAAGGATATGGCCTAGGGACATTAACAAATTTTTCACCAATAATAATATGCCACAAATGTATTTAACCTTTAACAAACCTCAATCTGGAAACAATACAAATACATCTTATTAGGGTTGACTAATTTAAAAAAATAAAACAAGACATTGGAAAAAGACAACACATTGACATTATCGGGAATAATTTCCCTTGCGAATGAAATGTTCCACAACACTCCATTGACGTGTAATGTGGCTATGGTAGAAAGGAAAACATGCAAGAGGTCGTGTGAAGCTACTACTCTGAAAAATATCAAGGTTGTTAATAATTATTAAATATTTTAAACCTTCAATTTTATTTGCATTTATATTTGATTAAACCTCTGTTGGCCATATTCAGAAAACCATTTCCTTTGTTTTTTTTTATTTTTCATTTTTAATTGGTTTTTCAAAAGACGGTTTGGGATGCCACTAAAGCCCAAAGAAGTCACATAAAAGACTTCACTTTTGCCATATTTCAATGTTAGATCAACTCAATTTTCAGAAATATTTCAACAATATTTCAATAAGGGTTTCTATGAAAATATGAAAATATAATTAAATAAGTTGTAACCTAATGATGCAAATGATAATATAAAATGCATTTCCTAACCATCCATCCAAAATATAAATCCAACACTTGCAATAGAAAGAAAAAAAATCCTTACAATATTTAATACTTACCAACTGAAATAATATCACTTTGTACATCTTGGTCAACATAAAAAGTATTATCTTGCCACCAAACAAAGGGAAAGTTTATAGATGTAGAAAATTGACCTCCAAATATGTCAAATAATTTGTCATTGATAATTCCTAATTTACCGTTTTAGAAAATAAACTTTAATATTTTTTTAACTCTGATACAACATATCTAAGCAAGGCCCTCAACATAGTCATCGGGTGTCTTAAATCTAACGAATCATGATATTAAAATCAATTAGAAGATTAAATTCAAAAACTATCCTACCAACAAACACTGAATTCACATGGCTTATGTATTTTTTCCGAACCCTAGAAAAAAAAAACAAAAAAAGGTTTTTCCCAAATCAACAATTTGTTTATAATTCTATCTAGTCCATCAAAAATGATATTTCTGAGGCACCCAACATTTAAAAAATCCCTAAAATATTTATTTTATATCTAATACTTACAAAAAAATAACTTGTTGAAACAATATCTCTGTGTACACCTTGGTCAGCATAAAAAGTATTATCTTGCCACCGAACTAAGGTCCAAAATTTATAGATGTACAAAATTGATCCACCGTTAGCAGTGCAAACTCTCTGGATTCTCCAAAAACTTTAGATAATGTGTCATTGATCATTCTTAATTTTCTGTTTTGGAAAATAAATTTGATTTTTTAAACTTTGATACAACGTATTTGAGCGTGGCCCTCAACACAATCAACCAGTGTCTTAAATCTAACAAAATCATAACATTAAAATTAGTAAGAATATTAAATTCAAAAACTATCCCACCAACAACAAACACTAAATTCACATGACTTTTGTATTATTTTTGAACCCCAATAACAAATAAATAGAAAAAAAAGCTTTTTTCATAACTCAAAACTATGTTTATAATTCAATCTATTCAATCAAAATGATATTTCAAAGCCACCCAAAATTCAAAAAAAATTGCAAAGCACATACTAACATAGATAATCCATATTTATATGTAGAAGTTTTGCTTTGAAGTTTGAATTTTAATGTTGAATATTTTTTTTAATGTATTGAAATAAGACTATGTTTACCCAATATTTTGCATACCATGCATTTATTGTAGTCCCTGAGCCCACATATATTTCAAGCATTTTTTCAAATAGTTAATGTGCATAGTGCACAAGCTAGTACCACGCTGACAAAGGTGATTCGATCAGATTGCACACTTGTTGGCATTAAAGAAAGTCAAATCTTCATCAGGAACTAATCAAGTTGGACACTTTTTTATTGCATTTGGTGAAACAATGTCAATATTGCATTAAATCCGTCAGAAAGTAGTTTCCAAAAACTTGCTACTGGAATCTTACATGTCGAATTCAATCAGGCAGGTTAAATACTCATTGACTAATAGTCTATAAATGTTTTCAAAGGAGGCAAGTCTTTTCAACTAATGAGATGAGATAAAGATTTGGGTGATTTTTTAATTAGGAACATGTCTTTGAATGATCGAGATTCACGAGCAGTGGGCACCTTTACTTTATGGAGGTGATTGATTTAAGGAGGTCATGCTCGGGGAAAACACATGCACTAACATATATCCACCTCCTAGTTTCAGACCCAACCATTCAAGGGTTACTCCAAACATACGATACCTCCATGGTCATGCTTCAGTTACTTGTGATCCCATTGTTCATGGGTAGGGGATTCATCAACTACCAATGTTACATTTTCTCCAGATGGAATCCCTACAACTCTTTCCGAATTAGATACAAATGTAAATTATCCCAAAGTCTATGCAAGTACACACATCTTCACCAACTTGGCCAATTATAGCTTTAAGGTTAGCCTCAATTACCATTGGATCTGATTTCATTTATTCTCATTGTCATTCATGAATCATAGTGTAGATTCCTCTATTTTTTTCTCTAAATGATGGATCTTTGAAATTATTATCCAATCTAAATGTTTCTAATGAAATAATAAGTAGGAACGCCACATTGCACTGAATGGACTCTCCAATCACATCAATTTAGACTTGAAATTTAGTGTATGCTTAGAATAGAGATGGCTTCCTCTACTAAAAAACTGGGGTAACACACTTTTGTGGAGAGTGTGTAGGAGCTAGCATTGAAAAATTCCAAAGGCATTCCCTAGATGTATGTCATACTCAGAGGCCCACTTCAACAATTTTCCATGCCAAGATATTTGTTTTTGGCAGGACCAATATGCTTTTACCCTTTCTAAACCATTAATGACGAAAAGAGATGGGCACACTTTTTAATGTCTGCACACAGTGGGATTTCTTTTAGGTAAAAATTATTCATGTATAGATGTTAGTCATAAATATTTGTAGACACTCATTTTGCTAATTCATGTCTTACAAAAACACAAATTGTACTACACTCTTGCATTAGCCCACACTTTCTCAATTTGGAAAATCATGTTATCTCTTTCTATATCTCACTCATCCTTACTTGCACACACAATCTAGTTGTTCACATAACAGTCATATTACTCCATCAAGTAAGGCTATACCCTCATACTCTTATTGCATATGCCTCTGTTCCACTCCCTGTGTGTGAGGTTTTTTCCACTGCTCTTCCTTCTACAAATGTTTTGGAGGAGTCCTTCATCTCCTTTGTTGGGAGTGCCCCTTCTAGAACTCTTATCGCTTCCACTATTTTGGAGACCATCACTAATCCACCCCTTCTTGTGGATCCTCTTTCTACTATTGTGGGGGTTGTTGCTTTTCCTTCACTTCACTTGGGAATCCTTTCAGTGAATTTTCCTCTCTCACACTTTGATAATTCTAATTTCGTGGAATTACCTTTGGTTCCTAATAGTGCAGAATCACAGCACCCTCGAATGGCCCAATTGCGAGGTGGGGCATTCAGTGTGATTGCACAACATGGGACCATCTCTCAAGCTATGGGACTTGCAAAACCTAAGATGGACCTCCGGAGAAATCCGGTTCTTGCTTCGTAATCTACCTGCCACAAGCTACTCCAGTGCAGGAAAGACCTAATCTATCCTAATTTAACTGTTTTAAGGGGACAGAGAGAGAGAGGGTGAAAGAGCCTACACTAAGTGGTGATACACCAGAAAAGGAAGTGGAGATATTATGTTGAGGGAGAATGAACAGGGAAAAGAGGAACTTTGAGAATTTAGACAGAAGTGACACAGACTCAGATCTAGATTCACCATAGAAACTCCATGAACCATGACGTCTTGTACCTGTAAACAATAAATACATGCACATGGAGCAAACACGAGATAAAGAGGCATAAAGAAACAACAGAACAATGCTAAGGGTTGAAAGACGCCACAAAACAAGGTTTTATTACTCTGTAAGGTGCACAAACTATTACATGCGGTGCTTAGAGGCACAAATGCATTCTCCAGGCATTGGAGAAGGCCTACAACTCAAATAGAGTCAGGAAATTACTTTGATAGAGTTTCCCTACTCCCAGAATGTCCCCCTCTCTTAAAATGAGAGGTTTTACAATATATAGAGAGAATAAGAGAGAGAAGAGGGAAAAAATCAAATCCTGCTCCAACCACCCGAAGATATGCATTGAATCCCATCTTGAAAGCTAGACCACTGAATATTAATGCCTCCTGTAAATCCGCCCACAATATGTCACTTCTGGTTCCCCAACAAATCAAATCGAACCAGATCTGGTGGTTGAAGAAATCGGATTCTAACATTAATGGCCTAGAAGACTTTTTCCCATTTTTTACCTACCAGAGCTTACTATAAATGATTTTTTATGTTCCCATGACGTAGAAGGTGTCGAGACATTTCCAGAAAGTATTCTCCCACCCAAATCTGATTCTCCAGTCGAAAGATATGGCCATTTGAATATTTGGGTTGCGGGCACACAATATTTAAAAAGTTTGCCATACAAGGTCCACGTGGCGGCCTCATGCTCCTTTGAGATTCACCCCCTACCCTCACTCTTAAAAAAGTGCCAGACTAACATGCGGCATCGTCTACAGGCTTCCCTATTTCCTATGTACCCTACCTGAGTCCTTTTGTTTGGCAGGTCAAAAAGTCTGACCTTAGACATGTGGAGGTTGGGCACTTGTTTGAGAACCTACCCCAAACTTTACCTTTGAAAGAGCGTCATGTTGACACGTGGTGCCCTCCGCCGGCCTGTCTCTACTTTGACTATTCAACCCCGACTCTTCCCTTTCTCTGACTCTGGGATGCATGACGAGTCTACGCTTATTTGAGCCTCCGCTTTTGGATTTTCCCTTGGAGATGCGCCAAGTTGATGCATGGCGGCTTCCACTAGCACTTCTATACTTAGCCATTTTGAGGCCTGCCCTGTCCGCCTTTTGACTTCTATTGAATCTGCCCTTGCTATGGACCTAGGACATGTGGGCACCTGGCACTTGTTTGATTCTCCCCTTGGGGTTTAATCCTTGGAGAAGTGCCACTTTGACACTTGGTAACGTCTGTTGTCTTCTCCATACTTAGTCATTTTTTGGGGCTGCTCTGAGTCGTTTGAGAGCCCGATAGCTTTGAACTTTCACTGTTTCCTTTCTTCGAGCCTCTGGCTCCTTTGACACTACTCCGCCTTCCCTGACCTTGCTATTCCATTTTAGAGCTCACATGTAACTTGTCTGTTAGATTTGAAATACGGGCTCGTACGACGTAACTGTTTCTTTAATTCCTTCCTGTACAGGGTCGAATTTGACTCTGTTGGGCCTCTGGTTTCTTTTGTGTCATTCAGCCTCATTTGTCCCTGTGCTCCTTGAGTCAAGCGTGTATGTCCCTTTATTTGTCATTCTGGAATGTGAGCTGCCGGGCCTGAATCGTTCCCTTCATATTTCCTTTATGTGTAGGGCTTGTTCTAACGTAATTTGTCGGGGGCGATTTTGGGATAACAATTTGTTGACTCACGGAGACATCTTCCTGCTAGATGAAGAGACTAGTAGCCTTGAAGCATCCATTGGGCATGGAGTCAAGAATGATGGCCTAATACTGACCCTTCTTATAAAATAGAGCCCAGCTACTTGCCTTTGTTTCCTCTATGTGACCTTGAACCTGCCCGCACGTCTACACTCTCAATTTTCATAAGAAATCTTGAAACAAGATTTTGAGAGTAGAAAATTGTTTTGACCCTGGGGCTTTCATCTGTCCTAAAATGGACTGTTTCGAAACAAATTTAGTTTCTCTAAATTTGTTTCTTTTTTGGAGCTAGCAATTGTTACAAACAACTATGAGTCCTCTAACATGAATGTTGAAGAGCCTGGCTTTATGCTCCTTTGGATCAATACCAAACGTATGTACAAAGACCAAATCATACATGCCTTAAATGAGACATGTAGAGTGTGCACAAGCACTTCTATTGAAAGAAAATATACTCCTACTCCTAAACTAATCAGAGAGAAAGAATGCTAAACAAAAGTCTGCTACAGGAAGGGAGAATTAGCTTCCCTTTCTCAAGAGAGGCAGCCATGCAAATGATTTGACACTGAATATGGTTGCATGTATGAGTGCAAAATGACTCTAAGCCTGTCCTCCACCCAAATCATCAAGGTATCAACATTAATGGAAAATACCTCATCAAGTTGACTTGCATTGGACTCCTGGAGGTATTGATGGTGACCCTTGGTACTTTGATACTCATCCTCATGCCCTAAAGTAGGCATGACTGGTTTTGGCTTCTCCCTTGGCTCTAATGAAGCCAAGTACCTGATTGGGAAAGGTCTGATCCTTTGGATGTGCCCATTTCTCTGAAATTTAAATCCAAAAATGGAGTCTTCTTGGGGACCTTCTTGGATGGATGTGTGAGAGGGATGATGACATCCTCTTACTACCTTTTCTCTTCCTCTGTAATAGGTGTGACTTTTAGAAGATCAAAATCTTCTAACTTGGGTTCAGGAGGCATGTTGCAAACTGTATAGGTTGTGCTTCAAACACATTATCTTCCATGGCAGTAGGTTATTGTGGTTCAAGACATTCTTTTGAGTCTCATAGGAAATCAATCTCTTTGTTGTCATGTTGTAGCAAAGTCTATCCCTTTTGCATGGTGATCTTAAAGTATTCATTATTTTCACCATATGAAGCTTCATCTTCAAATATTGAAGAGTGAGTTCAGGATATCCTCCTAACAAATCAGATTTTTGGAGAGGTTGAATGGGAGAGGGATCTATATTTTCTTGTGTAACTGACTCATGATTCAATGCCTCTGAATCTATCTTGGTCACCTCTATGATCCTCCTTTTCAACTGGACTTAGAGATGGTTGTTCCTCTTCCTCCTCTTGTGAAGAATATGGAAGACTCATACCTTCCAACCTTTGGTTTCAGAGAGGTCGTAGTGGAGTGCAAGTTGTTGTTCTTGAATGTCCTCCTTCATGGAAACAAGCTAATATGCTTGGGAGGTGGTTGATGGAGGAAAAAATGGTGTTATCTCTTCAGGCTCTTCTCCATTAAAACAATCCTCCAAGTCAGACAGACAGTTTGCCTCGTTGTTGTCTTGTTGCATGTGCTCAACCTCCTCCATGGTGTCCTCCTGATTTATAACTTGATCACCATGGCTCCCTTCAATGTTTCAAACATGAAGTTTGAAAGACTAAAAATCTTCTTCAACATCATAGCTTGAAGGGGATGAAGTGGAAGGAAGAACTTTAAAGGTTATTCTGTAGCCTACTCTACACCTAGAGCCTCTAAAACTGTATATGGTCCTCCTCGATTTATTCCTCTTTGATTGGAATTGGATATTGTTCCTCTTCTACTACAAACTCAGCCTCAGCCACCATTGGTTCTTCAACTCTCATCTCCTCTATTGGCTTGAACATCAAGGGGATCTTTGTAAACCCAAATTTGGTACCCCAGCTCTTTAGATTACTGTCATTTATTCTTTGTTGGGCTCCTCCTCTTGTTGTTCTCCTTGACTGGTTTCTTGGGTCTCTTCCCAACATGGACTTGGGAAAGCAAGAGGAGTGGCAAGTTGGGGTTCAACCAGCTTTGCAATTGTTTATGGTGGGGAGGGAAGTGGAAATTCTTATTTATTTGGAGGGAATGATTGCTTGGTAAAGAAAAGGGGAGAGGAGTTGAAATGGGGTGGAAGACTAGGAGATGGAGAAGATGAAATCAACACTTGGGGAAGTAAGTAAGGGGAATCTTGACTCTTGCCTCTACTAAAATGATAAAGCTTGAGAAAGAGAAAATGAAGGACAATGGAGTTGGTGATTGACTTACCCATTGACAAGGTTGTCTCGCACTTTGCTCATAAGCCTCAATGTCCTCAATCCACTGTGTAAGGTGAGGCAACACTTCAACCATGAAGTCAAAATTCTCTTGATTAAGTTGTAATGTCTTGGAAAAGGGCCTTCCCATGGACAATGTGCCCTACAACCAATCTTAAATGCCTTCATTTATGCTATGGCCCTTAATTGAACCATGTTCAGCCTCCATTTTTTGAATCTTCTCTAGCAAATATAGCATTCTCCACTTGACTGTTGTCATTGTATGCGCATACTCTTGTTCTTGATAAGCTTCATGGCCAAACCAACTTTGACCTTGATCATATGGGTAAGCAACAATTACTTTGGATCTGATCATAGGGGTTCCTGATCTGGAGGAGATAAAAAATGCATTGGAGGTGGCTTTTGCACTGATAGTAGGTGTGACATTCTATGAAGGGAATGAAGTCATGATTGCCAACTTCATGAAATGGAAGAAAATTGAAGAGATGGAAGAAGAAAATGATGGAAATGAGTGGAAATGGATGGAAAAGGTCTGTAACGCTAGAGGATGGGGGTTATTGACTAGATGGATTCACCAGATGTGCTTGAAAGTGCCTCAAAAGGCTGACCCTTAACAAGAACATTCTCAACCTGCTAAGATGAAGTGGTAAGGTGCTTCAGACCTGTCCCACTGTGCCAAAACTGTTAGTGTGGTCGCATAGTGGCTTATGATTTGTTGTTTGATAATGAGACACCTTGGAAAGTCCCATAGAAGATCTAACTTTAATTAGTGTCCCACCAGGCATGCCAAAAGTGTGGTCACACGGTGTTAGTGTAGAATCATAACACCCCTGAATGGCCCGAATGTGAAGTGGGGCATTTGGTTTGATTGCACAACATGGGACCATCTCTCAAGCTGTGGGACTTACAAAACTTGAGATGTCCCTCCTGAGAAAGCCGGTTCTTTCCTCCTAATCTACCTACCACAAGCTGCTCCAGTGCAGACCAGAACCTAATTCTATCCTAATCTAACTATTCTAAGGGGATAGAGAGAGAGAGAGAGAGAGGGTGAAAGATCCTACATTAAGTGGTGATACACCAGAAAAGGAAGTAGAGATATTCTGTTGAGGGAGAATGAACAAGGAAAAGAGGAACTGAGAGAAGTCAGACAGAAGTGACACAGACTCAGATCCAGATCCACCATAGAAACTCCATGAAGTAGGACGTCATGTACTTGCAAATGAGAAATACATGCACAGGGAGAAAACACGAGATAGAGAGGCACAAAGAAAAAATAGAACAATGCTAAGGGTTGAAAGATGCCACAAAACAAGGTTTTATTACTCTGTAAGGTGCAAAGACTACTACATGCAGTGCTCAGAGGCAAAAATACATTCTCTTGGCTTCAGAGAAGGCCTGCAACTCAAATAGAGTCAGGAAATGACTTTGACAGAGTTTCCCTACTCCTAAAATGTCCCCCTCTCTTAAAATGAGAGGTATTACAATATATAGAGAGAATAAGAGAGAGAAGAGGGAAAAAATCGAATCCTGCTCCAACCACCTGGAGAACGCATTGAATCTCATTTTGAAAGCTCATCCACTGAATATTAATGCCTCCTCTTAAATCCACCTAACAATATGTGTCCTACTATGTTTTCTGGCATGTTGAAGAAGGAAAACAGCGGATAAAATCAAATCAGATCTAATGGTTGAGGAAATTATATTCTGCGTTAACATCTTGGGAGACATGTTTTCCATTTTTAACCTACTATATCCTACTAGAGATTGATATTTTATGCTTTGAATGGTGTAGAGGGTGTCGAGAAATTTCCAGAAATTCTTCTCCTATCAAAATTTGAGTTTACAATCAAAAGATATGACCATTTGAATATTTGGGTCGACGTGCAGCGAAATATTTAAAGAGAGTGTCCATAAAAGGTCCATGTGGCGGCCTCACGCTTCATTTGAGATTCACCGGCACCCTAAATCTTCACTTTTAAAATAGCACCTGTGACTGACATGTGGTGGCTTTCATCTGCGGTCTCCACTAGTGCCTTCCTTTGTATTTTTTCTGAGTCAACTTCTATGTACTTGGCGGGACCAAAAATTTGACCCTAGGACACGTGGAGGTCCTCGCCCTCATTTGGAAACTTGTCCCAAATTTTACTTTTGAAAGAGCATCGTTAAGACTAACATGTGGTAGCTTTCCGCCTTCACTCTGTACTTAGTGACTGTTTTAGGACCCCCTAACTCTTTCCTTTTTTGACCCCTGTTGACCATTTGCCACGTGGAGGGCTGGCGCAAGGTTGAGTCTCTGCCTTGGGCTCCCGTCTTGGAATTACGCTAAGTGGACACTTGGCACCTTCCATCGAGTCTTCTATGCTTAGTCTCTTTTGAGTACCGCCCATCTCCGCCTTTTTAATTTTAGTTGTTGACTCTTCCTCCCACTTTGGACCTGGGACACATGGGGGCCTCAGAGCTTGTTTGAAGTCTACCTCTTGGGATATTAATCCCACTTTTAGAGGTGTGTCACTTGGACACTTGGCAGCGTCCACTATCTTCTCCATACTTAGCCAGTTTTGGGGCTCATTTCTAAGTTCATTTGCAGAGCCCGAAGACTTTGAACCTTCGTCATTTCTTTTCTTTGAGCCTCTTTCTTCCTTTGACACTACCTTCTCATCGTCCCTGAACCCTACTATTCCATTTTAGAGCCCACCTGTAACTATGTGCTACTTAGATTTGAAGCACGGATTCGCTCGACAAAGCCGTTTCTTGAAATTTTCTTACTTACATAGGAGTCATTTGATATTTTTTAGGCCCCACCACTCCATTGTAGAGTCCCTCTACAACTTGTTTGCAGGATTTGAATGTGATTTCTCTAGCTTCTTTTGTGCGGGGTTGTGGTTGATCCTATTTTACCCGGCGGGGCAAAATATGGATAGCAATTTGGCAACTCACAGGGGCATCTACATGCTAGATGAATGGACCAGTGGCCTTGAAGCATCCATTGGGCATGGAGTCAAGAATGATGGCCTAAAACTGATCCTTCTTTCTAAAATGGACCCATGACTACCCTTGACTTTGTTGACATTTTCCTGACCCTGAACCTGCCTCACATGCGTTTGCACTCTCAATTTTCATAAGAAATCTTGAAACAAGGCTTCTGAGAGTAGAAAATTGTTTTGACCTAGGGCTTTCATTTGTCCCTGAATGGACTATTTTGAAATGACTTTAGTTGTTCTACATTTTCTTCTTTTTTAGATCTAGCAACTGTTACAGACAGCTATGAGTCTTTCTACCTTGAATACTAAAGAGCCTGGCCTTATGCACCCTCTAGAGCAAAATACAAACAAAACTTATGTACAAAGATACAAATCATACATGCCTCAAATGAGACATGCAAAGTGTGCATAAGCACTTCTTCTACTAAAATAAATTCTACTCCTACTGCTAAACTGACCAGAGAGAAATAATGCTAAACAAAGCTTGCTACAGGAAGGGAGAAGTAGCTTCCCTTTCTCAAAAGGGTAAGCCATGCAAATGATTTGACACTAAATATGGCTTCCTGTATGAGTGAAAAACTAACAATAAGCCTGGTCCTCCACCCAAATCATCAAGGTATCAACTTATTACATGGAAAATACCTCTTCAAGCTGACTTTGCATTGGATTCTTGAAGAGGTATTGTATGGTGACCCTTGGTAATTTGATACTCATCCTCATGCCCTGGAGTAGGCATGGCTGGTTTTTTCTTCTCCCTTGGCTCCAATGAAGCCAAGTACTTGATTAAGCATGATCTAATCCTTTGGATGTGCCCCTTACTCTGAAATTTAACTCCAAAAATGAAGTCTTCTTGTGGACCTTCTTGGATGGATGGTGGGAGAGAGATGATGACATCCTCTGCCTACCTTTTCTCTTCCTCTGTAGCAGGTGTGACTTTTGGAAGATAAAAATCTTCCAACTTGGGTTCAGGAGGCATGTTACAAACTGTAGGTTGTGCTTGCATGTTCTCTTCCATGGCAGTAGGTTCTTGTGGTTGAAGACATTCTTTTGAGTCTGATAGGAGGATCAAATATTTATTGATCCTGCTGTAGCAAAGTCTCTCCCTTTTGCATGGTGATCTCAAAATCTTCATTATTTTCACCATAATGAAGTCTCGTCTTCAAATATGAATCTAGTGAGTTCAGGCTCCTCAAAAATTCCAGATTTTTAGAGAGGTTGAATGGGACAAGGGGTCTGTATTTTCTTGTGTAACCAGATCATGATTCAATGCCTATGAATCTCTCTTGGTCAGCTCCATATGCTCTTTTTAACTAGACTTGGAGCTGGTTGTTCATATTCTTTATGTTATGAAGAACATGGAAGGACTCATACCTTCCAATCTTGGTTTCAAAGAGGTTTATTGGAGTGACAGGATTGCTTGTTCTTCAATTTCCTCCTTAATGGCAATAGGCTCATATGCTTGGAAGGTGGTTAATGGAGGAAAAAATGGTGTTATCACTTCAGGCTCTTCTCCATCAAAATAATCCTCCAAGTTAGACAGACTAGTCTTCCTCCTTATTGTCTGCTATATGTGCTCTACTCCTCTTCATGGTGTCATTCTAATCTACAATTTTCATCACCATGACTCCCTTCATCCTCAAACATGAAGTTTGAAAGCTCAAACTCTTCTTCAACATCAGAGCTTGAAGGGGATGAAGTGCCATTAGGAAGAACTGAATGTTCTTCTCTAGCCTGATCCACACTTGGAGTCTCTGAAACTATATGTCCTCCTCCATCTACTCCTCTTTAACTGCTGCAAACTCTAGCCTCTAGCCACCATTGGTTCTTCAACTCTGACCTCCTCTATTGGCTGGACCATCAAGGGGATCTTTGTAAACCCAAATTGGGAAGCCCAACTCTTCAAATTTTATGTGATTTCTTCTCTATCGGACTCCTCTTGTTGTTCTCCTTGATTGGTTTCTTGGGTCTCTTCCCAACATGGACTTGGGAAAGCAAGAGGAGTGACATGTTGGGGCTCAACCAACTTTGAAATTGTTTGTGGTGGGGAGGGAGGTGGAACTTCTTGTTTATTTGGAGGGAATGACTGCTTGGGAAAGGAAAGGGGAGAAGAATTGAAATGGGGTGGAAGATCAGGAGATGGAGAAGAGAAATCAACACTTGGGGCAACAGATGGGAAGCTTGACTCTTGCCTCTGCTGAAATGATAAAGATTGAGAAAGAGAAAATGAAGGACAGGGAGATGGTGATTGACTTACCCATTGACAAGGTTGTCTCACACTTTTCTCATAAGCCTCAATGTCCTCAATCCACTGTGTAAGCTGAGGCAACACTTCAACCATGAATTCAAGCTTCTCCTGAGGGCTATAATGTCTTGGAAAAGGGCCCCCCATGGACAAGGTGCCCTGTAACCAATCTTGAATTCCTTCATTTGTTCTATGGCCCTTGACTAAACCATGCTAGCCTCCATTTTCTGAATATTCTCCAATAAACCAACATTCCTCCATTTGACTGTTGTCATTGCATGCATACCCTTTCTCTTGATAAGCTCCATGGCCAAACTAAGTTTTGACCCTAGCTCATATGGGTAAGCACAATTACTTTGGATTTGATCATAGTGTTGATCTGGAGGAGTTGGGAAAAATGAATTGGAGGTGGACTTGCATTGCTGTAGGTGTGAATTCTGATGAAGGGAATGAAGTCATGATTGCACGAACTTCATGAAATGGAAGAAAATGGAAGAGATGGATGGAAAGAAAATGAATGAAAATGGAGTGGAAATGGATGGGAAAAGGTCTGCAACTTCAGATAATGGGTTATTTGACTAGATGGAGTCACTCATATGTGCTTGTATGTGCCTCAAAAGGCTGACCCTTAACATGAACACATCAACCTACTAAGATGAAGTGGTAAGGTGCTTCAGATCTGTCCTATTGGGCGTACCAAAACTGCTAGTGTGGTTACATGGTGGCTTATGATATTTTGTTTGATAATGAGACACATTGGAAAGATGCAAGATCTAACCTCAGTATCCCACCAAGTCATGCCAAAATTATTAGTGCAGAATCACAGGACCCATCAAAGGGCCCAAGTGTGAAGTGGGAAATTCGGTGTGATTGCATAGCATGGGACCATCTCTCAAGCCTGTGGGACTTGGAAAACTTGAGATGGACCTCCGGATAAAGTTGATTCTTACTTCCTAATCTACCTGCCACAAGTTAATCTAGTGCAAGCATAGGCACAACCTATTCTATCCTAATCTAAGCAGTTCCAAGGGGAGAGAGCGAGAGAGAGAGAGAGAGAGAGAGAGAGAGAGAGATAGAGAGAGGGTGAAATATCCTACACTAAGTAGTGATATACTAGAAGAGGAAGTGAACGATCATTCAGACCTAACTGGGGGAAGTGGAGAGAGGTGAGTAGAGGAGATGGTGGACAGAATGCACCATAGACCAAAGTGACATAGATTTCATATCTAGAGCACGCGCTTCAGAAACTACATTAAACATACGACATCCCCTATACCTATAGTAATAATAAAAAGTATGCATAGTGATACCCTATGACAACGAGAGGTAAGGAGAGGTAGAGAGAAACAGCATAGCCAATGCTATGGATAGAATGTATCGCCACGAAATAAGGTTTCATTTCTCTAAAATGTTACACAAAGCTACTATCAGTGCAGTGCTAAGAGGAAATAAAATGCTATTACAAAGCCATGGGCATCAGGCTTATAGGCCTGCATTCTACCCTAATAGAAGAAAGAGAAGGAGGGCTTTTAGGAGAGTTTCAACAACTCAACCATTTGAATATTCCCCCCTTAATATGAGAGGTATTATAATATATAGGAGAGAATAAGAGAGAGAGGAGGGAAAACTTAGAATCCTGATCTAACCACCCAGAGATACACATTAAATATCATTTTGAAAGATTGTCCACTAGATATTAATTCCTTCTGTAAATCCATGCATAATATGTCTGAGTTTGGTTCACCGATGGATCAAATCGAATCAGATCTGGTGGTTGAGGAAATTAGATTCTATGTTAATGTCTTGTGAGAATTTTTCCCATTTTTCACCTACCAGAGCTTACTAGAAATGATATTTTTTACTTCCATGACGTAGAGGGCATCGAGACATTTCTAGAAAGTCTTCTCCCGGCCAAATTTGATTCTCCAGTCAAAAGATTTGACCATTTTAATATTTGGGTCACGTGCACGCAATATTTAAAGAGAGTGTCATACAGGGTCCACGTGGGGGCCTCACACTCGTTTGAGATTTAGCCTCCGCCTTTGCTCTTAAAATGGCACCCATGAGACACATGGCATCATCTGCGGTCTCCCTTATTTCCTTTGTATCCTACCTGAGTCTTTTATGCTTGGCGGGACCAAAAAATTGACCCTGGACACGTGGAGGCTTCACTGCTTGTTTGAGAACTTGCCCCAAACTTTACCTTTGAAAGACCATCGTGTTGACATGTGGTTCCCTCCACCGGTCTATCTCTACTTTGACTATTCAACCCCAACTCTGTCCCTTTCTCAGTCTCTGGGACGCGTGGCAGGTCCGCGTTTATTTGAGCCTCCGATTTTGGATTCACCCTTGGAGATGCGCCAAGCTAATGCGTGACGGCTTCTGTTAGCACTTCTATACTTAGCCATTTTTGAGGCATGCCATGTCTACCTTTTGACTTCTGATGGCTCTACCCCCTCTATGGACCTAGGACATGTGGGGGCGTGGCGCTCATTTGAATCTCCCCTTGGGGTTTAATCCTTGGAGAAGCGTCACTTTGACACTTAGCAGTGTTCGTTGTCTTCTCCATACTTAGTCATTTTTTGGGGCCGCTCTGAGTCGTTTGAGAGCCCAAAAACTTTGAACCTTCGTTGTTTCCTTTCTTCGAACCTTTGGCTCCTTTAACACTGCTCGGCCTTCCCCGACCCTGTTATTCCGTTTTAGATATCACCTGTAACTTTTCTGTTAGATTTGAAACATAGGCTCGTATGATGAAATTGTTTCTTTAATTCCTTCCTGTGTAGGGCCGAATTTGACTCTTTTGGGCCTCTGGTTTCTTTTGTGTCATTTAGCCTCATTTTTTCCCTATGCTCTTTGAGTCAAGCTTGCATGTCCCTTTATTTGTCATTCTGGAATGTGAGCTCATGGGTCTGAATTGTTCCCTTCATATTTCCTTTATGTGTGAGGCTTGTTCTGACCAAATTTGGCAGGGGTAAATTTGGGATAACAGTTCCTTTGCACTCATTTGCTAGACCATTGTCACATTCTAGTGGACCAAATTTAGAGTTCTTTATATTGTTTCCTTTTGGTTCTCTTCGCAGAGTGGGCGGACTTCCAATACCCCATTTTTTCCTTCTTAAGGGCAGGAACATTATTCGATGTTGATGGATATTCTTTAGTCTAATGACAAAAGACTACATCATTAACAGTTTTCTTGGAGACTTCAAAGAGTTGTAGATTTCACACCAGACCACCACTTCACATCTTCCTTCATTTCTCTAGGCTCCTTTCTGTCTTATCTTCTTCTTCTAGAAAGATTGCAGTTTGTACATCTATACCTTACCAAGAATTTAGTTTTTGGGACCCATTTGATGCATCTTTCTTAGGTTGTTAGGGGAGTCTTCTATCTTTTGTAAGTGGATGTTTTCCCAACAGTGTTTTCCTCCATTACTTGAGATCCTTGTTGTACATGGGTACCTCATCAGTTGTAGCTGTCGGGACCCATTTCTCATTTCTTACTTGTCGCCTCATCCTAAGTTACAATTAGGGAAAATTTTAATTACCCCCCTAAGAAAAATTCGTAGAAATTTGTTGGCGAATCTAAGAAAATTGACTTTTGCACTAATGGCAAATATGAAGAAAATGCAAATATGATGTCGGCTGATAGAATTCTTTATGCTACCGGTCGACAACATATATTATGTTTTCGGTTGATAGTATATGATGTCGGCCAAAAGTATATGTAATTTTTTGGAAAATCATTTTTTGACAATAACAGTTAAAATGATCGGCTCGATGAGAAATATGTCCTCACAAAATATGATGAAAACAAAACAAATTAAAAAAAGTAATTTTTTGTGAAAAAATGCATATTTCGTTAATTTTGTATGGGAATTTTTTTTTTGAATTTTTTTGATGTTAGTAGTGAAAGTGATCGTCTCAATGATAAATCTGTCCTCCCAAAATATGGCGCAAGTAAAAAAAATTCCCATACTTTTTTTAAATTAGTTAATTGCCACCGAACAGTAGATTTTTTGTATCCTACCGATCGGCAAGCATATTTTATGCTACTAGCCAACAACATAAATATATGTTATCGACTGGTAGCATAAAATATGCTATTGGCCAGTAAGCATATTTTATGCTACCGACTGACAACATATATTTATGTTGTCGAGCGGTAGCATAAAATATGCTACCGGTTGACAACATTTATTTATGTTGTCTATCGGTAGCATAAAATATGTTATTGACCTGCTACCAGCTGACAATGTATATTTATGTTGTTAACTTGCAGCATAAAATATGTTGTCAACCGATAACATAAAAAAATGCTACTGACCGACAATATTAAGGTGAATATTGTGAATTTCTCTTTCACGGGGATGACGAATAACCCATAAATTTAACTTGTACCTAAAACATTTTGGCGACCCAGTCCTAATTCCTACCCCCAAAAATTGCCAATTTCAAATTTCAAAAACTAGAATATTCGTGCATTAATGAAGATTCACCACTAAAATTTTCCCTGGTTAAGATGAAGGGGGGTGTTGGCGTGGGGTACTTTCCTTTTCGTCTCAAGGCATTGTCCACATCACATGGTGAGTCATCTCACTTATGTAAGATCACATGTCTTAGGTGTCTTAGGGGGTGTGATATATTTTGTCATAGGTTCCATCATACGTGTCAGTGTGCGTCATACAAGAGTTACTTTGAATTTTCAGAACATAACTCCTCTTCTCCCTTGTCAAGGTATGATGGTTTTGCATTGGAAGTTACACAACACTCATATTTTTACCCTTTTTCTAATCTATGAGAATGAATTGAACCTTTCTTTTTTCATGCATATTTTCATGGTTGAATGTTTTCTTTCTACATGGAACTCCGTCGTGTTGCCGTTCAAGTGCAACTCTGTTGATATACACACCATCCCACTTGATCCTTGTTCTCACATTCTCTCACCTCTTATGTGAGGCATTACCTTTTTTATGATTCTAAACATGATAATGAGTTTGGATTTTATATTTTCCTTGTTAAAATTTTCTGTCGTTTAACATCGGTAGCATGCTAGAAAAAGGATCCAACCACAAAAAATAGAGATCTTCATACTCTAGCAAGTCTTCACTTTAGTCTTCCATGCAACATAATTGATGAGCCTCTTAGGAACTATGAATCAAAAAATAATAATTTATGATCATTTGCACAAATTGTGGGAGATGGATTAGTGCTTTATCACTCCAAAATGTTTTCCTTCTCTATATATTGTCAATCCAATACTCAAAACCTCTCTATATGCATGATCTTCTTATGTACCCATAGGTATGTAGAAGAATCTTGTCTTCTCAATATATGTGGTCGTAGGTGAGAGATATATTAACACACATGTGAGTGACACTCAGGGTTATTTTATAGACAAAGTCGAGAACTAGAGAGGAGGGACAGTTTGTGCATTTGCATTTGTCTCCAGATAGAAGGAGAAGAGGAAAAAGAGCCCAGAGGTCTCCATTTCCACCAAACATAGCCTTATCAACACCTCCTCTTAGTAGGTTGTTCTTTTAACCAAGAAGGGTTCTTAGGCCAATCAGGATGGCACAGCCAAATCCTTATGTCAATTTCACTGGTACCAGCCCACTCACTCTTAATGCACAAAATCTAGTCCCAGTGGCAGCATTAAAGAGCATCCCATATTTCACTGGAGAAAACTAGACTTCTCCTGGTGACCATGTTCAAGACATTGCGAATGTTTGTACAATCCATGAAATTATTGAAATGGACATTGCAGTCAAGTTGCTAGCCTCTTCACTCAAGGGTAAAGCTTCATAATGGTTCAGGAGCCTAGAAGTAGGCTCTATTCAAACTTAGGACCATATGTGTAGAGCTCTTCATGACCAGTTTGGAGAAAAGGGAGATAACCTATCCTTGTTGGAAGCAACTGACAATAATCAAGAGAGCTCCTGAATGAGCAGTTGACGGATTTCAACCTCAGATATCAATGGACCTGGGACAGGATTCCAGCAACAGTAAAGTCCCACAGAAGGAAGGTTCCTTCTTATACTTTCGTAGAGTTTTAAATTTTGATATTGCTCTAATGATTCAATCAATGGGAGGCACCACTCTACCTGTAGCTTATACCCTCTCTATAAGAGCTGAAAATCATTTAATTCAGGCTGGCAAGCTTGCTCCTAAGACCCTCCATGCCTCTATACACCTGAATTAGGAAACCCAAGTACCAGCCAAACACCCACATTAGCTCCTATACCTACTCCTAGGAATCAGAGTTCAGCTAAAGCCTCCACCTCATCCTCTAACACCTCAAAAGAGCTTCAGGAAGTTATGAAACAACTTCAGAACCTAGGGAATGAGTTAGTAACTATCAAGAGGACAGCGGGCTCAGAATTCCAGACCATATCAGCCTCAAGCTCAGTATCAGGATAGACCCTCGTATCAACAAAATAGACCACCAGATCAGTATTGTAAATTAGAGTCAAAACCAAGGACAACCTCAAGCTGGTAGACCTTTCAGGTCATATGATCCAATTACAACTTCAAGCATTGGTCCCAACACAAAACAATTTGGCACAAGAATATGATTGGTGTTTCCCGTGCAATCAACCTCATAACCAATCAATGTGCTTTAATGGTGCACTAAACCTAGGCCTTGATGGTACAGACTAGTGGTGTGTCACAAGAATCTAGTCTAAGAAGAAAACCAACAGCAAGGAGCTCAGCAAGAGGCATACCTCCAAATGAAACTATGCTTGTCAATTGGCAAGCTGAGGACTTTTGCGGAATGAATCAGTTCCCTTCTCAAAGTGTGGCTGCCAATACGCGGTCCAATAAGAGAAGTATTAGAGAGGGACAATCACCAAACTCAGGTAACCCTCAACCTTCCATTACTCCATAAGGTTATTGGTACTCCAAGATGTAACTCCCAACATGTAGAGCCAATCCAAGCCACTTTCCAAATTTACTCAGGGCATCGGTTGTAACAACCCATGTGCAAGAGAAAAATGTGCCAGTGAAGGGGCAGCAAAAGGATGGATCTCATTTAATGTCATTGAGTACAGATGAAGAAGACAAAGTGTGAAAATTTCACTGTGGGAGTCACTAGCCATCCCAGGACAGAGGGATCTGTTGTAGATTGCTATGGCCAATTGGTCAAGCTCTAATCAAGCCCCCCAGCCAACAAGAGAAAGTGCTTACCAATGCGGCTCAACCTGAGAGGAAAACCATGGAGGGATCAACGAGGTAAGAATATTAAGGCCTCACTCCATTCTATGTTTCATTAATCATTGGGGAAAAATTGGTGCATAATTGCATGATTGATTCGGGGGCATGTAATTATGTAATGCCAAAACAAATAGCTGATCATCTAGGTCTCCAATAAGAAGTCATCTCTAGAGGGGTGGTGCAAATGGATGGGAGAACAATGACAACTGTTGGAGTCATCAAGGATTTGAGCCTCATTACTGCATGTCTTGCCCCAATGTGACTGTATTGCAGAATATATCAGTTATAGAATTGCCACCACATTTCACATTGTGTTTTTCCAGAGAACTTCACTACCAAAATCAAAGGCTATTTGTCTATTGATTGGTCGCATATGCTTTTTAGAACAAGGTATGGAGCCAAGACCAGAATTAGATCTGAGCCCATTGCAGATTACCATATTGAATCTTATGTGCCTAGCCCAATCAATGCCAATTGTTCAGCTTTCAATCAGGAAGACCTCTTAAGCACTTGTGAAGCAGATACTAAGGTGGGGTGTATCCCAGACTTGACTCTCGATGAATGGGCTAACAAAAGACATGCTTTTGACCCTTATAAGGAGATGGAAGAAGCTGAGCTAGGAGTCTATTGTCTACATGAAGAGAATCATCCTCTTCCTGACATCATTAATCTAGAACACAAATATGGCAATGAAGTATGACAATTGTTCTTTGATGGCTCGAGGAGTAGACAAAGAGTTGGAGGTGGTGCAATGATTGGTTTCACCACAAGGCATCAAGTATTATTCAACCTTCAGATTTTAGTTTGTCCTGCTCAAATAACACTGTTGAATATGAGGCTTTGGTCCAGGGTCTTCATTGGGCAAGAAAATGAAGAATCAATAACTTGCAAGTTTTTGGTGACAGTGAACTGGTTGCTAATCAAGTCAGAGGACTTAATGCTATCAAGAATGAACTTCTCAAGAAGCTACAAGAATAGGGTATGGGATCTCATTGAGGACTTCGAAGCCTTCAACATTGTGTCCATACCCCGGAAGGAGAATGAAGCTGTTGATAGGCTTGCAGTAGTTGGAGCAACATTTGATGTGGTTGACCAGCATCAAAAGAGACAAAGGACAACCACATATCCATGTAGATTGTGAGGCCAATAGTGCCAGATAACAACACATGTTGGCAGGTGTTTGATAATGATCAATAGATCATCAATTTCTTGCGAGAGGAAGTTGAATTCTCAGCTAAGAATTAGCACAAATTAGAACAACAATATGGAAATCAATTAGTACAGCTACGTACAAACAAGCTTCCTAAAGGTTTTGTGACATTGGAATTTATCTTCAATCCTAATGATCAGTTTCGAAAAGAGAAGGCTAACATGTACAGATCAAAGGAGAAGATTCAAATTCAATTCTAGTTGGAAAAGGCAAAACACTTCAAATTGGCAAAGTGGCCACCGAGCAAGAAAGGTATGAATTCATGTAACTTTGCCAAGAGTTTCCAGATGTATTTGTTTGGAGCTATGAAGACCTAAGAGGGTTTAATCCAAAGCTAGCACAACACACAATCGAACTAGATCTAGATGCTAAGCCCATCACGGAAAAAGTAGAGACCATTCAATCCACACATTGAACCTCTGATGAAGAAAGAGCTAAACAAACTGATAGAGGCAAGTATTATATTTCCAATCAAACACTGAAGTTGGGTTGCAAACTTGGTCCAAGTCAGGAAGAAGAATGGAGAGATTAGGTTGTCTGTAGACTTTCGAGACTTGAATAGAGCATCACTTAAGGACCACTACCAACTCCCCTCAATGGAATAGATTTTGCAAGTGATGTCTGGATCAGGGAGATTCTCTCTCCTAGATGGCTACTCAAGGATACAACCAAATAATGGTGAAAGAAGATGATCAGTTCAAAACGGCTTTCACCACCAAATGGGGCACCTATGCCTACATAAAAATGCCATTTAGATTGTCTAATGCCGGAGCCACTTTCCAAAGGGTAATGGATATGGCATTCAAAGGGTTGATCAACAAAATAGTACTGATATATCTAGATTACATCACTGTGTTCTCTAAAAATGTAGCGGATCACCTTTTTCACTTAAGATAGGTATTTCAAAGATGTAGGAGATTTGGGGTATCATTGAACCCCTAAAAAATGCATATTCTTGGCCCATGAGGGTAGGCTTCTAGGCCATATTGTGTCAAAGGAAGGTGTGGCAATTGAACTAGAGAGGGTTAAAGCAATAAGAGCATTGCCATTACTAAGCCATAAGAAAGCTCTTCAAAACTTCTTAGGAAAGATTAATTTTGTCTGTAGGTTTGTACCAAAATTTGTTGCCCTTGTCAAGTCAATAATGTTGATGTTGAAGAAGAGCTTGGCATTTAGGTGGACAGCTGAAGGAAGAGAAAGCTTTGAGGCCATCAAAGAAGCTATATCACAAGCCCCAACTCTCGTGAATCTATATTTTTGTAAGGACTTCATATTATATGCCTTTGGTGGCAGTGACACAATTGTCTACAATCTTAGTACAACAGAACAAAGACAGGTACATAGAGTAGCCAATTGCCTTCTGTCAACTAGTGGTCTGAAAGACTATGCAGTGATATACCCCTGGATCAAAAATCAGATCCTTGCTAGTGATTAGAGGGTCACCCTAGTGCATCCAGTGTGATTGCACAACAATTGAATCCAACTGTTAGTCTCCAAGTGTGGGACTTGCAAAGACTTCCTTCTTAATAAGGAATCTCCATGAAAAATGTAGCAGGCTGGTTCATTCAACTCCTCATGGAGTCATGACTATTGAGATCACTTGTCACTAAACTAGTGCATGGGAAGGGATTGTGTAAACTCCTAAATCTAGCTCTAAATTCAACAAGATGAGGAAAACAGAGATAGAGGAAGTTGTTTTTGTCCTACAAAATGGTCAATAGAAAGCTAATGCTGATAGGTGATGCACCAAAGGAGTGGACTGAGCATATTATTTACTTCCTGCAAACATGACACTATGCCCTCATGAGATAATGTAAAGAAAAAAGGAGACACTTCAGACTACAAGCCATCTGATATGTTCTTAATGATGGTGTCTAGTTCAAATTAGGCACAACAATGGCACTCAGTTAAGATGGATAAAAACTATATCACATTGAGAGCAGTGTTACAAGAATTCCATTTTAATATCAAAATGGACTTGCCATTCAAACACCATGAAAGGCAACAACACTACAAGATCATGCAGGTGGGTTATTATTGGAAAAGGTCTGTTTATTCCACTGTAATGCACTGGATCAAAAGGTGCAAAAAGGGAGCATTGCTTCATACAGGCAAAGAAATGCTAACAACCCTTTGATTAAATGGGCCAATTTCAGTCGACCAGACTTTTACAGTGCAATGGGGACGAGACTTCATTGGAGAGATCAAACGCGGGAAATTCATGCCAAGGCCATTCAAATGGATTATGACAGCAATAGACTATTCCATCAAGTGGAACGAGGCATGTGGCAACCTGACAGAAGCCCATGAGTCCCTGACATATTAGATTAACCATGCTGGGATATTGACCAGATTTGCGAGTGCCATTCTTCATTATATTAGATCGGTGCATTGAAACGTCATTCATTTGTTCTATGATCACAGAATGGATTGCCAGGAACCAGATTTACTTTTTCTCTCTCATCAAACTATTACCACTCAAGGTAATAGCCAAATTGAGTCCTTGGACATCTTGCCAGATAATTTCACCAGAACTCTTCTATTGAATATCAAAGAACGTAGCACACAAAACTCAAATCAGCCTGGATCGAAAGATATGGACAACATTTGAGAGTTCTATAGGCAAAACAGGTCCATTCAATCGGGTCGCTATGGGAAAGAGGCATTTTTGGCCTGGATCACGTGGCGAGTTTCCTGCATTGGAATTGTTGGGCCAAATTTCCTAGGGGAAAATTTCCCACATAAAGACTCCGCTGAAGCCATAACTTGATTTAGAAATACGAGCTGGAGTTCTAGAACTAGGAAAACTTTACACTTTTTGAAGAAAGCTAGAAGAAACGAGCTCTATCCAATGGTGTTTCCATGTATCCAGAAGGTATTTAAAGAGTCGAGGGTGAAAAGCAACAATGGAATTGTAGACTGAGAGCACAAGGAGTAGGGAAGTAATGAGAGGCCAAGTTAGCCACAGAAATGAGAAACAGAAAGGCATCCAAGGTCTTTGGGATCAACACCTTCTTCAGCCAAGGTATCCAGAATCGACTAAGTATGGAAGTGCCAGCATAGGGATCCATGTCATCAAAAAGCATGCTCCTTGCAAAGGTGAATCCAAAAAGAGAAGGTTAAAGAAGTTTAAACATCTCCACGTGTCTCAGGACATAATACAAATCCAAGGGGTTAGTGGTCCCATGCAGGAGTCAAAAGGCGAATTCCTTCGGGGTCAGCAAGGATCTAAATCGAAAAACGTTGTAGGATGTATCACTCGTGTCATGGAGTATGACATTGAGATCAAGGTTATTACAGACTGGTCCGTAGGAACTTGATTGTGTGAACTAATCTGGCTTCCTCGATGTCCCATATCAAGATGAAGCCAAGAAGTGAAAAGGAAGTTGTTCCCTTCCATCCTGGATGAACTAGATCAAGACTTCGAAGAAAAGATGATCTTTCGACTCAAGGCTCAAAATATTGTGAATCTAACACCATTAGAAATATCTTGGCCTCACCTACACCACAGGAGTCTGAAACTTTAATTTTTTGAGAGGGTGGGTGGAAGAAAAATGGAGAAACATCTTCGAGACTACAAGTGCAGGATCCCATATGAGTCTTAACAACCAGATCGGATTCGATCTATGTTCAAAAGGGACTTTTCAATGGCGTTCCTGTTAAGATGCATTAGGACAGGTCGAGGATTGATGCAGTAAAGATGGATTACCAGAGTATCCATGTTGGAGCAGATGGAGGCCATTTTGCTCCACGTGGTTGAGCTTTGACACTCAAGATCATAAAGGCGGGTTATCTATCTGGCCCAGGGTGTTAGTGACTGCTATGCATGGATTCTATAAATAGTGCAAGAATTATGCATTCTTTAGAGGCAAAGAAAGGCTAGCAGCACTTCCATTGCACCCGATTTGTAGGCTTGCACAACTCATTCATAGCAATGGGGATTGCACTTTATTGGGGTTCAGTCAATCCAAATTCAAGCCAAGGCCACAAATGGATTTTGACAGTAATAGACTATTTTGTCACCAAGTGGACCGAGCCAGTAGAGCACTCAAAGATATGTTTATGAGTCAATCCCAGCATCCTTCTAGATTTCTTATGCCTCTATCTAGTCTCTCATTGACCAGATTTGGAGTGCCAGCCACCATTATATCAGTATGCATTTTATTGCATTGTGTCGAAGGAAAACTAAGTGTTTACCAAAGTCGCTTTGGTACATCACCTGGTTGTCTAGGAATTTGGGATTTACTCGTATTCACTTCATCAAACTATGTACTCCTTGGCATTTTTTAGACTAGGCCATAGATATAGATCCTACAAACAAGAACCTCGCGTAAGGACCTTTTCAGAGGGAGAAGGATCTTGCCTTGAAAATGGAGAGCTTTTCTAACTTGTAAGTTCACACAAAACTTAGGAATCAACCTTATGGGCATGATAAGACAATCACACCAAGATGATTCTACCTTAGAAAATAAGCTCTCCTTTCAGAACTTGTCTATGGGAAAGAGTGCAGTGATTTCCCATATCACTTGAGTTGCTAGCATTGGAACTCATGAAGCAGCTAGAAATGTCTTAGTTTGAACCAATGGAGGACTAGGTATGCAGAGATGATGGAATTGGAAGAAACCAAAGAGCATGCATTTCAAAAAATGGAGAAGGATCAGGTCTCAATCAATAAATGCTTTGATAAGAAAGCAAGAACAAGGAATTTTCAAGAAGGAGACCTAGTCCTAGAAATAGGATGTAGATTGGGAAAAACTAGGAAGGCATTCCAAGTTTGATGCCATTTAGAGTGGCCCCTATATGGTCAAAAGATGTAAAAGTAGCAATGCTTTCCAATTGTCTATGTTGGATGGTGAAGAGTTACAGATCCCAGTGAATGGAATCTATCTTAAACATTGCTATTAGAAGGAAATTTCTCACCTTGTACATACTAGTTTAATTTCTCATTCCTCTAAGTGCTTGTGCACACTTCCTTGTTGTAGTTTAGGTTGTTTTTTTCCTAAGTGTTTTGCACACTCTGCATGTTCTACTTGGAGCATGTATGATTTCAAATTTATTATATAGTTATGCTGTTGTTTTGTTTCTCTTGTATTTTAGTGTTTGTATATTATTTTTCAAAATTAGGATCTTATTGGAACTTGTTCCATATTTTTGGCCATCTTATAAAATATTACCCCTAGTTATTCTCTTTCTTATCTATTTTTCTCTTTTTATTTTATTTTCTCTCTTTTATTTTCATCATTCTATAAGTTTTTCCCTAGTCTACTAGTATGGTTCAAGCCCTATTTTTTGTTGGCCCTTTTGACTATTATTTGGGTCCCCTATTGTAGTGTTTTCTTTCTTTGTCAAATTTTCCTATAGCCTTTGTAAACATTAGCATGTGCATGGCCAATCAAGTCCTGATTTGAAATAAGCTAATAAATTAGACCTAATTTCATGTAATAAATGAGTTAAAACATAGGAAAATCAAGAACAACTAGAATGGTATAAATCACTAAAACAATAAACTGTTATGGAATTCAGGGTTTGTATGATAGTACCCTATTTTACACTCAATTTTGTGAGTGATTTTCAAGGAGGATTGAGAAAATTTCCAAAATTGAGCATGGATGATGTTGAAAAAATATTAGATTGGGAAATGCCTTTAACAATTTCCATTATAACTTGACCATTTTTTGGAAGATGCACAAATATTTACTTTTCAAAGAACCTAGAGTTGTGCATGAAAAATAAAATTTAACAAATAAAAGCTAATCTACTCTACCCTAATATGTAAAACAATGCCCCATATTGTCTCGATCATTTGTAGATCAACAAGAAATACACCCTCTTTGTAGTTCAACCTTGATCTTTGCCACATATGAGGATTTGTGTTATCCCTCCAAATTAATATTGAACACTTGTATCTGAAAAATTAAAATCAAAACTTTTTATACATCCGGATTAATATTAGACCCTTATATGTCAATGTGTACAACAACTATTATCAACTATGATGTATCTCTAAATGTTTAACCTAAAATTTTGATATAGGGATGCTTTAAAAAAGAGAATAGTATGCTCTTACACCTTCAATATCATTCTTCTACAAAAGGAATTACTCAATGTGTGACTCTCCTTATGTTTTGAATGCAATATTACACCTATGTATTTATAGATTTCTTGAACTCAAATTAGGGCCCTATAGCTGAACAAGCCCACAAAAAATTAATAGGGAAGATGACCAAAATAGGTACAAAAACTCAAGAATTTCAAGGTCATGAAGTGAAGGCCTCAAAAGAGGAAAGGATCTAATTTTGGTAGGAAGCAACCATTTTGGTATGGGGTGAAAATGTTCACTATCCCCATGTTGGTCGTCAAATAGGATTTTTAAGAAGAGCAACAGTCAGGGGACAAGAAGTCCCTCCTCTTTAATGGGAGAGGTTCCCTTATTCAGAAACAAACTTATTTACAAATATACAAAACATGATTTTATGGTTGAACTTGGATATTACGAAAGTGTTTTCCACAAGGATCATCAGTTACAAAAGGACTGAGGAAAGGAAATACGAGGATGAGCAGAAGAGCAACATGCAGAATTATAGATAGCAGAATAATCCTTTATGTATACGAAGTTGCAGTGAATTTAAAACAAGATCGTTTGCACAAGATGAGATTACCAGACACAAAGTTCTGTAAATAACCTTCTTTAGATTCATTAATCAAGGACACAAAGTCCCTTCTTGGTTATACAAGATCACTATACTCGCAATATTTGAAAATATGCAATCAGTGAGACTAACGAACTAGAAACAAATGATCTCCACGAAATTAAAAGAAAACGCAGAGATAACAGAGATTAGATAGACAATAAATGGAAAGCCCTTTTGTATTGATTTCTTTCTGATCTATTTACACTTTCAGGAAATACGCCAAGTTCTTCCTCCTCTTGGAATGGCGTGGAAAGGCCATTATATAGCTTACAAATCAGTTATTCTTTGTAACCGCTTCTTTAACCGAGAATAGTTAAGGACTGCCAATCGTAACACCTTAACTTCTTACAAAGAAAACGGAAAAAGAAAGGGAAGAAGAGAAAAGAACAAGGAGAAGAAGACAGGTGGCCAGTCACTGAGAGGGACCCACTGACTTCAGAATCCGCTGCCTGAACTTCTTTAACGCCTCAGCTATGTCTCTGCCACGAGGGACTGACGTGTTGGTCGTAGACTGAGTCCAAAATCCAAGACACTTCTCCATCTCATTATCAAACTCGACATGAGTATGATAATCTTTGTTTGCTTCTTCAATGGCAGATTGAAGAGAGAAAATCTCCTTCATTTTCTCCTTGGAGATGGAACTTTCCTTGAATAGGTTATCTTTGACAAAAGCTCTGAATTGAGCTTTGATTTCTTGTAAGGAAAGGGAAGTACCAGAAGTCTCATCCTGAAGATGACAGTGTATATCTTTGAAAGCAGAGACCACCAGTGTCTTGAAAGCTTCACCCTTCTGCCAACTGTTCTTCAATTCTCCCAAAGCCTCCTCCAGGACTCTGATCTTCCACTCCACACTGTAGACCCAGGACTTCGACAGATTATCCTTTGCATCATCAAAGACTTTACTCGCCAACAGAACGTTCTCATCTGCTTGTCCCATGAGTCAGAGGTCTACAATGCAACTGCTCCAGAGTTTGAGCTCTTTATCCATAATATTGATAGTGGAGGAGAGCTTCAGTTGTACATTGCCCACCTTTTCGTGGAGTTTGAAAGCTTCATCGATGAAGTTTAATCCAGCAACAAGCATGTCATCCACCATGGCTTCAATAGCTCTGCCATAGACAGAATACTTGTGCATATCTTTGATACTTTGCACTTCATCTTGGCTTAGAATTACAGGAGGTGGAAGAGTAGTCAATGGGGTAGGGTCCAAGACTTTATCCTTAGACAAAAGAGACTTGATGAAACCTGTGAGAATTTGGGCTTGTTCTTCCAACTGTTCAATAGTTTGTTGCCCTTTCTCTACCCTTCCAATGACTCTTGTGACTGTTTCCTGGAGGTTGTGAATTTCACCTTCAGGAGTAGACTCCCCCATTGGGATTCTTGAAAGCTCCAAGTCAGATGCCAGCAAGTCTGATTCTGATTTGTCTACTGTAGGCTTGGCAATCTCCAGGAATTGCTGACCTTGAGCATCTGACACTATTCTGGAAGTAGTTCTGGCTTTCTTGGCACGAGAAGGAGTGGTGCCCAACAAGGCTGCAACAGCATCGAAATTTGGTCCCGAGCTTTGAGAGGAAAATTTTCTCTTCCTTTTGTCAACCAAAGGTTGCACCCACGCAAAAGAGGAAGAGGAATCAGCAGGAGGTGCAAGGGGACCAAGAGACAGAGAGCTCATGACGCTCAAGGTCTGCGCAGCTGTTGATTCAGAGTTGAGAAGTGAGTGGGGCAATTGGGGCAATTGCGACAGAAGAGTCAATGTCACCTGAAAGCTCAGTGCTCTGGATTTCTTTGTCTTTATCAGCTGGATCCTCAGGAGCATTTGCAAGAGTTGGTACTTCGCTTTCTTCACTTTCACTGAGAACAATGATGTTCTCTGGTCCCATAGGCAACTCTGCCTGCTTTCTTTGAGGATCACTTTCCACAGGCTCCTTCTTAACTTCCTTGAGCTTCTTCTGGTACACTTGAGTGGATGGAGAAGGAGTAGAAGCTGCAGGTCCTTGTATTGATGAAGCAGGAGGGGTCTTCACTGGTGTTTCTGACCTTGGAATAGATGCTTCTCTTCTTGGTGTCGACGCATCTTTAGAAGAAGATTCTCCTGAATGCCTCCTAAATTCTCGAACCATCCTGTCAAACCAGACCTTAGTCCTGACTAAGACTGGAGCAAGAATCTCAGCCAGATCATCCCTCTCTTTCCTGTTCCAATCCAGGTCCTCCAAAGGGGTGTGCTTAATCACATTTTCATACTCATACGAGTATAGATCAGAATTGTCATCCTGGAGACCTTCAGGAACTTGGTACATACCGAGTTCTTGGATCAATTGTAGGGAGAACCTGCCACAATGCCTTCTCCTGGCTTCAAAATCATCTGCACAGTCAGCCCAGTAGTCTTCTGCATCTGCCCTATGATGGTAGATTATCTTGATGTTCCGTTCAATAAACTTCTTCAGGTCAAAGCAGGTCCTTGGCTTGAAGAAGTGAACGGTGATAGGAACAAGGGCTCTCTCTATATTCTGTGCGTCCAGGGCTGTTTTGCAAGTGTAGTTTCCCAGAGAGATGGGAAAGTGCAAGCCAGAAATCTTCTTATCTCTGCAAGTCCTGTGCAACTTGTCTAGTTGCCTGCATATTTCTATCAAGGCCATTTTATCATTGCAGAACATGGGAAGCCGCAGAGGAGTGCTCTCATAGCCAGCAAGCCTGATATAAGAAAATTTCCTGAATTGGATGAAATAAGCACCATATTGCGATATCAGGTTCATGGCTTCATCTGAAAACCTTCTAGCAGTATCACCTTCGAGCAGTCTAACCACGTACATGGTGAAAGCATCATTGACCCTTCTGAAATTACGGTTGCTGGTCTCCAGGGTGAACTGCGGGCAGTAAGCATATACTGGATCATCTTTGTGTGCATCTATATAAGAAAAACCGAACCACTGCCTTGATGCTGCCAGAGTATACATCAGATACGAAGTCATGTAGAACTTCTTCGTTTGCTGCACATTGGACAGCTGCTCCGCCAAATTCATGCTTATGATTTCCGCCCAATTTATGTTTTGCGTTCCTTCGCACACCATGCTGATGAGCGGGCACATCCAGAAGTGAAATTCGTTGGTAGAGGGCAAACCCATAACCCGAGCCAGCAAGATTATGAAGTCTGACAACTCTTCATTGAAATCTACTCGGAAGAGGGTTTTGGTCAGACGAGAAGCTCCTTTCTTAGGGTTCTTCAGCCAGGACTTCGCCACTCGTGCCTTATATTTGTCACTGTCTTGGTCGAACAGGGTCTGTGCTTGATCTCGGGAAACGACTATGGCATTATCCATCTCTGGAATTCTCAGAGCAGTGCTAATGGCGGCGGCATCCAATTTGGCGATGAGTTCCCCATGTATATTAGTCAATTCGCTCGAAACGGGGTCGAAGTGAGCTCCGCATGAAAGCACGGTATCAGCACACTGTACTGAGATTGGGAAACCTCCAGCAAAAGCCAAACCACTATCGTGAATCATCTGCGCCATTGGCGTAGGGTTTGCGTCCGCCATTCTTGCCCAAAAATCACCGAAGTCAAGATGACGAGCTTCGCTGTCCCCAATATTGCAAACGGCAGACTCAAGTGGAGAAATTTGTTCCTGTCCCTGGAATTTGATCTTCATATTGATAGTCTCTGAGGGGTAACCTAGACTCTGGAAGGAATTACAGAGGGAGGGGAACGCGCGCAAGTTTGCAAATTGCAAGATTTCGAGCAAAAGATAGCAATGGAAGTAGTGTGAAAAACGCAAAGGGGAAATGCTCGTTAAATAGCCGTTTAGGAGAGAGAAAGACCATGAATGCGCATTTAATACATAACCACCAATTTGAATAAGCATGATAATCGGGTAGAGCGGGAAAAAATAGCACGAATGACACTTGGTACGCTTGGGACATGTGAGACGCGAATGCGCGAAACACGTGGCTCGGCCGATTCGGGTGAAACAGGGAGAAGACGCACAAATGCATTTTGGGACATTTGGAACAAGAAAGTGCGAAGGACGCGGTTCGGGTGTTTCGGCCGAAAATGGAACAAGAGGCCCGTTTGGACTTGGGACGTTTGGGACGAAAAGTTCCGAAGTACGCGACTCGGCCGGTTCGGGTGAAAATGGAACAACTTGCACTTTTTGATTTGGGACGTTTGGAACAAGAAAGTGCGAAGTACGCGGTTCGGGTGTTTCGGCCGAAATTGGAACATCTCGCACAAAAAGTTTTGGGACACTTGGGACAAAAAGTTCCGACGGGCCCGAAAATGGAACAACTTCGGGGATTTCGGCCGATCGGGGAACAGAATGCACTTTCGTACTTGGGACAGGCGGGACAAAAATGTCCGACAGGCCCGAAATACATACAAAATGACCCAAAACACAGATTTTCTCAATTTTCACGGCTTAGGCACTTTAGAGAAAACACTCATAACTCAAAATTTTGAAATTTTACTTTTATCAGAGCAGGGAATTTTGAGTGGACAACAGCTGGCTCCTTCTGGGGATGACTTGGCATAAATTCAAGGAATGAGGCAAGGCAAGAACCTAGACAAACTCGGGGAAAGCAGACCAGTGCCTTATCCATTGGGCCACGGAGTCAAAAGAACACCAATACAGAGGGCAACACACCAAAACAACAAAAGGAAAACACACCAAAAGTAGAGAAGCAAAAACACTGTACAGAATATACAAGGGACTCCCTAATCACCTAGGACTTGAACAACTTGAGATACTGCCCACTATAAGGAAGTGGGAGAGAAGAACCATCCATGTAATCAAGATAAAAGGAATTCTCACCAGCAAAGTGTCTGATCTTGAAAGGTCCGAGCCACAGGGAATCAAATTTTCCATGGCTGCCACGAGGTTCATGTCTTTTGTCCCATAACAGTACGATGTCTCCAACTTGGAAATCTCTGAACCTAGCTTTCTTGTCAAACAGGACCTTTACCTTCTGCTGGTGAACAGATATCCTATCAGCAACCACCAATCTGTCTTCATTCAGCTTGTGCAGGTACATAATTCTCTTGTCCAGGGCATCTCTGAAACTAGTATCCTCGATGGCCTTCATTAGATGCAAGGCCGGCAGTTCCACTGTCACTGGCAATTGAGCTTCTACTCCATATACCACTTGAAAAGGAGACATTCCAATAGCTCTCTTTGGTGTAATCCTGTCTGCCCAAAGAGCATCATAGAGCTTCTTGTGCCAGTTTCGCTGAGACTCATTGACTAACTTCCTTATGATAGTCACCAGATTTTTGTTAGTAGATTCTGCCTGCCCATTTCCTTGAGGGTAGTAATCTGAAGAGTGAGCCAAAGAAATACCATACCCATAGCAGAAGTCCATTATCTCAGCTGAAGAGAAATTCGAGGCATTATCTGTTACAATCTTGTTAGGCACACCATACCTTACCAAGATGTTCTCTTTGATGAAGCTGCATACCACTTCAGAAGTAGTGCTCTTGACCGGAATAGCTTCCACCCATTTGGTGAAGTAGTCAGTGGCAGTAAGTACATGAGTGTGACCAGCACTAGAAGCAGGATTGAGTGTACCAATGAAGTCCAAACCCCACTGTTGAAATGGCTCCTCAATCACAACTGGCTTGAGAGGCAAAGAAGCCAATTTAGGTCTTCCCACAAAGGTCTGGCAGGCCTCACATTTATCCACCCACTTGGATGCATCTCTGAACAAAGAAGGCCAGTAGTATCCTCCCCGGAGTATCTTATGAGCTGTAACCGTTGATGAATAGTGCCCTCCACATGCCTGATCGTGAAAAGCTGAGAGCAACTTTCTCTGCTGTTCTTTGTCCACACACTTTAGAAATCTCCCATCCAAGCCACGTTTAAACAAAGCATTTTCCCATAATACATATTGTGCTGACCTCAATTTAACAGTCCTCTTTTCTTTGGCAGTTAAATGAGAGGGGCATTCCCCATAGGTGAGAAAATGGGCGATGTCAGCATACCATTCGTCAACTGAACTAAGGAACAGAACAGTAGGAAGGTCAACTTTCTCCAGTAGTTCATGCTTAGCTCCTTCAGCAATGAGCTCACAAAGACCTTTTCCACGAACCAGCTTGGTCGGCTTAATGTCAATGTCATACTCTTGGACCTTAGCAACCCAATTCCCTCTCTTGGATCCAAATTCTTGTTGTGTGAGAATTGACTTAACAGTGGTATCTGGAACCAGCACTATGGAATGAGAGTTGAGGATGTAAAAGTGAAATTGCTTGACAGCTTTAACCACCGCAAAAGCATGTTTCTCCATCATAGTATATTTCAACTCATGATCTTTCAGAATATAGCTCATGAATGCGATTGGTAGCTCATGCTCATTAGAGTCTTCTTGAGTTAAGACAGCAGCCAGGGTATTATCCGTAGCATAGCAATAGATGATGAAATCTCTATTGAAATCAGGACAGGCTAAAACAGGAGTTTTAGCGATAGCTCTCTTGATACCTTCAAAGGATTCCTTTCCTTCAGAAGACCAACCAAATGTTTGCTTTCCTTTCATCATCTGAGAAATATTCAAAGTTAATTCTGCAAAATCAGGGATGAATCTTCTCAAGAAATTGATCTTACCGAAGAAGGAGTGCACGCCCTTTTTACTGGTTGGGAGAGGAATTTGCTGGATGGCTTGAACTCGTTCAGGATCAATCTTAATCCCATCCTTGGAAACGATGTGCCCTAATAACTTTCCCTCAGTGACACAAAAAACAGATTTTTTAGGGTTCAGAGAGATCCCATGCTCTCTGCATCTCAGCAGAACTGTCTCTAGGTGATCAAAATGATCCGCTCTTGTCTTGGAAAACACTGTCAGGTCATCAAGATAGATGACAATACACTTCCCTTTTAAGCTTCCAAAAGCCAGATCCATAGCTCTCTGGAAAGTGGCACCAGCATTAATAAGCCCAAAAGGCATTCTCTTGTAAGCGAAGGTGCCCCAAGGAGTAGTGAAAGCTGTTTTATGTTGATCTACAGTATCAACCTCTACCTGATTATATCCAGAAAATCCATCAAGCATAGATAACATTTCAGAGCCTGTTACTGCTTGCAATACTTGATCCATCATGGGCAAAGGATAATTATCTTTCAGAGAAGCCTGATTCAGGTTCCTGAAATCAACACAGATGCGGATCTCACCATTTTTCTTCCTGACAGGCACAATATTTGCAATCCATGTTGAATGGTGAATGGGAAAAATAATTTTAGCCTTCAACAACTTCTGTATCTCCTGAAAGATGGTGTCAGCTACTTTGGGGTTGTATTGTCTCTGTTTCTGCTTGAAAGGCTTAATTCCAGGCTTAAGAGGAATAGAGTGCTGCATATCTTTTGGCTTGAAAGCTTTCAAATCTTCATAAGAATAAGCGAGAACATCCTTATACCTTTTTAAAAGATCAATTGCTTTTCTCCTCTCATCCGCTGTGCAACATTTCCCAATATTCACTAGCTTAGGGTCAGTAGGACTCCCAATATCAATCTTATCATACTCAGCTGATTGCTGAGGCCCAGAAGAAGCTCTAGATTTCACATACCTGTCATGCTTATCAAATAGTTCCTCCAAACTCACCAACCCTTTAGGAATCTTGTTTCCTTTGAGATTGATGCATCCATCTTGATCTGTTTCTTCTGCATGGGTGACAGCTTGGGTCAAAGGGCACACTCTCACGAGGCAGGTTGTCACTTCCCTCAAAATACAGTTGTTCGAAATTGCCCTTGAGTTCCAGGAAGGAAAGCAAATGTTGATCATTATTGAAGACTTGCCAGTTATTGGCATTATCAGGTACACTAGGCCGATGGACCATCTCAATGGTGAACTTATCCTGAGAAAAGTCAGGATGAGGAATCAGTAGTGATCCTGAGACTGCCAACGAATCAGCCCTGCTGTTCTTTTCCCTAGGTACTGCTTCAATAGAGAAAGCATCAAGGAACTCAATAGAATCCCAAACCTGATTCCGGTAATGCCTTAACCTTCCATTTTTTACTTGAAAAAGGTTTCTGACCTGCTTTACAATCAATTCTGCATCACCACGAGCCAGAAGATTCTTTATACCTTGTTCTTTGGCCACCTGCAATCCGAGAATGAGAGCCTCGTATTCTGCTGTGTTATTAGTATTCTCGAACTGTAACTTGAATGAAAAGGGGTGTAGGCTTCCTTCAGGTGACACTAGCAGGACACCAGCTCCAGAACCAGCTGAGGAACAACTTCCATCAAATTCTAAAATCCAAACCCCGTTAGGATCTCTAGGGGACACTTTGGGGGGTGGGATTTCATCAGGGGACATAATCATGTAATTACCATGACCCATATCCTCATAGAGTATTTGTGCTTTAGGATCATCCGTCTTCTGCACAATATACTCAGATTGTTTCTCAGGCAGCAGCTTCTTCATTTGTCCATTAACCGGTACAAGGGCATGCGACCAATCCATTTGAATTTCCCCACCCACATCTTTACAAAAGTTCCTACTTAGCAACATCCCGTATGAAGGAGGGATATCTGCTACTAGGATGGTAGCCAACACTTTCTTTTCAGGCAAGGCAGCAAAGGCCACTTGCGCATCTTTAATTCTCCCGACCAGGGGCACTTCTTTACTTTCCATGGAGTAACAGGATCCATAAGTGCGAGTGAGGGTCAGGCCTAAAGCATGAGCTACTTTAGCAGGCATTACGTTATCTGAAGCTCCAGAGTCTATGACACAATTACTGAGCTTATGGCCAGCTATTAGTAGTGTTACGTAAAATGGTTTAATTTTGTCACCAGGCGAGGTGACAGCAGCTACCAGACTGGGCTGTGGTGCAGAAGGAGGAGTAGGTAGAAGGCCTTTAGAAGTGGTCTTAGAGCTGGAATTGACAAAGTGGATCATTTTGGCAAAGGCTTTGGGATGGGTTTGATAGTACTCAGCTTCTGAGATTTGGACCTTGGTCTTTTTCAGGTGATCAACAATATCAAAGGATCCAGAGGTGGACGGGCCATCATCATTTGAAATCCTAGGCTTATCAACTTTAGGAGAAAAAGAAGAAACAACTTTGGTAGCAGGATTGATAGGACTCACCTTTGGTGCAGAAGAAGTAGGGATAGGAAATCCTCTTTTTGCAATAACAGGGATAGTTGCCGACTGCTCCTTAGATTTCTTTATGGGCTGTGTCACCTTCTCCTTCTGCTTTGTCTGTTCTCGAGTCATGACAGCAAATGATTCGCTGTTCATGTCTGCTACCACTTCATCATAATCTTCTCCATCATCAATGCCCTCAGTAGTAAAGAAATTCACTCGAGATCCCTCAAGTTCTTCTGCCTCATCACCAAATTCTTCCACAAACTCCTCGCAAGCTTCATTATCCTCATCATCATCCGGCTCTTCAACTTCACAGGTTGCATTCACAGGAACCCTAACAGGAGGTCCTTCAAGTGCTAGTCTTGTTTGAGGAGCAGGAAAACGATTCCTGGGCTGGAAATTTCTTCTTGGAACATCTGCATAAGGGGCATGCTGAGCCAATTGTTTCTTTATAGCAATAAGATCATTTGCAAGTTTCTGAACCAATGGGTCAGTGTTAGGTCCAGGGGTGGAAGAGGAAGAAGCAGCAGACTTAGATTTGGGAGGGTCTCTTCTCAACTTCCCTGACATGATCAAGTCATCTTCGACACTAACAGCCAGTTCTTGATCTAGACTAACGTAGCGAGATTAGCCCTTCTTAGTGCATAACTAACTTTAGGTGATTGGGCATTTAGAAAGAAACATTTTTGAATCCGATCAACAGGTCGGGTGTTTGCTGGAATTTTATTTATCAACCTGTTGAACCGAGCCACAAACTCTCTCATGGGTTCTTGCGAATCTTTCTTTATCTGAGAAATTTGGGCAAGCAAAGCATGCACATCTTCTGCCGGCTTGAAACGATTCTCGAACTGGGTTCTCATGGTGTCCCAGTCGGTTATAGCACCAGCCGGAAGGTGAAAGAACCAATCAGCAGCATTTTCTTGCAAAGTCTCCACGAACAGTCTTACGGAGACGTCTTCATGTTCAACTCCCAAAACCCCACATGCAACTATGAAGGCTGCAATATGTTCATCAGGATGTACCTTGCCATCACCTTTGAATTTTGGGAAGTTCTTCCGGTTACCTCTGGGTAACTCATGTAAAGGCTGAGTAAGGGCCAGGGGCCCGACACGCTGACCCCATGGCAATGGTGCCGCCATTCTTGGAAAAACGGCTTGGAGAGGAACTTTAACACCAGCGAGGATCAAAGCTCGTAGATTGGGACTAGCAGGTTCTGAAGGAATACCACCCGTAGGACTTCTATCTTGAACAGGTGGAGTGCTCGTTGAACGGGTTCTTCTATTTCTTGTTGAAGGGAAAGGAAAACCCTGCTGCTCCAAAAGCTGAAACTGAGAGTCTTCAATACCAAGGGTCCTTCTCCCTCGAGTAAAACGCGGAGTCACCAGATCAAAAGATGATCAAAAATTACAGAACTGGAAAGTGATTTTCCCCAGCGGAGTCGCCAAAAACTGTTGGTCGTCAAATAGGACTTTTAAGAAGAGCAACAGTCAGGGGACAAGAAGTCCCTCCTCTTTAATGGGAGAGGTTCCCTTATTCAGAAACGAACTTATTTACAAATATACAAAACATGATTTTATGGTTGAACTTGGATATTACGAAAGTGTTTTCCACAAGGATCATCAGTTACAAAAGGACTGAGGAAAGGAAATACGAGGATGAGCAGAAGAGCAACATGCAGAATTATAGATAGCAGAATAATCCTTTATGTATACGAAGTTGCAGTGAATTTAAAACAAGATCGTTTGCACAAGATGAGATTACCAGACACAAAGTTCTGTAAATAACCTTCTTTAGATTCATTAATCAAGGACACAAAGTTCCTTCTTGGTTATACAAGATCACTATACTCGCAATATTTGAAAATATGCAATCAGTGAGACTAACAAACTAGAAACAAATGATCTCCACGAAATTAAAAGAAAACACAGAGATAACAGAGATTAGATAGACAATGAATGGAAAGCCCTTTTGTATTGATTTCTTTCTGATCTATTTACACTTTCAGAAAATACGCCAAGTTTTTCCTCCTTTGGAATGGCGTGGAAAGGCCATTATATAGCTTACAAATCAGTTATTCTTTGTAACCGCTTCTTTAACCGAGAATAGTTAAGGACTGCCAATCGTAACGCCTTAACTTCTTACAAAGAAAACGGAAAAAGAAAGGGAAGAAGAGAAAAGAACAAGGAGAAGAAGACAGGTGGCCAGTCACTGAGAGGGACCCACTGACTTCAGAATCCGCTGCCTGAACTTCTTTAATGCCTCAGCTATGTCTCTGCCACGAGGGACTGACGTGTTGGTCGTAGACTGAGTCCAAAATCCAAGACACTTCTCCATCTCATTATCAAACTCGACATGAGTATGATAATCTTTGTTTGCTTCTTCAATGGCAGATTGAAGAGAGAAAATCTCCTTCATTTTCTCCTTGGAGATGGAACTTTCCTTGAATAGGTTATCTTTGACAAAAGCTCTGAATTGAGCTTTGATTTCTTGCAAGGAAAGGGAAGTACCAGAAGTCTCATCCTGAAGATGACAGTGTATATCTTTGAAAGCAGAGACCACCAGTGTCTTGAAAGCTTCACCCTTCTGCCAACTGTTCTTCAATTCTCCCAAAGCCTCCTCCAGGACTCTGATCTTCCACTCCACACTGTAGACCCAGGACTTCGACAGATTATCCTTTGCATCATCAAAGACTTTACTCGCCAACAGAACGTTCTCATCTGCTTGTCCCATGAGTCGGAGGTCTACAATGCAACTGCTCCAGAGTTTGAGCTCTTTATCCATGATAGTGATAGTGGAGGAGAGCTTCAGTTGTACATTGCTCACCTTTTCGTGGAGTTTGAAAGCTTCATCGATGAAGTTTAATCCAGCAACAAGCATGTCATCCACCATGGCTTCAATAGCTCTGCCATAGACAGAATACTTGTGCATATCTTTGATGCTCTGTACTTCATCTTGGCTTAGAATTACAGGAGGTGGGAGAGTAGTCAATGGGGTAGGGTCCAAAACTTTGTCCTTAGACAAAAGAGACTTGATGAAACCTGTGAGAACTTGGGCTTGTTCTTCCAACTGTTCAATAGTTTGTTGCCCTTTCTCTACCCTTCCAATGACTCTTGTGACTGTTTCCTGAAGGTTGTGAATTTCACCTTCAGGAGTAGACTCCCCCATTGGGATTCTTGAAAGCTCCAAGTCAGATGCCAGCAAGTCTGATTCTGATTTGTCTACTGTAGGCTTGGCAATCTCCAGGAATTGCTGACCTTGAGCATCTGACACTATTCTGGAAGTAGTTCTGGCTTTCTTGGCACGAGAAGGAGTGGTGCCCAACAAGGCTGCAACAGCATCAAAATTTGGTCCCGAGCTCCGAGAGGAAAGTTTTCTCTTTCTATTGTCAACCAAGAGGTTGCACCCACGCAAAAGAGGAAGAGGAATCAACAGGAGGGGCAAGGGGACCAAGAGACAGAGAGCTCATGACGCTCAAGGTCTGCGCAGCTGTTGATTCAAGTTGAGAAGTGAGTGGGGCAATTGGGGCAATTGCGACAGAAGAGTCAATGTCACCTGAAAGCTCAGTGCTCTGGATTTCTTTGTCTTTATCAGCTGGATCCTCAGGAGCATTTGCAAGAGTTGGTACTTCGCTTTCTTCACTTTCACTGAGAACAATGATGTTCTCTGGTCCCATAGGCAACTCTGCCTGCTTTCTTTGAGGATCACTTTCCACAGGCTCCTTCTTAACTTCCTTGAGCTTCTTCTGGTACACTTGAGTGGATGGAGAAGGAGTAGAAGCTGCAGGTCCTTGTATTGATGAAGCAGGAGGGGTCTTCACTGGTGTTTCTGACCTTGGAATAGATGCTTCTCTTCTTGGTGTCGACGCATCTTTAGAAGAAGATTCTCCTGAATGCCTCCTAAATTCTCGAACCATCCTGTCAAACCAGACCTTAGTCCTGACTAAGACTGGAGCAAGAATCTCAGCCAGATCATCCCTCTCTTTCCTGTTCCAATCCAGGTCCTCCAAAGGGGTGTGCTTAATCACATTTTCATACTCATACGAGTATAGATCAGAATTGTCATCCTGGAGACCTTCAGGAACTTGGTACATACCGAGTTCTTGGATCAATTGCAGGGAGAACCTGCCACAATGCCTTCTCCTGGCTTCAAAATCATCTGCACAGTCAGCCCAGTAGTCTTCTGCATCTGCCCTATGATGGTAGATTATCTTGATGTTCCGTTCAATAAACTTCTTCAGGTCAAAGTAGGTTCTTGGCTTGAAGAAGTGAACGGTGATAGGAACAAGGGCTCTCTCTATATTCTATGCGTCTAGGGCTGTTTTGCAAGTGTAGTTTCCCAGAGAGATGGGAAAGTGCAAGCCAGAAATCTTCTTATCTCTGCAAGTCCTGTGCAACTTGTCTAGTTGCCTGCATATTTCTATCAAGGCCATTTTATCATTGCAGAACATGGGAAGCCGCAGAGGAGTGCTCTCATAGCCAGCAAGCCTGATATAAGAAAATTTCCTGAATTGGATGAAATAAGCACCATATTGCGATATCAGGTTCATGGCTTCATCTGAAAACCTTCTAGCAGTATCACCTTCGAGCAGTCTAACCACGTACATGGTGAAAGCATCATTGACCCTTCTGAAATTACGGTTGCTGGTCTCCAGGGTGAACTGCGGGCAGTAAGCATATACTGGATCATCTTTGTGTGCATCTATATAAGAAAAACCGAACCACTGCCTTGATGCTGCCAGAGTATACATCAGATACGAAGTCATGTAGAACTTCTTCGTTTGCTGCACATTGGACAGCTGCTCCGCCAAATTCATGCTTATGATTTCCGCCCAATTTATGTTTTGCATTCCTTCGCACACCATGCTGATGAGCGGGCACATCCAGAAGTGAAATTCGTTGGTAGAGGGCAAACCCATAACCCGAGCCAGCAAGATTATGAAGTCTGACAACTCTTCATTGAAATCTACTCGGAAGAGGGTTTTGGTCAGACGAGAAGCTCCTTTCTTAGGGTTCTTCAGCCAGGACTTCGCCACTCGTGCCTTATATTTGTCACTGTCTTGGTCGAACAGGGTCTGTGCTTGATCTCGGGAAACGACTATGGCATTATCCATCTCTGGAATTCTCAGAGCAGTGCTAATGGCGGCGGCATCCAATTTGGCGATGAGTTCCCCATGTATATTAGTCAATTCGCTCGAAACGGGGTCGAAGTGAGCTCCGCATGAAAGCACGGTATCAGCACACTGTACTGAGATTGGGAAACCTCCAGCAAAAGCCAAACCACTATCGTGAATCATCTGCGCCATTGGCGTAGGGTTTGCATCCGCCATTCTTGCCCAAAAATCACCGAAGTCAAGATGACGAGCTTCACTGTCCCCAATATTGCAAACGGTAGACTCAAGTGGAGAAATTTGTTCCTGTCCCTGGAATTTGATCTTCATATTGATAGTCTCTGAGGCGTAACCTAGACTCTGGAAGGAATTACAGAGGGAGTGGAACGCGCGCAAGTTTGCAAATTGCAAGATTTCGAGCAAAAGATAGCAATGGAAGTAGTGTGAAAAACGCAAAGGGGAAATGCTCGTTAAATAGCCGTTTAGGAGAGAGAAAGACCATGAATGCGCATTTAATACATAACCACCAATTTGAATAAGCATGATAATCGGGTAGAGCGGGAAAAAATAAAACGAATGACACTTGGTACGCTTGGGACATGTGAGACGCGAATGTACGAAACACGTGGCTCGGCCGATTCGGGTGAAACAGGGAGAAGATGCACAAATGCATTTTGGGACATTTGGAACAAGAAAGTGCGAAGGACGCGGTTCGGGTGTTTCGGCCGAAAATGGAACAAGAGGCCCGTTTGGACTTGGGACGTTTGGGACGAAAAGTTCCGAAGTACGCGACTCGGCCGGTTCGGGCGAAAATGGAACAACTTGCACTTTTTGATTTGGGACGTTTGGAACAAGAAAGTGTGAAGTACGCGGTTCGGGTGTTTCGGCCGAAATTGGAACATCTCGCACAAAAAGTTTTGGGACACTTGGGACAAAAAGTTCCGACGGGCCCAAAAATGGAACAACTTCGGGGATTTCGGCCGATCGGGGAACAGAATGCACTTTCGTACTTGGGACAGGCGGGACAAAAATGTCTGACAGGCCCGAAATACATACAAAATGACCCAAAACACAGATTTTCTCAATTTTCACGGCTTAGGCACTTTAGAGAAAACACTCATAACTCAAAATTTTGAAATTTTACTTTTATCAGAGCAGGGAATTTTAGTACTATACAAAAATATTAAGTTTTGTGGGATTTGTACTCAGATCAAATAACTTATAAATGTTAGTCCATACTAAAACACCAAATCATGTGACTCTATCTATTATTTTTATATATTTTAGATGAGTAAATTCCATTGGCCATTGAGGGATTCACACTCATCAATTAACTTACAAAGTATAAGTCCATATCAAAATACAAAATGATATAACTTACATCAAAACACTAAACAATATGCAATAAAAATTGAAAAACATATTTGAATATAAAAAATATATAAAATACATTTACATAAAATATATAACATTTTACTATATAAATTTGAAAATTTATAAACTTGGGAATAAAATATGAAATACACTCTCGATCTTTGTGAAATCTACCCAAGAATCTCTTAGTGTTGTTTGTTGAGAAATTCATATACTAGAATATTTCAAACCAAAGAGGTGTATTTTTTATATCATATATATAAAGATGGAAAGAACTATAACTAGCAATCGCATGTGTACAATGCAATGTGAGCGCCGAATGGTATATGTTATTAGATTTAGAAATATAGTTATTACTTTTGTAGTTGATGTTGATAAGGGGTGTGATTGACAATACTGATTTTCTATTAAAGCCAGAACAAATGTTGCAAAATACATTAGAAGGGATGTTAGATAACAGTTAGTTGTGTAATAATGGAATACAAATGCAAGTGAGACATGTAAGTTTGCTAATACTCACTCTCAAGAATGTAGTGAATGTGATGTGTTGTTGTCTTGAAGTAGATTGAAATAATGACTAAGTGCTTTAACATATTATCTCTCCATGAAACTAAAATGAGACAGAATATGCAATTATATATAAACAAATATAAAATGGTTATGGCACATTCCAAATTTCTTTATTACCTCAACGAGTTTGAGAGCATCATTGTTAGAGCTATTTTGTGCATATCTTACAATCAAAGCATTCCATCGCACCACATTTCTTTGAGGCATTTTGCAAACAAAAAATGGTATATGTTATTTGTGTTATAGGGATAGTTTTTTTTTTATACTTGTGTTTGTTTGAACTATGGGTGATTGATTTTGTATGTGTAGAAATATAGATGAGTCACTTGATTTAAAAAGCGCAAACAAGAGGTGTTACCCTTAAAACTATTCAAAATGCAAAAAAGTGATATAATGTACAAAGCTTTGGATGGAAACAACTATAATTTGCATGGTCCTTTATCGGCATTTTAAATTTCTAGGTATTTGTGTGCAGATGAAGACATTAAAAATGTGTTGTTGTTGGTTAACATAAAGAAACGGGCAACAATAAAAAGGAAAAATTGAACATGTATGTTGAAACGTGTAATTTTGTAATTGTAGATATATAGACGAACCACTTCATTTAAAGGTTTCATCTCTTCATTTCAAAGTTGTTACAAATTCGTACATATACATTTACAAATCTCATATCATGAGTGGTATCATTTTGCGGACTATTTAATTTGAACTTAACATGAGAAGAATTATATCATGAATGGTAGCCTTTTGAAGGTGATTTTATTTTTGGTAAACATGAGTACATTTGAAGAGTTTTCTTAATACTTTGGCTGGAACACCTCTTCCATGTAGGAAAACCCCAAGTTGGGGAAACACAAAATAGGTTATCAAAATTATCTAGACAAATAATGTAGGGGAATTCATGTCCACAAACTTACAATTGTTACAAAGCTCATGTAATTTAAAGGCAATATATTGCTTTGCACACTCCATAAACAAAGTTGTGGAAAGGGAAAACATAATGATTATGGAGATAACTCGATAAATGTTGAAATAAGGTATTTCAAATAAATTATAAGCAGAGATTGTTGGTACTAATGTAACAATATAAAGAAAGTATTGAAAAAGACAATGCTTGACAAATGAAATGTGTATTGGAACAAATACATAGTGACCTCTGTGGTCTTATGAAAACACAGTCATTGCATGGTTCAAAGTACTTCTCTTATCTTAATGTTTCAGTGGAGTTGTAGAAAGGAAAATTTGCAGAAAAATCCTGATTCTCCAGAGTCAAGACAAATAATGGAGGAAAATTCATGGCAAAAGAGTTTGAATTACTGCAAGGCTTGTTTAACGAAAGGAAAAACCAATAATTATAATAGAGAAGGACCAATATATATTGGAAGTTTAAGGTCTTTAAAATAAATTTTGGGTAGAGGTTTACACGATGCAGTTCATTTGTTAAATAGATGGTCCTACAGAGGAGTACTTGAAGAAGGTTGGTCGAGTTCAGAAACAATAAGCAAAACATCTCAAGCTTTTCGAATCTAAAGAGTATGTTTTAATTTCTTAAGATTGAATGATTAAGTGAATCATTTTCCTATCAAATATAGTAATAATATAGAAGCCTATAGATTGCTTCGTTTACAATCTAAAAAAATAAAAATCTATGAGCAGAGTGCTAGATGAAAAATTGGACTTGAATCAAGTTGATTCTTGATAGAACAAGGTGAGGTGCACAAAAAGTGATCAATCAGGAGCCAAAATAGATGGAACCTCATTCTGAAGCTATGAATGCTCAGGCTTTAGATTCATTTATATCCCTCACTGGTAAACCTCACTCCATGTAGCCCTCCCAGCTAATGTTTTCTGGAGTAGGCTAAGAATTATTTTATTGGAACTCTTTCACATGTGTATGTCCTCTGACCCTAGAAATTATGGTGCTAAAAATAGAGTGAGCAGATATGACTACCCTCCTAATTATTATCTTTCATGTTTGCAACCAGACATTGCTGCACCAGGTGACAATATCTTGGCAATGTGGACTCTCGTCTCTCCACCCTCTGATATGCAGAATGGCATGCGCGTTGTTAACTTTAATATCAGATTTGGAACATCCATGGCTTGCCCCCATGTATTGGGTATAGTTAGTCTTCTCAAAGCCTTGCACCCAAGGTGGAGTCCTTCTATAATTAGGTTAGCATTGGCAGTTCTACAGGTAAAAGCTTTACGCTTTCATACTTCCTTTCTTTACTTCTAATAACTAATATGCCATCTTAGATGTAGGATGATAATATTAAGCTCATAGCTGAGAATTCAGTGAACTTGGGAACTTCTCTGTGAACTAAAGTAATAGGAGATGCTCAAATTTAAGCAAAGATCTGGATAGCATTCTGATTTGGACATTTAATAATTCAAATTTGTTAATCCCTCGCTCGTAAACCTCACTCCATGTAGCCCTGCAAGCTAATGTTTTCTTGAGTAGGCTAAGAATTATTTTATTGGAACACATCAACAAATATATATTAATAAAAAAAGATAAAAGTACAAATGGTTACAATAAGAGGGTGGTTGATTGGTATAACCACGCTGGTAAACACAGTTCAAAAGCTAAACATGCACAACACAAAACAGAACCTCATTGACCAAGAACCAAAGCTGTAGAACTGGTCATAAGAGGAGGCTAAGAAATATAGTTCTACTGCTACATACAAGTATAAATATAATTTAAATGCATACCTGCAAAACTCAATTCAACGCAGGGGATTGACTGGAACTTTGAGAGCCTGAAGAATAAAATTATAGTGTTAGTATTTAAAGGTTAGTGCATGCAAAAGCTATAAACTAAAATTTAAAAATAGTAAAGCCTAAGCAACATGCAAAATCAGAAAAACAAAATTGTTAAAAATAGCAAAAGCAATATTGTTAAAAATAGCAAAAGAAAAATTGTTAAAAATAGCAAAACCGTCATTTAAGCCGTCAAATTTGACACAATCCCATGAATGTCCGCAAAACTTTTTCCCATAGAGATAACACCTTCGACATAATAAATCCACCCCAAAGAATTATTTATTAATATACTATCCTAAATATATTGTTTCATTTAAAATAGAAGGTCATTATTCTTGATATTTTTATTCATATAATTAAACTTCGAACAAATCTAATATAAAATAACACAAACAAAATCATGACCGCGATGTTTAATTGATTTCCTATTTTGTAACTGACCTAATACTAATTATGAAATCAAAATGTCAATTTTGTCATAGAGAAGTTGGAGTCTTTAACAACAGAAAAGTACCGTAGATTGGGATTATGAATTCGAGTATCTTTGGACCATTTTCCTTTAAAACTGGTGTCATAAAAAATAAAAATTCAATGTTTTGATAATTTTTCTATGCTCCTCGCTGTTTTTCTTCTATGCTCCGAGCTGTTCTTTTCTGCACTTTTATTATTTGTTATTTGTTTTGTATTTTTTATTTTGTTTGGTGTTTTTTATATATAAATATGTTTTATGGAGAATTTTAATTTTATATCAGTTAATGTAAAGTATAATTTTACATAAATCATATTTATTATAATGTTGATTATGATTATTTCTTTCATTGTCACCATATTAGAGACTATCTTATTGCCATTGTAGAATGTCTCCTAATATAATTATTTATTTTATTTTATAAACGGCCTCTTTATTATTAAGTCAAAGGAAAAGGATTGATGTTAAGTCAAGGAAGAAACAGAGGAAAAAAGAATTGATTTTATATTTAGATTTGAACTCTTTCTGCTGAAAGCAGTCATGTGAGACCCCTCAGTCCGAATAACAGTTTGCCACTCAATTTATCTCTAGAAGAAAAAGATTTTAGTACACAATTTCAGATCATTATTATTTGTACCTCTACTATCTTTTTTATAGGATAATACCTATGTTGTTTTCAAGTATTAAATAAACTTTCAAACCTTCACTTTCAACCTGACAATGCATGTTAGGCACGTGCTGGCATAGAAATCAATAGTAAAAGGACAAAGAAAAGCTTTAAAAACCTGCCATTACATAAAACAGGTGTGAGCTATACAAACTTCACAATTTTAACTCTTATGACAAATAATTATGTGCGAAGTACCCTCATGTTTCTACCAAGAAAATATTGCGTGAATTGTGAAACGTGTGGGATTTGAATCTTTTTTCTACATCATCCATTTTCTAAAGATCAGAATATGGTTATCCATAAAGTCTATAAAAAAGACAACACTATTAGGTGAATTGTGGAACGTGTGGCATTCGAATCTTTTTTCTATATCATCCATCTTCTAAAGATCAGAATATGATTATCTATAAAGTCTATAAAAATATGATATTGGCATAGAATATAAATAAAATGAACATAGACGATATCTTCAATGATTTTATCTATGTAAAATTTGGACTTATCTCATTTGAGATAAAAAGACAATAACAACGCTATAAAGCTTCATATGTCTTTACCATATATTTAGGAAAAACTAGTTGTTGATATGAGATTAGAAAGAGTATGGTTCCAAGAATAGTATGTTCATTGAGAGGCATACTTCTCATTCTCGGAAGGGAAGATCACATACTTAAGCTATCATTAGTGGGAGTAAGAATATCCTTGCTCAACTTACAATATGTAATCATTGGTTGTACTTACTGAATTGCAATCTTCTATTCTAAACTTCTTCAACATCTCCCTAATATACTTGGTTTGTGAAATGAATATACCTTTGTCAAATTGAAAAAATTTGTAATCCAAGAAAAAATGACAACTCACCAAGCATGGACATTTCAAATTCCTTTTGCATTTCTTCAACAAATTCTTTACACATCTTGTCTTTGCTTCATCCAAAAATAATGTCATCAACATAAACAACAACAATTAGTTGATTCTCACCTTCAATTTTGATGTACATATTATTGTCAACATTTCCTTTCGCGAACCCTTATTGTTAAAGATACTTGTCCAGTCTTGAGTACCAAGCATTGGGGTCTTGTTTCAGTCCATAAAGAGCTTTCAATGTCTTCAATACCAAGGGTCCTTCTCCCTCGAGTAAAACGAGGAGTCGCCAGATCAAAAGATGATCGAAAAATTATAGAACTGGAATATGATTTTCCCCAGCGGAGTCACCAAAAACTATTGGTCGTCAAATAGGACTTTTAAGAAGAGCAACAGTCAGGGGACAAGAAGTCCCTCCTCTTTAATGGGAGAGGTTCCCTTATTCAGAAACGAACTTATTTACAAATATACAAAACATGATTTTATGGTTGAACTTGGATATTACGAAAGTGTTTTCCACAAGGATCATCAGTTACAAAAGGACTGAGGAAAGGAAATACAAGGATGAGCAGAAGAGCAACATGCAGAATTATAGATAGCAGAATAATCCTTTATGTATACGAAGTTGCAGTGAATTTAAAACAAGATCGTTTGCACAAGATGAGATTACCAGACACAAAGTTCTGTAAATAACCTTCTTTAGATTCATTAATCAAGGACACAAAGTTCCTTCTTGGTTATACAAGATCACTATACTCGCAATATTTGAAAATATGCAATCAGTGAGACTAACGAACTAGAAACAAATGATCTCCACGAAATTAAAAGAAAACACAGAGATAACAGAGATTAGATAGACAATGAATGGAAAGCCCTTTTGTATTGATTTCTTTCTGATCTATTTACACTTTCAGAAAATATGCCAAGTTCTTCCTCCCTTTGGAATGGCGTGGAAAGGCCATTATATAGCTTACAAATCAGTTATTCTTTGTAACCGCTTCTTTAACCGAGAATAGTTAAGGACCGCCAATCGTAACGCCTTAACTTCTTACAAAGAAAATGGAAAAAGAAAGGGAAGAAGAGAAAAGAACAAGGAGAAGAAGACAGGTGGCCAGTCACTGAGAGGGACCCACTGACTTCAGAATCCGCTGCCTGAACTTCTTTAACGCCTCAGCTATGTCTCTGCCACGAGGGACTGACGTGTTGGTCGTAGACTGAGTCCAAAATCCAAGACACTTCTCCATCTCATTATCAAACTCGACATGAGTATGATAATCTTTGTTTGCTTCTTCAATGGCAGATTGAAGAGAGCAAATCTCCTTCATTTTCTCCTTGGAGACGGAACTTTCCTTGAATAGGTTATCTTTGACAAAAGCTCTGAATTGAGCTTTGATTTCTGACAAGGAAAGGGAAGTACCAGAAGTCTCATCCTGAAGATGACAGTGTATATCTTTGAAAGCAGAGACCACCAGTGTCTTGAAAGCTTCACCCTTCTGCCAACTGTTCTTCAGTTCTCCCAAAGCCTCCTCCAGAACTCTGATCTTCCACTCCACACTGTAGACCCAGGACTTCGACAGATTATCCTTTGCATCATCAAAGACTTTACTTGTCAACAAAACGTTCTCATCTGCTTGTCCCATGAGTCGGAGGTCTACTATGCAACTGCTCCAGAGTTTGAGCTCTTTATCCATGATAGTGATAGTGGAGGAGAGCTTCAGTTGTACATTGCTCACCTTTTCGTGGAGTTTGAAAGCTTCATCGATGAAGTTTAATCCAGCAACAAGCATGTCATCCACCATGGCTTCCATAGCTCTGCCATAGACAGAATACTTGTGCATATCTTTGATGCTCTGCACTTCATCTTGGCTTAGAATTACAGGAGGTGGGAGAGTAGCCAATGGGGTAGGGTCCAAAACTTTGTCCTTAGACAAAAGAGACTTGATGAAACCTGTGAGAACTTGGGCTTGTTCTTCCAACTATTCAATAGTTTGTTGCCCTTTCTCTATCCTTCTAATGACTCTTGTGACTGTTTCCTGAAGGTTGTGAATTTCACCTTTAGGAGTAGACTCCCCCATTGGGATTCTTGAAAGCTCCAAGTCAGATGCCAGCAAGTCTGATTCTGATTTGTCTACTGTAGGCTTGGCAATCTCTAGGAATTGCTGACCTTGAGCATCTGACACTATTCTGGAAGTAGTTCTGGCTTTCTTGGCACGAGAAGGAGTGGTTCCCAACAAGGCTGCAACAGCATCGAAATTTGGTCCCGAGCTCCGAGAGGAAAGTTTTCTCTTTCTATTGTCAACCAGAGGTTGCACCCATGCAAAAGAGGAAGAGGAATTAGCAGGAGGGGCAAGATGACTGAGAGACATAGAGCTCATGACGCTCAAGGTCTGCGCAGCTGTTGATTCGAGTTGAGAAGTGAGTGGGGAAATTGGGGCAATTGCGACAGAAGAGTCAATGTCACCTGAAAGCTCAGTGCTCTGGATTTCTTTGTCTTTATCATCTGGATCCTCAGGAGCATTTGCAAGAGTTGGTACTTCGCTTTCTTCACTTTCACTGAGAACAATGATGTTCTCCAGTCCCATAGGCAACTCTGCCTGCTTTCTTTGAGGATCACTTTCCACAGGCTCCTTCTTAACTTCCTTGAGCTTCTTCTGGTACACTTGAGTGGATGGAGAAGGAGTAGAAGCTGCAGGTCCTTGTATTGATGAAGCAGGAGGGGTCTTCGCTGGTGTTTCTGACCTTGGAATAGATGCTTCTCTTCTTGGTGTCAACGCATCTTTAGAAGAAGATTCTCCTGAATGCCTCCTAAATTCTCGAACCATCCTGTCAAACCAGACCTTAGTCCTGACTAAGACTGGAGCAAGAATCTCAGCCAGATCATCCCTCTCTTTCCTGTTCCAATCCAGGTCCTCCAAAGGGGTGTGCTTAATCACATTTTCATACTCATATGAGTATAGATCAGAATTGTCATCCTGGAGACCTTCAGGAACTTGGTACATACCGAGTTCTTGGATCAATTGCAGGGAGAACCTGCCACAATGCCTTCTCCTAGCTTCAAAATCATCTGCACAGTCAGCCCAGTAGTCTTCTGCATCTGCCCTATGATGGTAGATTATCTTGATGTTCCGTTCAATAAACTTCTTCAGGTCAAAGCAGGTCCTTGGCTTGAAGAAGTGAACGGTGATAGGAACAAGGGCTCTCTCTATATTCTGTGCGTCCAGGGCTGTTTTGCAAGTGTAGTTTCCCAGAGAGATGGGAAAGTGCAAGCCAGAAATCTTCTTATCTCTGCAAGTCCTGTGCAACTTGTCTAGTTGCCTGCATATTTCTATCAAGGCCATTTTATCATTGCAGAACATGGGAAGCCGCAGAGGAGTGCTCTCATAGCCAGCAAGCCTGATATAAGAAAATTTCCTGAATTGGATGAAATAAGCACCATATTGCGATATCAGGTTCATGGCTTCATCTGAAAACCTTCTAGCAGTATCACCTTCGAGCAGTCTAACCACGTACATGGTGAAAGCATCATTGACCCTTCTGAAATTACGGTTGCTGGTCTCCAGGGTGAACTGCAGGCAGTAAGCATATACTGGATCATCTTTGTGTGCATCTATATAAGAAAAACCGAACCACTGCCTTGATGCTACCAGAGTATACATCAGATAGGAAGTCATGTAGAACTTCTTTGTTTGCTGCACATTGGACAGCTGCTCCGCCAAATTCATGTTTATGATTTCCGCCCAATTTATGTTTTGCATTCCTTCGCACACCATGCTGATGAGCGGGCACATCCAGAAGTGAAATTCGTTGGTAGAGGGCAAACCCATAACTCGAACCAGCAAGATTATGAAGTCTGACAACTCTTCATTGAAATCTGCTCGGAAGAGGGTTTTGGTCAGACGAGAAGCTCCTTTCTTAGGGTTCTTCAGCCAGGACTTCGCCACTCGTGCCTTATATTTGTCACTGTCTTGGTCAAACAAGGTCTGTGCTTGATCTCGAGAAACGACTATGGCATTATCCATCTCTAGAATTCTCAGAGCAGTGCTAATGGCGGCGGCATCCAATTTGGCGATGAGTTCCCCATGTATATTAGTCAATTCGCTCGAAACGGGGTCGAAGTGAGCTCCGCATGAAAGCACGGTATCAGCACACTGTACTGAGATTGGGAAACCTCCAGCAAAAGCCAAACCACTATCGTGAATCATCTGCGCCATTGGCGTAGGGTTTGCGTCCGCCATTCTTGCCCAAAAATCACCGAAGTCAAGATGACGAGCTTCGCTGTCCCCAATATTGCAAACGGCAGACTCAAGTGGAGAAATTTGTTCCTGTCCCTGGAATTTGATCTTCATATTGATAGTCTCTGAGGGGCAACCTGGACTCTGGAAGGAATTACAGAGGGAGGGGAACGTGCGCAAGTTTGCAAATTGCAAGATTTCGAGCAAAAGATAGCGATGGAAGTAGTGTGAAAAACGCAAAGGGGAAATGCTCGTTAAATAGCCGTTTAGGAGAGAGAAAGACCATGAATGCGCATTTAATACATAACCACCAATTTGAATAAGCATGATAATCGGGTAGAGCGGGAAAAAATAGCACGAATGACACTTGGTACGCTTGGGACATGTGAGACGCGAATGCGCGAAACACGTGGCTCCGCCGATTCGGGTGAAATAGGGAGAAGACGCACAAATGCATTTTGGGACATTTGGAACAAGAAAGTGCGAAGGACGTGGTTCGGGTGTTTTGGCCGAAAATGGAACAAGAGGCCCGTTTGGACTTGGGACGTTTGGGACGAAAAGTTCTGAAGTACGCGACTCGGCCGGTTCGGGCGAAAATGGAACAACTTGCACTTTTTGATTTGGGACGTTTGGAACAAGAAAGTGCGAAGTACACGGTTCGAGTGTTTCGGCCGAAATTGGAACATCACACATAAAAAGTTTTGGGACACTTGGGACAAAAAGTTCCGACGGGCCCGAAAATGGAACAACTTCGGGGATTTCGGCCGATCGGGGAACAGAATGCACTTTCGTACTTGGGACGTTTGGGACGAAAATGTCCGACAGGCCCGAAATACATACAAAATGACCCAAAACACAGATTTTCTCAATTTTCACGGCTTAGGCACTTTAGAGAAAACACTCATAACTCAAAATTTTGAAATTTTACGTTTATCAGAGCAGGGAATTTTGAGTGGACAACACCCCAGAAAGTGGTAAAGGCCACAAGAAATGTCGAAAACAAAGTCCTAAGAAAGAAAACCATGAAAATATTGAGTTTTCCCCTAATATTATATGAAAATATTAATTTTTTGCCTAGTACTATACAAAAATATTAAGTTTTGTGGGATTTGTACTCAGATCAAATAACTTATAAATGTTAGTCCATACTAAAACACCAAATCATGTGACTCTATCTATTATTTTTATATATTTTAGATGAGTAAATTCCATTGGCCATTGAGGGATTCACACTCATCAATTAACTTACAAAGTATAAGTCCATATCAAAATACAAAATGATATAACTTACATCAAAACACTAAACAATATGCAATAAAAATTGAAAAACATATTTGAATATAAAAAATATATAAAATACATTTACATAAAATATATAACATTTTACTATATAAATTTGAAAATTTATAAACTTGGGAATAAAATATGAAATACACTCTCGATCTTTGTGAAATCTACCCAAGAATCTCTTAGTGTTGTTTGTTGAGAAATTCATATACTAGAATATTTCAAACCAAAGAGGTGTATTTTTTATATCATATATATAAAGATGGAAAGAACTATAACTAGCAATCGCATGTGTACAATGCAATGTGAGCGCCGAATGGTATATGTTATTAGATTTAGAAATATAGTTATTACTTTTGTAGTTGATGTTGATAAGGGGTGTGATTGACAATACTGATTTTCTATTAAAGCCAGAACAAATGTTGCAAAATACATTAGAAGGGATGTTAGATAACAGTTAGTTGTGTAATAATGGAATACAAATGCAAGTGAGACATGTAAGTTTGCTAATACTCACTCTCAAGAATGTAGTGAATGTGATGTGTTGTTGTCTTGAAGTAGATTGAAATAATGACTAAGTGCTTTAACATATTATCTCTCCATGAAACTAAAATGAGACAGAATATGCAATTATATATAAACAAATATAAAATGGTTATGGCACATTCCAAATTTCTTTATTACCTCAACGAGTTTGAGAGCATCATTGTTAGAGCTATTTTGTGCATATCTTACAATCAAAGCATTCCATCGCACCACATTTCTTTGAGGCATTTTGCAAACAAAAAATGGTATATGTTATTTGTGTTATAGGGATAGTTTTTTTTTTATACTTGTGTTTGTTTGAACTATGGGTGATTGATTTTGTATGTGTAGAAATATAGATGAGTCACTTGATTTAAAAAGCGCAAACAAGAGGTGTTACCCTTAAAACTATTCAAAATGCAAAAAAGTGATATAATGTACAAAGCTTTGGATGGAAACAACTATAATTTGCATGGTCCTTTATCGGCATTTTAAATTTCTAGGTATTTGTGTGCAGATGAAGACATTAAAAATGTGTTGTTGTTGGTTAACATAAAGAAACGGGCAACAATAAAAAGGAAAAATTGAACATGTATGTTGAAACGTGTAATTTTGTAATTGTAGATATATAGACGAACCACTTCATTTAAAGGTTTCATCTCTTCATTTCAAAGTTGTTACAAATTCGTACATATACATTTACAAATCTCATATCATGAGTGGTATCATTTTGCGGACTATTTAATTTGAACTTAACATGAGAAGAATTATATCATGAATGGTAGCCTTTTGAAGGTGATTTTATTTTTGGTAAACATGAGTACATTTGAAGAGTTTTCTTAATACTTTGGCTGGAACACCTCTTCCATGTAGGAAAACCCCAAGTTGGGGAAACACAAAATAGGTTATCAAAATTATCTAGACAAATAATGTAGGGGAATTCATGTCCACAAACTTACAATTGTTACAAAGCTCATGTAATTTAAAGGCAATATATTGCTTTGCACACTCCATAAACAAAGTTGTGGAAAGGGAAAACATAATGATTATGGAGATAACTCGATAAATGTTGAAATAAGGTATTTCAAATAAATTATAAGCAGAGATTGTTGGTACTAATGTAACAATATAAAGAAAGTATTGAAAAAGACAATGCTTGACAAATGAAATGTGTATTGGAACAAATACATAGTGACCTCTGTGGTCTTATGAAAACACAGTCATTGCATGGTTCAAAGTACTTCTCTTATCTTAATGTTTCAGTGGAGTTGTAGAAAGGAAAATTTGCAGAAAAATCCTGATTCTCCAGAGTCAAGACAAATAATGGAGGAAAATTCATGGCAAAAGAGTTTGAATTACTGCAAGGCTTGTTTAACGAAAGGAAAAACCAATAATTATAATAGAGAAGGACCAATATATATTGGAAGTTTAAGGTCTTTAAAATAAATTTTGGGTAGAGGTTTACACGATGCAGTTCATTTGTTAAATAGATGGTCCTACAGAGGAGTACTTGAAGAAGGTTGGTCGAGTTCAGAAACAATAAGCAAAACATCTCAAGCTTTTCGAATCTAAAGAGTATGTTTTAATTTCTTAAGATTGAATGATTAAGTGAATCATTTTCCTATCAAATATAGTAATAATATAGAAGCCTATAGATTGCTTCGTTTACAATCTAAAAAAATAAAAATCTATGAGCAGAGTGCTAGATGAAAAATTGGACTTGAATCAAGTTGATTCTTGATAGAACAAGGTGAGGTGCACAAAAAGTGATCAATCAGGAGCCAAAATAGATGGAACCTCATTCTGAAGCTATGAATGCTCAGGCTTTAGATTCATTTATATCCCTCACTGGTAAACCTCACTCCATGTAGCCCTCCCAGCTAATGTTTTCTGGAGTAGGCTAAGAATTATTTTATTGGAACTCTTTCACATGTGTATGTCCTCTGACCCTAGAAATTATGGTGCTAAAAATAGAGTGAGCAGATATGACTACCCTCCTAATTATTATCTTTCATGTTTGCAACCAGACATTGCTGCACCAGGTGACAATATCTTGGCAATGTGGACTCTCGTCTCTCCACCCTCTGATATGCAGAATGGCATGCGCGTTGTTAACTTTAATATCAGATTTGGAACATCCATGGCTTGCCCCCATGTATTGGGTATAGTTAGTCTTCTCAAAGCCTTGCACCGAAGGTGGAGTCCTTCTATAATTAGGTTAGCATTGGCAGTTCTACAGGTAAAAGCTTTAAGCTTTCATACTTCCTTTCTTTACTTCTAATAACTAATATGCCATCTTAGATGTAGGATGATAATATTAAGCTCATAGCTGAGAATTCAGTGAACTTGGGAACTTCTCTGTGAACTAAAGTAATAGGAGATGCTCAAATTTAAGCAAAGATCTGGATAGCATTCTGATTTGGACATTTAATAATTCAAATTTGTTAATCCCTCGCTCGTAAACCTCACTCCATGTAGCCCTGCAAGCTAATGTTTTCTTGAGTAGGCTAAGAATTATTTTATTGGAACACATCAACAAATATATATTAATAAAAAAAGATAAAAGTACAAATGGTTACAATAAGAGGGTGGTTGATTGGTATAACCACGCTGGTAAACACAGTTCAAAAGCTAAACATGCACAACACAAAACAGAACCTCATTGACCAAGAACCAAAGCTGTAGAACTGGTCATAAGAGGAGGCTAAGAAATATAGTTCTACTGCTACATACAAGTATAAATATAATTTAAATGCATACCTGCAAAACTCAATTCAACGCAGGGGATTGACTGGAACTTTGAGAGCCTGAAGAATAAAATTATAGTGTTAGTATTTAAAGGTTAGTGCATGCAAAAGCTATAAACTAAAATTTAAAAATAGTAAAGCCTAAGCAACATGCAAAATCAGAAAAACAAAATTGTTAAAAATAGCAAAAGCAATATTGTTAAAAATAGCAAAAGAAAAATTGTTAAAAATAGCAAAACCGTCATTTAAGCCGTCAAATTTGACACAATCCCATGAATGTCCGCAAAACTTTTTCCCATAGAGATAACACCTTCGACATAATAAATCCACCCCAAAGAATTATTTATTAATATACTATCCTAAATATATTGTTTCATTTAAAATAGAAGGTCATTATTCTTGATATTTTTATTCATATAATTAAACTTCGAACAAATCTAATATAAAATAACACAAACAAAATCATGACCGCGATGTTTAATTGATTTCCTATTTTGTAACTGACGTAATACTAATTATGAAATCAAAATGTCAATTTTGTCATAGAGAAGTTGGAGTCTTTAACAACAGAAAAGTACCGTAGATTGGGATTATGAATTCGAGTATCTTTGGACCATTTTCCTTTAAGACTGGTGTCATAAAAAATAAAAATTCAATGTTTTGATAATTTTTCTATGCTCCTCGCTGTTTTTCTTCTATGCTCCCAGCTGTTCTTTTCTGCACTTTTATTATTTGTTATTTGTTTTGTATTTTTTATTTTGTTTGGTGTTTTTTATATATAAATATGTTTTATGGAGAATTTTAATTTTATATCAGTTAATGTAAAGTATAATTTTACATAAATCATATTTATTATAATGTTGATTATGATTATTTCTTTCATTGTCACCATATTAGAGACTATCTTATTGCCATTGTAGAATGTCTCCTAATATAATTATTTATTTTATTTTATAAACGGCCTCTTTATTATTAAGTCAAAGGAAAAAGGATTGATGTTAAGTCAAGGAAGAAACAGAGGAAAAAAGAATTGATTTTATATTTAGATTTGAACTCTTTCTGCTGAAAGCAGTCATGTTGAGACCCCTCAGTCCGAATAACAGTTTGCCACTCAATTTATCTCTAGAAGAAAAAGATTTTAGTACACAATTTCAGATCATTATTATTTGTACCTCTACTATCTTTTTTATAGGATAATACCTATGTTGTTTTCAAGTATTAAATAAACTTTCAAACCTTCACTTTCAACCTGACAATGCATGTTAGGCACGTGCTGGCATAGAAATCAATAGTAAAAGGACAAAGAAAAGCTTTAAAAACCTGCCATTACATAAAACAGGTGTGAGCTATACAAACTTCACAATTTTAACTCTTATGACAAATAATTATGTGCGAAGTACCCTCATGTTTCTACCAAGAAAATATGTCATTATATTAGAAAGACAACATGCTTGCGTGAATTGTGAAACGTGTGGGATTTGAATCTTTTTTCTACATCATCCATTTTCTAAAGATCAGAATATGGTTATCCATAAAGTCTATAAAAAAGACAACACTATTAGGTGAATTGTGGAACGTGTGGCATTCGAATCTTTTTTCTATATCATCCATCTTCTAAAGATCAGAATATGATTATCTATAAAGTCTATAAAAATATGATATTGGCATAGAATATAAATAAAATGAACATAGACGATATCTTCAATGATTTTATCCATGTAAAATTTGAACTTATCTCATTTGAGATAAAAAGACAATAACAACGCTATAAAGCTTCATATGTCTTTACCATATATTTAGGAAAAACTAGTTGTTGATATGAGATTAGAAAGAGTATGGTTCCAAGAATAGTATGTTCATTGAGAGGCATACTTCTCATTCTCGGAAGGGAAGATCACATACTTAAGCTATCATTAGTGGGAGTAAGAATATCCTTGCTCAACTTACAATATGTAATCATTGGTGTACTTACTGAATTGCAATCTTCTATTCTAAACTTCTTCAACATCTCCCTAATATACTTGGTTTGTGAAATGAATATACCTTTGTCAAATTGAAAAATTTGTAATCCAAGAAAAAATGACAACTCACCAAGCATGGACATTTCAAATTCCTTTTGCATTTCTTCAACAAATTCTTTACACATCTTGTCTTTGCTTCATCCAAAAATAATGTCATCAACATAAACAACAACAATTAGTTGATTCTCACCTTCAATTTTGATGTACATATTATTGTCAACATTTCCTTTCGCGAACCCTTATTGTTAAAGATACTTGTCCAGTCTTGAGTACCAAGCATTGGGGTCTTGTTTCAGTCCATAAAGAGCTTTCTTCAATTTACATACATGGTCCTTATCATCTGATAATATGAATCCTTTTGGCTATTCAATATAAACTTCTTCCAAATTTCCTTCAGAAAGGCAAATTTAATATCCATTTGATATACTTTAAAAAATTTATAACAAGAAATTTCCAAAAACATCATATTGGCTTCTAAACATGCAACATGAGGAAAATTTTATTCAAAATCAATACCTTCAAATTGTGCATAGCCTTTGCATACTAACAGTTTTTTGTTTCTTACCACTTTCTCATCTTCATTGAACTTATTTCTGAATATCCACTTGGTGCCAGTCACATTTTTGTCCTCATGTCTTGGAACAAGCTCCCAGGTCTCATTCTTCTATATCTGATCAAGTTCTTCTTCCATTGCTCCAATCCAGTACTTGTCTTCTCTTGCTTTATCAAAGCTTTTAGGTTCGACTTTGGATAGTAAGGACAAATTTGCATGCTCTTCTGCATTTTTCAGTCTTCTCCTAGTTTTACTCCAAGATTTTTGTCACCTGTAATATGATTTTCTGAATGATTCTTTTGAACTAATCTTCTTTAGATGTTAATTCATTTCCTTCTTCATATATTTCTTCTTCATGACCTACACAAGAAACAAACACGTTAAGAAAGACATAGTCTTAATCATTTTCATGTTTTTCAATCTCCTTTTATAACATCGCCAAACTGGTCCTCTTCTCCTAAGTCTTCTTTGGCATCATAAGATGCTCCTTCACTCTCATCCTTGTTTACAATACTCCACCATTCTTCATTTTCATATCCTTGGTGTACAAGAGAGGCTAGAAAGCTCTCTATCACTTCCTCCTCATCCATTTGCTCGTCCTCCACATATATGACAACCTTCGTCACTTCTTCTTGTTTCCCTCTTGACAACTTATTCGTTCTCTTATTTTCACTCATCTTCATTCTTCTCTCTTCTTTACTTATCCAAGCAACTAGCTTCTTTCTTTTTCTTCTCTCCACAAGTAAACTTATAGGCCACTTAGCTTTCTTCTTAACCACTATTCCAACTTGATTTTATCTTCTCTCATTCTTCCCATCATTGCTACCAATTTCTCCACATCCCTTCTCAATTCTTGTATCTCTTCTTGCATCAATAACTCTCTTTTTCTTGATAATTCTTTCATCTTTTCTTCTTTTCTCTTCCTCTCTCTTTCCTCTTTCTCTTTTTTCTTATGGCTCACTAATTTAATCAATCCCTTCATCATCTTTATTTCTTATTCTTCCATATTCTATCTCCAACAATTCTTTTTCACCTTGTTTTAAGTCTCACCTAGGTTCTTTTTCACAAGTGGTCTCTTAACTTTCTTCCTTCTCTTTTCTTTTTCCTCTTCTTTTTAGGGATTTCTGCCACTTTTCTTATCTTCTCTCTTCCAAAGAGCATATCCTACTCTGATACCAATTGATGTAAGAGCAACCAGACACCCAAACCAACTCAACTAGTTAGTAACCAATGATCATAATAAGATACATACTTCAAGAACTAATAAATACATACAAACATCAAATTAAATAACAAGACTGAAACAAGGGCCATCATCACCTGATAACTGATCAATTTCATCCAAAAAGCATGATTAGAACCTTCTAGAAGGATTAAAACATCATTAGTTATCATTCATCTATTTTACCTTGTTCACAAGTTAATACTCCTTAATTGCAAAGCTTCTGTTTATGACAATTTATAAGGAATTAGAAACTTCTAACAACCTTTTTTGGATACCCATTAATGGTTTAAAGCTCATCACCAAGTTTTAGAACCCATCTCTATCCTCAACTCAATTTATTCTCCTATTATTGTTTTTTTCCACTGTAGCCTTCTAACCATGTTTTACTCCAAATCTTGTTGTCCGGAACAATCTACCAACTTCCTTCTCCAAAAACCCTATCTCTATCTCTCTTCTCATTTTCATTTGAATATCATCTAAAATGATGAGAAAGAAGGTAGTTATGTCTCAAAACTCACCTAACTCAACTAGAGTAAGAATGACCATAGTGAGCAAAACCAAGTAATGAGCATGTAGACTCATGATTTTGGTTTATCAATGTTTCATAACCCCATTATAACATTTATTCAACCTATTCTATCACTAAGACTACAAAACGCAACCTAAGCAATTCAAATATTTGAATTGTGGTTTTGGAGGGAAATTCCAAATCTAACTTATTACATAGCAAGAAAGGTCCAAATGGACTTGAAACCACATGCCAAAACACCGAAGAGGACCTCTAACTCCTAAAACACTTATGAAAACGATAATTTTGTTTATTTACAAGAAACGATGCCCATGCATCAATATTAAAAACATCTCATTTGATTACTGACATCTAAATATATGTCTTAATACATCAAGTAAAATATAACACATCTTGGAATTGCTTCTACGACTCCAAAATCATCATTCATCATCTATCTTAAAAATTTAGAGAGATGTCAATGTTAAGACATTGATTTATTACTTCATTGTCTTCTCCACAAATTTCCCACTAAATCATGAGAAATGAGTGTCACTCTAACTATTAAAAAAGGAGATCCAAACGAAATAAAAAAGGGACTCCAAATTATCCCATATAATCAGAGATATTATAGACTTTTTAAATAAAAAGAAAAATCCGTTAAAAAATAAATCGAAATTAAATTTTAAAATGTTCTATGACTATTAAATAAATAAATAAATTATTAAACATTACAATCCAAACACCACCATCATTCATATCACTTTCCTGACTCACCGTTATCATGCCAAGTGTCCACTCCACTTGTTTATTCTATTTGTCCTATCGATAAAAACAAAAGTGTCGTCAAAGCAGGCAACTGCCCAGCTTCTCAAATGATGACTAATTCACACCGTATTTTTTAAATATGCAAATTATTAGAATACGTTGCATTAAATTGTCAAGGCAAAAGATGACTGAAATGGACATACTCGTGTTTTAGAAGAATAAAACTTTGATTTGAGTGGCCATCTGAACGTAATTATTGTAAAATTGACATTATTTGACGGGGACTTCCACAAATGTTTAAAATTTATATGTATAAGTCATTATAACGTTTAATATGACACAGTTATTGTAATAATTTATTTTAAATTTTTATGACACATTTATTGTGTGGAATGTCCTAGTGCTCGTAGTATTGTCTCGTGTGTCTTAATGTACCTTTTTTTATCTGGATGGTCTTTGAGCTTTTTCAATGACTCCTTTTGGATGGGATGTGCTTAATTCTTTTTATTCTATCTTTTTCACTTTCTAGTCACTATTTCTTATATTAGTGTGTTAATGAGAGTATCAACTTGACTTTTAATCATCTATAAATACACAAGCATAATTATTTTTGATATTGTTATTGTCAAGTTGCTTGGAAAATAAATCAAGATAATTGTGTTATCCTTTGTATGACTACATTTTATGTAAAACACATCAACATTTCGGTTAGATTTGCACCACCTCATCATTTTTTTTCACAAAAAAATTTGGGATGCAAATATGACACTATCTCGGTGTAAATACAATGATATTGATTGGGGGAAATGTGGGATGCAAGGGGGTTCACTTAGTAAAAATATGGTATAACACATTCATTCGAAGGGTATTAAAGAATACCCTTAATTCTGGTTTTTACCTCTAATTGTTCAATTGATAATACCCCCTCCCGTTATATTATTAGAATGAAAATACCCCCTATTTTTTCCATGTACCTTACTTACCCATTATTCCATGACAATTCTATTTACCCCTTTTTATTTATGCCCTAATATATTAAACAAAAAATATATCATATTTCTCACTCCAATTTTTTTTAATATGCATTTTCTCTCAAAAGATAGTTTAAAGTCATTTGAAAGACGTATTAGCAATTACCTTATAAATGTTAAGCTTTAATCATTTATCAATAGTTCTTCAAATAATTAAGATGGTTAAATAATATCACTTGTGTTGAAAAGCATACTCAATCCTAGTTTTCTACCATCTTATTATTTCTTGGTTAAAAATATCTTAATTGAGATTTTTTCATTCAAAAAGATATTATAATTTAACTTTATGACCACACTCCTTAAATTGCAATTTTAAGGTATTTAGTTTTATAAACTAGGGTTCAAATGTTTTAGCTTTATCTTAAAATTAAACCTCCATTTCTTTTGGCCTACCTCTCTATCCTACCCCCAATACCTAATTCAAAATATTAATAAATTAAACCCTTTCACCCCCTCATGTCTACCGATATATTGAATTTATTTTTATTAATTTTAATTACCTCAATATGAACTCACATGCTAAGATATTGCCTAGCTAATGAAGCCCTTGTGGGTAAATGTGGCACAAACATGGTGTACATTACACCATATTTGCATAACATGATAGTTTCAAATTATAAAAAAAAGTCAATTTTCCATTTTCTATTCAAGAGTGATTTAGAGCATCACATTATGAATTCACTATTCCTCAACAAAGGAGTTCAAATATGAGTGTGATGGAAAAGGTTTGGAAAAATGGAGAGCTTGTGTAAAAAGTTATGAACCATTATATATGTTATATTATAATTGATTTTTTAGCCCATTATTTTTCCAATTTATAAGTATTTTTTATTTGTAGGTTTTGAATATGTTCAAAGAGCTTCCATTCTAGGATGATCACCAAAATATGGTGTAAAGTGAGATGAGATTCAACCATGTAATTATTGCACCAAAATTACAAGTATGTCATGATTCATTTCCTTTAATGAAGGATAATGATTGAATATATTAGATTTTATGAATTAATGTTGTAAAATGGGTTTTTTATTTTACTATTGGAGCCGCATTTATATTATATTACAACATAATACAAAGTGTTATAAAGTAAAAGATGGTTGGCAATGAACACGACCTAAAGTCCAACAATGCCCGCAAGGCTACACAAAAAAGGCTACGAGGACTACAAAAAGCGGCCACGAGGGCAACATAGAATGGACACGAGGGCAACAAAAAGCAATTGCGAGGGCAACAGAGAACAGCCACAAGGGCAGCACAAAACCAATCAAAAAGAAACTACATTAATGCATAGTCAGGCATGCACAACAGCAACACTTGGAGGTGGTGATGGATCATCTCTCAGTGGAATGAAGCCAATTGTATTAGGCTCATCAGCAGGGGAGTCAACTATCCAGTCATCTTGATCCAGCATCTGCATATTGAGCAGAACCATAATCCCCCAACCAGGTGGAGGTGACCCTCCAAATCTAGGCACTCCCCCAAGCAGAGAACCCCATTTTGAAGAGTTGGTGACGCCTTTTCCTCGCGTAGGACTCCAGCCGAGCCCGGAGAGGAGGAGCCAAGGCGACCCTACGAAGGAGAAGGTTGAGCTCTCTGAGAGTGGTTACGAGTGCAGATATGACATCTAGGAGGCGAAGTAGGAGGACTGGAGGAACCTGACTTATGGTGCAAGGCGCACTGCCCCAATGGTCGAGAAACTGATGAAGGTGAGAAAACTCCAGAGCCACTTTTTGAGTTTGTGCCTGGATCTGAATACACATAGAAGAAATAATTGCCACCTTTTCATTAATAGAAAGCTCCAAAGTGAGCTCACATTGCTGAAAAAAAACATTATTCCTAGCCTTCTAGAGTTGAAAGAGAATAACAGAACGTAAAACATTCCAAATTGAAGCAATGTAAGCAGGCCAGATCCAAATAAGATAGTCTTCCAATCAAAAAAATCAGGGTGATAAGGCTGGAAAAGGGAGTGGATCCAGTGCCAAACACTTTGAGCACGAGGACAGGACCAGAAAACATGCTTAAAAGTCTTAGGACGACCACATCAGAAGCATTTGGGGTTAGGGATGCCAATGTGGCTTAGCCGCTACCTCAACAGGAGCCCTTGGTAGATTAGGCACCAAAGAAAGAAATTCAACTTAGGATCGAATAAAGGATTCCAAGCACGATGGAGGTGGTGAAGCCAAGTGGCAGTGGAAGAGTGTAATTTCCATCTGGTATTAAGCTTGTCAATGGTAGGTGAAACATGGGAAAGAAGGGAATAGATGACCCCCGAGTTATATTTGAGAAAAGTTATATCCAAATTCCATTTCTAATCCTTCCACCAAGCAGCAAGTGGTTGTAGCCCAAGTTTTTGCAACATCACATCTAGAAAAAGAGACTATATTTTGAGAACTGAAGGCAAGTTTGTATTGGCTAGCTGAAATTTTTGTTTAAGCTCTGGCCAAGGGATCCAATCTCTTCTGAAGACCAGATATTTGATAGTGGAGATGCATTTCCTAGCAAGCATCAACTCCTTGACATCAGGAAACTCCGCAAGAGGCAAGTTGTCTAATGAGAATATAGGTGACCACCAGATGTTATGATCATTGGAGGATAGACCGGTACAGAAGCCATCTCCAACCCACCGCATCAGGTGCTTTACTACCTAAAAATCTTTCCAGATACTCTTCACCATGAAGGTACCATATATTTTAATTGGCACTCTAGTGATTAATAAAGTATGAAAACCAATATTCTTCCAACAATTCTTACCATAATGAGAGTTAGAAGAAATACAGTGTCGTAATAAAATTCTCCAAGCTTTATTGTCATGAATGCTACGAATTACCCACTTAGCACAAAGAGAGATGCTCTGTCTGTAAACATAAAAAATACCCATACCACCCTGGTCTCGTGGAAGTGTGTAAATCTCCCACGCCACTCGGTGGAAGCCTCTCTGTCTGTAACTCGATCATAAGTAGTCCCTTAATAAATTAGCCAACCTTTCAAAGGAATTATGAGAGGGGCACCTGCAAGCCGCATAATAAACCTGAGTAGCAACCAAAATCTTAGTGCACACCTAGAATTTTCCTGTCAAGGACAAGGGTCGACAGACCCATTTTTGCTCCTTTTGTTTAACCTGATCAATGACGAACTGTCATAGAGTGGCAGAATCACTGTTAAAGGAAAAGGGGATACCGAGAAACCAAAATCTTTCTCCTCGTTGTATCTATTTCCAGGGATAAGCCATCAAACAATCCAGCATAGGCCAAGAGCTTTGGCGAAACCCCAAAGACTTATCAAGCTAAACATTATAACCCGAGGCTTTGTAAAAAAATATCTAAGCAAGAGAAGGTTACCTGAATGTTCTGCTCAGATTCAGCTAGAGTGAGAAATGATTCATCAACGAAGTGGCCATTGATGAGCTAGGATTTTTGATCGAGGAGAAATATACCTCGAATGCGCCCGCACTCAACTCAATCTGCAATGAGATACACATGAGCATCAGCAGCCAAGACAAAGAGAGTCAGAGCAAGAGGACAGCCATGTTTTATAGATCAGAACAATCCCACTGAAGGAGACCGATGACCATTGATAGTAAGACAATATGAGGCATCAACAAATAATGTATGCACATCATTAAGGGAAAAAGTGCAAAAACCCAACACATGAAGCATAGCAAGAATGAATGGTCATTCAATTCGGTCATATTCCTTCTCAAAATCAATTTTCAAAACATCACCCTATGGAGAGAAGTACGAGCCCATTCCATACCTTCCCAAACAATAATAAGGTTATCCAAAATATAACGGCCTTGACAAATGTGGATTGCTCATGTCACATGATCCTAGGAAGAATAGAAGCAATGTGTAAAGCAAGAGCCTTAGCCATAATCTTATAAGAAACATTCAGAAGAGTAATGGGCCTCCAACTAGTAATAAACTTTGTATTCCCAACTTTAGGGATAAACTTAATATTTCCTTTATTAATAATATCTCCAAAGGACTGGTTTTGCAAGGCTTCTTGATACATCCTTAGAAAATCATTACCAACAATATGCCAAGCAGCTTTGTAGAATTCACATGGAGAACCATCTAACCCATGAGATTTATCATCAACAAGACAAAGAAGGGCACCATGAAGCTCTTCCAAGGTGAGAGAGGTATCACAATTTTTCCTCTCCTGTTGAGTCAACTTACCAGGGACAATTTCAATACATTGTTACAGAGTTGCTTGCCTCTCACTTGAAGGTTGTTGGGCCTAGAAGACCAATGTATAATGATCCAAAAATGTTGCGGTAATATCTAGGATGGTCGTGACCCAAGCATGGGCAAGTTGAATCGCCTTAATTTTCTCCTTGGCATATCTAGATCTGAGGGATTTAAAAAACTCTTTGGAAGCCCGATCACCAATTTTAAGCCAGTGAAGCCTACCACAGATCTAAGCCCCTTAACTTATGATGTTATATGATCTTCAATTGATGTCTAAGTTGAGCAGCTCGAACTTGAGTTGCAACATCAAAAGGTTGAGATTCCCGAAGTAGGGTAGTTCTTTGAAATCCCTGGTGAAGAGCAAAGTCAACCCTTTTACAAACTTGGGAAACCTGCTTGCCAAAATGGTGGAGAAATTTAGAGGTCAACTGAATTGCCTCATTACACCAAGACACCCAGCTGGCAGCATAACACAGATGAGGCGCCATGTTCCATACCTTGGCAATAAGAGACAGCACCCCTGAATGACTCAATAGAAATACATGCATATACGATTGATTATTTGGTACCTCGAGTTAGACCCCACCCCATGTAACTCTGAAGGAAATAGGAGTATGATAAAAAAAAATGTTCAGCCAAGTAATGATAAGAGACTAGTTAGTTTCTAGCTCAAAAACTTGTTCCTGAGATATCATGACACAATCAAGCATTTTGAGCACACACGCAGGTCCTCGAAAATTGGACCATGTAAACTAGTTTAGAGAAGTAAAGTCATGTTTAAAGTGGGTCATTAAGGCTCCAACGGTTTTTGAAATAAAACCATGCTTCATGCTCACCCATACACCAATGCATAGGAAGGGCCCCCATTTTATTCTCGGGATGTTCAACCATATTAAAATCACCACAAATTAGTCAATAAGAGAGACAAATTATCCCCCAACCAACGCCATAATGATGACCTTTCCAGACCATCATTAGAAGCATAAACATTAAGCACACCAAAAAGAAAAGCCATTAATATCCAAAATAACCCACACTACTTGATTATCAGGATCATGACCCGTGGCAGAGATCATGCCAGAAAATCTAGGGGACACAGAAATAGAAACACCACCTTTGCCTTCCAAATGAGAAGAGTAGAAATGCGTATAATCCGGAGTTATGCACATTAATGAAGTCTGAGGAAGAAAACCAGTAAATTTAACCTCTTGTAAACAAATAATATCTAAATTACCAATTAAATGGCTAGCATGCTTCACAAAATATTTTCTAGAGGATTCTGTGAGACCTATAACATTCCATGAGAGACAATTTGTGGGAATTCAGACATAACCAACTAATAAGAACCTTGCATATAATAAATCAATAAATTGCAAAAGATAACACAACACCAGATATATGGGGGGCCAAGATGCCCAAATAATCAATATATGAAGAATAATTCCCTTAAGGTAGGGCAACACCATACAATGCTCCTTAAGGAAGGAGTAACTCCACAATCTCCCAAGATGGGAATCCACTTTGAGGGGGACACCTCCAATATACCTCTACCAAGTAGAAGACTCAACTCATACATACCTCACATGCTCATAATGATACTCACATCCTTTAAATAGGATGGGTAACACATAATCCTAATGTAGGCCAACCCATTACCCAATATAATTAATTCCTATGTGAGCCCATATAACTAAGGGGATGTGTGCCACATGTCGGCATCTCCATCAACCCATATACATTATAATATTATATCCCATGTGAACCCATACATATAACTAAGGGGATGTGTGCCACATGTCAACATCTCCATCAACCCATATATATTATATTATCATATCCCAAGGTACATAGCATTGCCTCCCTCTTTGACATGTCTCATCCCCGAAACATAAGAAGAAGCCATATAATGAGTGCGCTTTAAATTATTGCACACTTGTCGCCATGCTCGATCATCCAACCACCCATATGAAATCCTAGTGGGTGATGCTACTCCAAACCTGATTCCATATTCCATTGTACTCATTTGGTTCCATACTGGTCCATATGTGTTCTTTCTCGGCATCCATGCATATCCATAATTATTATTCCTGTGATTCCATGTCATACAATTATTGTTCCATTGATTCCATGTATAGCCAAAAGTATTCATGTGATTCCCTATATATCCATATGGATTTCAATCCTCATGTTTCCTAACATGTCTCCATGATTTTTTCCTCTCATGATGGTGTGGGTGTCAATATGGTGCCACCTTCGTATACTCAACCTTATCAACCGTTTCCTCAACTTTCTCTTCCTCTTCCACCTTCTTTGTTACTTCTTTTTTCTCTTGAGTAGAGAAATTATTTGTGACTTTATGTTCTTCATCCTCTCCTTCTGATTCATCCTTATTCCCTTCTTCACCATCTTCAAATTCATCTTCGTGATCCAATTTTACATTACTTTTTTCTTTGCTGAGTGTGATATCTTGCAATGTAATTTTCTTTCTCTTGTACCATAATTTCATGAATTTCTTTTTCACATTAAGATTAAGTGTTCCTAAGCTCTCTAACCAAGGATATCTAAGAACAATATCCATACCATCCATATCTAAAGCATAAAAATTTGAATGTAAAACATATTTATCCATAGAGAGCTTTAAATCTTCAAAAACTTGAATATCCTTACCATCCACTTGAGCTTCCTTAATATGTTTTTCTTGTACATGTAGATTTTGATCTACATCCATATGGATGAAGCTATATTTGCTGCTAGGGTTTATAGAAACAATTACCTTTTTCTTTTGAATACATCCTTCAAACTGAAATATTGAAGCTTCATTCCTTGGAGATGCACTATCATGTGTAACAACTTCATCATCAACATTTTCTTCTTCTTCTTCTTCTTCTTCTTCTGTTTCCCATCTGTCCATGAAAACTTGTTCCAGTTCCTCCAAAGACCAATTAGACTTTTCTTTTTCTAACTCAGAAAACCAAATCTGTGCAGGGCCACTAATCCACAACTTGAATAACCAAATATCTAATGGTTTAGAGAATTTATCCCTAAATTTGTTCCACCATTCTATAGCATCAATCCTGTCATCTCCAAAAAAAGTTACCATCCCCATGATCCACAAAACTAGGGTTTTAGGAATAGACCCTTTTGATCAAAACTTGTTCTAACACTTTTGGCTAAAGGTCAGACAAAAATCAGAAATCACATAACACAAACCTCACATGCTCATAATGATACTCACATCCTTTAAATAGGATGGGTAACACCTAATCCCAATGTAGGCCGACCCATTACCCAATATAATTAATTCCTATGTGAGCCCATATAACTAACTAAGGGGATGTGTGCCACATGTCAACATCTCCATCAACCCATATACATTATAATATTATATCCCATGTGAACCCATACATATAACTAAGGGGATGTGTGCCACATGTCGGCATCTCCATCAACCCATATATTATATTATCATATCCCAAAGTACATAGCACCAACTCCCCCTACCCCTCCCACAATTCATCTTCCGAGCTCAAAATACCAAAACTATTGGAAAGAGTGAAAGGTTGGTTTGAACTAGGTTGCTCCATCGGAATGGTGCGGCGCTTAGCCCCATTCGGCCCATGTGCCTCCGTAGAGTTCTCCCTAGGGGGACTCTGGGAACGACGTTGGGAGATGGACGTGGAAGCAACCGTCCTAGTTGGTTGTTGTTGCAAAGAATAAGTTGGTTGGCTTTGCAAGGGCGGAGATGGCTGAGTGGGACGTGGTGGGGTGGGTGGCATGGTGGACGGAACCGAATGTTAGCGAGAAGATGGAAGGGAAGCCGCATAAGAGAATTTAGAGCCCGCTCCCTTTTTATTGTTCACAGTGGTCCATTCCTTAGATGTGGTCTCTTTCGTATTGGCAACAGGCTGAGTATTAGCAGGTTTAGCACATTAGAGAAGCAGACAATTGCAAATGCGGTGGTCGGGGGCTTGACAATGGAAACAAGTGTTGGGAAGGTTGAAATAGACAATTTTATGCGAGATACACATGAACCCAATTTGAATGTCAACATGGTCCCGCAAATCGGAGGCTAAGTCGACTTCCACATAAACTCGCTTGTGTAGATGTGCATAAAAAATACGTTCAGGATCATGACAGATGACATGGCTGAGGGGACTAACAATATCATTCAAAAATGGCCAGAACTGTAAAGGCAACCCAGGTAACTCCACCCATACAGAGATTCGAAGAGAAACCTGACTGGATGGGTTAAAATCGAGTGTCCATTTGGATAAGACGAGCAACATGTTACCAATGTACCAACAAAAGGTGCGCTAAAGCAAAATCTAGACTTGCAACAGCTCTTGAAAGGTAAAAAGATAGAAACCTTCGGTAAGATTATGGATACTAGTGACGTGGATGTCGAAATTCTCCCAATGGTTCTTAATCCAGTTTGCAAATAAGATTCAGACAAAATGCGACCACATAAATAAGTTATCAAACAGTTGTAAGTTATAAAAGCGGACAACAAGATCCACAAACATAAGATCAATAGTAACATTTGTGGGAAGTTCAATTTCATTACCTCGTTGTAGATCTTGGGAACAAATTTCTACGTGCACGTGGGAGCCATCTTCACCGCCGTTTGCAACAGTTGTTGCTACGGGAGGGTTAGAGGCCATTATATAAGCAAGCATCGCCCTAAACAGGGGGAGTTCATGCCCAAGTTGTTATGAAAAGACAAGCGCTAACAGTGACAAGATACAGGATTGACACAATCACTTGCACAAGTGAAGGCATGCAACAAACCCTAGCAAAGCCAAATCATCTCCTCTATCTCATATCATTATTTCATAATCACATAGGGTTTTCTATTTTGTGTAGTGTTCGTCTAGGATAGAAACCTAGTGGTGGACGTTTTAAATTGTAGAAAATAATTGTTTATTATTCTTTTACTAATTTTTCCTACCCTATATTGCGCATAGATAAGTGCATATATACTATACTACAAACTAAAGATAGTTTGAACCAATTGTCTCGTCTCATGTATAAGATGCCATTATCAAATAGCTACCAATCATTATGTGTATAGAGTTCTTCTTCACTTTTACAAAGCTCTTCAAATAGACCACATTCATCTCCTACACACCCTATCAACATATTAACTAGTATAGTGTAGATACCTAAATTTAGACCTATGAAATTTGGAAATGAATCCTTGCATTTTTCTTAGCCCATAAATAACTATACACTTAAGTGTCTAATTCTTACACACATTTCTAAATTAACCCTATGGTCCAATAGAACAAATTTTTTATCCATCGTTGACCAGTCAAAAGCTCATTCTTATAATATAGAACACATCTTCGCGCATTTGGTCACCATCCCTAACTAACCGTTTAAATTGTGCACTTCACCAGGACAAAGTCAACCATGATAAATAACGATAGTTGGGACACTTTTTCCTTGGCCAAAAAAATCATCCTCCAAATCTCTAATGGTCATATTTTCAATTTTACAAATTACCCCAATCGACCTAGTGTCATTTGAGTACGAAATTGTTTAATAAAAATCACCTATAAAAGAACATTCACACAACTCATTGTAAGGGCCTCACCTGTCACGCCTTTAGGACTACCTAGGGGATCAAAACAAATCACTCAATTGTTATATCAATCTCTCAAGCACTTCATCCATCTCTAAGTTTGCACACATCTCACACAACTACCCTATACTAATTTGTAAAACTGCATTGCACACACCAATTAACATTTCCAAGTGCTAAAGTTCCTCTTAGGGTCTTCATTTCCAATCACATTGCAATATTCATCTTGTTATTATTTATTAAATTAGAATTCTAATGAGAGCACTAATTTTAATTTTAGTTATCTATACATACAAAAATATTGTGGTTAATTTGCAAGAAGAAAATCTATACAAATTCTAAATCATTTTATTATTCATAGGAATTTATTGAGCGATTGCAAGCACAATAGTTGAAATCAACAATCATTAGAGTATTCATTGAAGTGCATTAATTTATGTCTAAACATACACACTAGTGTCTATAGGGAACTATTCCCTATGATGTTTCCCAAGAATACATGACTTGTATGCATGATCCTTCTTAAACGTCATTCAATACACCCATCTTCCTTTCCCGCCATTGCTCTCCATCCATTTCGCTTCTTCACTATATCACTTTCGACGTTCACATCATACATTTTGCGTACGATTGCTAGTTTAATTTATCTCACCAAATCCAAATTACTACAACTTAATCGACCTGATATATATGCATCTTACCTTCAGCTCAAAAGCTAACTCTAATCATGACCATTCCTTTATCGTGTGGTGCTTCTATTGTTGGACCTTTATTACCTCCCGTGAAAGCAAGAATCCATAGTAGAAACAAATCAAAACCAGTGTTGTCTAAGACTATGCACAAAATTGCCAAAATAAATTGTAGCCTAAAAGTGTCACTACATTGTATCCCTGTTGATTCTCCTACAAATATTGTGGTAACTTAAAAAATAAGTTACTCTTAATACTTTCCTGGAGGGGCTAAATCACGAGCATTTTATGGTGCAAAGCTATGTCACAAGTTACGCCAAATTTTATGGAAAATGTTTGAACTTTGTCATGCTTTATCCTCGTTGAATATTTCCTTAAATTTTATCCCTTATTTTAACCTGGGAAGCTTTTGATATGATTTTGTACTATTTTATAAATGTGTATCTATATGCATATACCAAGTGAAAGAAGAAAATGGAAAGTTCACTCTACCATGTTCCTCTTAACACATTTATGAATTTTTTTAGACCAAAAATAAAACTCTTTCATTTGAACTTAAAGACGTTAATTTTTTTAACTTAATCAATTGGCGAACTTGAACCAAATTTTATCTTCGTCAAACATGAACTCCAATTCAAACCTTGTGACTTAGGTACGAAGTACCAAATTTCAACATCACATTACATTCTTGGCCTGATACAAATATCTAACTTAGAAATTCCATGACTAATACAAGAGTGTGGCATGATGGTAATTACCTTGTATAAGAAATCATTAACCATTATACTACAAATGGATGCTCAAGACCTTGGGAGTATCCTCGATTGTTTGACATTGTTTGGAAGTGTAGAAGAAAGGGCGGAATTTAAAATAAATGTTGGAAATTCTGTAGCAATAGGAACAGACAGTCGACTATCTTTTGAAACGTGTGGTCTCAAAGGCTTGTCGACAAATGAGTACATCATTGAAAATTTTGAAAACCCACTAAACTTTAAAGTGTATCACCTCTTACAGATGAACTTGTACTAGTTTCTGAAACATCCAAAACTCTTGAACATCAGCAAGGCAGGCAACGGCAACCCTCACTGCCATCAACATCTTGTCATCTTGATCTTCTCACCCTTCAACTATCCCTTTATCAAGAGCTTCAATAGCCTTCCCACTATCTGTGCATCTTTATCTATGAGCAAAATGTGGATGCATGAGGTTTATTAATCAAAACATAGTATCAATAGATGTTTCTAATACCATATCTACTACTCGCAATTGCACCAAAAGTGTGCAATGGAAATGCCAATAGGTGGACATGACGAGGGATGTGTGTTCAATAAATGAGTGTGGTTATAATCGTGAATACAATCAGAAGCAACAATGTGAGTAATGATATTCCAAGTGCTCTTCCTTTAACAATACGCCATGTGTTTCAAATTCTATTCCTTCAATAGCAGATAGCAAAGTAACATTAGTGTATATTGTTTGTTTTTTTTAGACATTGTGTTGATATTCTTATTATAATGTGTATATTGAGGGTTGTATCCATTGTAATGACATTGTCTTGCTATAATTGGTGTGTATATTGCCTAAAAAATATCATTGAATATTGTGTTGCAACATCAAATATGGAAAATATATGATAGAAAAATCCTTCAAATATTTGGACAAAAAGTTTGTGAATATCGCATATTTTAGTGACGAAAATCTAGATACTTATTTAATTAACACCCAATGGCCTTCTTGGAGCTATTTATTCAAAGAAAAAAAATTAATACATGATGGCTCGTACACCTCAAAAATCAATATTAATTCAATTGAAGAGAATTTTAAGCAATTTATAGGTGTTTAGCATAGTTTTCATGTGGGTTAGGAAGTGGCAAACTATAATTCCTATTTAGGAAGCAACAATTTGATTCCTTCCACCTAGCACTAATTTACCTGAATACAAGGGAACATGTCTTTGTACATATTCTAATTGCGTGTGATGAGGCAACTGTAGATGGTGCCCACAATCTTGTTGACATTATTTTTTACAAGATAAAAGATTTCGCTTCTCCAACAAGTTCAACCATGGAGGGGTCGATTTACTATATATAGAACCTACGAAAGTACTAATATTTCAATTTTTTGGTGGCTTTTAATTTACAAAATTGAGTTTACCATTCATCATTTCATTAAGAAACTCACATTCATACTTAATAGGAAAGTTGTGCACAACTACGCTCACAATTCATCTAGGAACCCGATTATCATTTATTGAGGTGAAAGGTCATGGAACGTTAGGAATCAGGACTAATACTCTCTTGATTCTTTACACAATTGAGTGCTAGCATAAACAGGGTTTTCAAACTCATTGAAATGATCACCTACTTTACAATTTCATTCATAATGGAATGGTGCTCTTTCAAGGAAGGATAGCTTATTAGGGTTACTAACGAGAATTCCAACATGTCTGAGCCCAGAGATGGGAAAAACTCAATGTGAGCGTCTTCAATAGTCCTAGGTGGGAAGAAATAAAAAATTAATACATAATCAATTAAAGACATGTAGGCAATTAAAGACATGCAATTCATCATAAAGTTCTAAAATTCATTCAGCTGAATCGATTAAAGACATTTAGGCAAGTTGATATGCTTACTGTGTATGATGTTAGGCCACTCCAATGTCTGTCAAAAAACTACCTACATACAACAATGGAGCACCCGAAAACACGGAAAGCAACAAAGCAAGTTAAAGGAATCATACATAAAAAAATTCAACGACATATTCCTAGTCACCGCAATTCATTTTATTCCACAATAATTTTGTCAAAGGAATTGGATACCAAAGAATTCAAAGTTAAGAAGAAATGAAATTGACTCAATTAAATAAAAAATCCAAAGCTAAGAATTATCATAATTCCAAGTAAAGCTAATGTGCTAAACAGGCTTGCACAAAATATTTTACTGTACACAACTGCGAATTCATTATAATAAAGAAAAATATAGCAGTTAATTTTTCAGTACATAGCTAGGGAGTGGTGTTGTGGAGGAACATAGGTTGTAATTTCTCTAGATAAATAATTAATAGCGAACTTAACTTTGACATCCCATTGACTGTTACAGGGTAAATATGATCTTAAAATCACCTTCCATATCTTTAAATTTTAAGAATAGCAAATAAATGCAATACAAGGTGAACAGTTTGCAATATAGTTATATATATGAACAGAGACATGAAACTATTCCCTTCAGGATTTTCAGTAACTCTACATCCATCATGTGGATGATGTCTAGTTTGTTGCCCTGGACACAAGCACACCAAAGGGTTTGGCTGTGCTGGACCAAGTTGGCAATGAAATTGTATATATATATATATATATAGTACAGCCGTACCCAAGTGCTGTGCCCAGCGCCCCCAAAAATATTGCCGTATCAGTGTACCAGATCCCCGTACCCGTACCGCATACCGGCTACCTAGAAGAAACTTAAATTGATATTAAAAAGTTCAATTGGAAATATAACTAGCAATCGCACCGGAAATGTGCAATGTGAACGACGAAGAGGAAGTCTACGATGAGGTTGATTTCGAAGGACCAAAACATAAAGGAGGAAGATGGTTGTAGAAGATGGGGTTACAGGGAGGAGAAGGAATTGAGAGAGGATAATGTGGGAGGGGGGAGAGTGCATTTTGTGGAAGCTATCTTTTTTTGGAGGAAGATGTGTGTCACCAAACAATAATTATTTCATCGTTGGCACCAAACGACAAAGATATTTAAAATAGTGGGCATAAATTTGAAATAGTGAGCACATGTGACCGTCATCCGAAATGACTGCATCAGGAATAGATTTACGTCTACATACCGGGAAATTAAATAAAACATTGGCATATATGAAAGACCTCAATGGCATGGAAAAGCACCAATGAAATCTTACATTTGAAGGAAATTGCGAACATGTGTGTTCAATAAATAAGAAGAAATATACTAACATTCACTTGGTCACTTTGATTGGACAAAAGATACTGTAAACACGTCATTTAGAGTGGAGATACTGGCAACCAACATGGCAACATCCTACCAATGTTTTGTTCGGGAAAGAGGGGAGGCCCATTAGAGTAAGGCGTACCATGCATTTGAAGTAAGACATGTCAAAAGTGGGGTGCGTGTTTATTGCGAGAATCAAGAGACCCACGGGAAGCAACAGTATCAGGAAGACAGTCAAACATAAGATTCCCAGTATTATGTGGCCGATTTGGTGCAAACATAGGGGTATAAGGCTGGAAGAGTTACTCTACAATGGCACACAAAATGTTTCCTGGGATTCAATTTTTTTCTGATATAATGATAAAGTAACCGACTGGAACGCCGTGTCAAGCCGTATACATATGCCAGATTTTTGTTTGTGAAACCCCCTTAATAAAACATGACCATAACCCACCTGCAGACGATCACAATCCATCCTAAAAAGATGAAAAAGGTTTGCAAGTAAAATGTGAAAGCCACATTTTTATTATGAAGCAAAAGAAATGTCCGAAACTTGGTTTCATTGATCGCCACCCATACAACACAAAACGTGACAATCACTCCCACTGATGGAGTGAAGGCTGATGAATAAACCAGACAAAAGAGTGCAGCTTAAATAAAGGCACGACGAGACATGCAGGTCCCACTACCAGAGCCACCTGCCTCCTCCATTCCTGAGTGTGGCATTCAAGGGCTATATGAATGGATAAACTCATTACCAGTGCGGCAATATTGCTCCATTGCACTCCAGATTCCACTGGTGCCATCCCTGGCAGCACGTACCCCAAAAACACGGAGACTGACGCATCCTAAATGGCTTTTCAGACCTGTCATTTTTCTTGCATAATAGTACAAGCACTTTATTTGAGATCCAGACAGCCATGTGGGTGAATGAATCAATGGTGGAGAGGCTTTGGATCAACAATGGAGAGGCTTGCATGAACCAAGGTGGGGATTGGCGTGATGAACGACCATGGGTAATTCTGCCAGGGACATCGTATACCAAAATTAAATGTCTACATAAATTTAAGAATATACCTATATATTGATTTTAATGATTTTTTTAATTATACCATAAACATTGATAGATTAATTAGCTAAAAGATCTCAACACAATTAAATTTTCCAAGAGTATAATTATTTCTTTTAATGACACGAATTTCTTGAAATTTGCATGGTTTTGCATGACAGTTACAAAACTAATGCCAACTCCCTATATACTATGGAGTAAGATAATAATAACGTATCATTCGATGTGAAAAAGGCTAATCAAAATTTGAACAGTCAATCGGGCTTTCTCTTAAAGGATTTCCTTTTCTTTTCATGACAGTGAGGGTGATCGTTGTTTGAACCTTTCATTATTATTAGTGATGGTAAAAGTCATATGCAAAGACCAAAGATTTAAAGCAGAAATGGATAGAGAGCGGGTAGAAATTTGAGGCATGTACTTCAATTTTACCTAAAATCAGCTCCACTCGTCAATAATATAAAACAGACACATTACACAAAGCATCCAACCTGTAGATTAGAAAAAACAAGCCTCAAAAATCAAGAAAATTCTCACATAATCAACTATAATTACAGACAATTTCTCTCCACATATTTGGTCCTGTCATATAACAAATTACCAACAGGTGGTCACGCCATAGATTCTCACACATCAACCAATCCAATTTGAGCCAGGCCAGTGCCAAAAGTTTACCCAATTTCATAAAATCACCTAATGAACTATATCCACAGCACATTATTTGTCAGATTACATTTACGAGAACCGTTTCATTGGACATTCCAGTTCAATCTACTTCAATTTAATGTTGAATGACAAATCCTATGCAGAGCAAATCAAAGAAAGTATTGCTTACCAAATATAGAAGCAGGTCTCCAGATAGATCCACCATAAATTTATTTCTGCTAAACCATAGACAGATTTGGCAGGCTGTGTTAAATTGAAGAACCAGATCTTGTAGAAATTCTTATTCCTTGAATATGATTTATGTGTCTACAGGACTAATTTGAAGCAAATATCTTTATAAATTCAAAAGAAAGGCTATTCTACCGGTAATTTGGCGTAAGGGTGAGCTACAGCAGGTGTTTTGTGATTTTTTCCATCTTCCAGAGTGTAAAGATCCGACTGCAGAAATATTATTGACAGCAATGAGAAGTAGTGAAAAACTGCCAAACCAGACACGGACCCATATCATGAAACCTTACCGGCCTTTTTAATTTGGAGAGCAGATACAATGTGCAAATAAAAAAATCAAGTAACCTTTAAAGGTGGCCCGAAAAACTTATTCACTATCAGATCTGAGGGCATAAATCAGCATAAAGAGCATGCCAGACAACCTGTGGCATATAAATGCTGTCCTGCTGCAATGCGTGGCTATATGCTCTCTGTTTCACCGTCCAAAGGTTGCTCGCAAAAGGATCCTTCCACCCCAGATAATCCCAAAACTCCACGTGAAACGCTACAACAATCACGGGCACCTCCAGCTCCAAGTCCTGTGTATCTCCTCACCCCAATTTCGATATCAAACAGGAACATGGAACTTCGAACAAGAACTTCAAACAGAGAGAGACGTCCAATACATAAATACACATTCGCCATGTATAATATACCCAACGGATTAGCTAAATTTACCCCAGATTCAACATGCAAAACTATAAATTGTAAAACTAAAAAACTAAAAAGTGAAACTGTTAAAAATAGCGAAGAAAAACAAAATGGCCGTCAAAATTATGCTAGTGGGATGAATGTCCGCAAAGGCCTTTCCCATAGGGGGGATGCCTTCGGCATAATTAGCTCAACCACTAATGTATGAGATTGCATGATATGTATTTAGAAATGCTAAACGCAGTTTACCCCAATAATGGTAATAGAAGTGATGCAGCTTGGCTTAAATACTTCACTAAACAGAAGGAATCCGTTATCCATATTAAAGTTAATGGGATTCATTGCACATGAAGTACCAATAGCATACCAGGAGTGCAAATTAGGACTCCAACAACCAAAATATCTAAAGAATCTAAAACTGATCTAGTACGCCAAAGAACGTAGCAAATAGGTTAAGCCATACAACAGACGGACAAGTACAAAGGCATATAATACAAAACAAGTACAACCAATTAAAATAGACTAACATTGATAATATTTACAAAATACTTACAACTGCTAACTTTCCCTTTTCCCTCGGATTGAGAAAAATTTCTGCTGACAAAAGCACTGTAAAAATCATAGGTAAGGCTGAGCTCTCCACAGACCCTGGTAACTAGATTTTTTTATTTGATGCAGCTATCAAAAGCAAACTGTAATATCTATTGCATGTTGTACAAGAAGATGACGGCAATTCTAAAAGATTGCACCCACAGGTATTTGCTTAGCTACATCCAGATGCTACATCATCAAGGCTCACAGTTAACTGTATTTAGTATTTACCCTAGACTCTAGAGCAATACTGGGAACAATGACCTCCCAGGAAGAAGTTATTTATTGTGTCCTGGATGAAAAATTCAGGATATCTGCAACTTAGCGATCCACATGAACTGAACCCATAACCAGAAAATGGCAGCTGCCATGAATTACACAATATGCCTAATTTCGGGATTTGGCTTCAAGACTGCAAATAGTGCTTTGGAAAGAAAATATCACCAAAACTACCAGAAATTAAATATTGCACAAAATACATCCATATAAAATGTTTCCTCGAAATAAAGATAGATTCCTGCAGATGATTATGTCTATAAAATTCAGTAAGAAAACCACATCCTATAATGTTATTTTCTGGGCCTTCAATAATATTCTACACCTTGATGGCAAATTCTTGAAGACGATGCTCTCAGCTCTCATTATATGTCAGAATATTTGGGAAGAACACAATTGATCCAATAGCATTTAATAAACTCTGACAGATAAAATACTAGAATTGGTAATCCAGAATTCCAATTAACAATAATCCTAATTTCATTCAGCTTTAAGTTACTGTAAAGGCAGTTTAATAAACATAAAGAGCAATAACCATTCCAAACTTCCAAATATGGGTCTCCACTAGATTGAACAATCTGAGTAAATGCAGCTGAGGCCTTACTGACAAAGTTGCTCCACCGCTGATACAATTTGGGGTGGTTGAACCATTGTCCATTCCTCTAGTGTGCCTGCATATGGTGTGGGTACATCTTGTGAAGATAAGCACATAATTGGTGCATCCAAATAATCCCAGAAGTTTTCAATAATTGCAGCCCTGAGACTGGCTCCAATGCCACCAGTTCGCATGCACTCCTCAACTATCAGAACTTTGTGTGTCTTTTTTATTGAATTCCCTATGGTATACAGATCAAAAGGCTTCAAAGAACGGATGTCGATTATTTCCGGATCATCCCTTATTCACGAGTGTCTTTGCTGCTAGTGCTTCCATTACATGATACCTCATCCGAGAATAAGTAAGAATGGTTACATCTGCACCTGGTCGTACCATTTCTGCTTCTTCCAGACAGCATATGTATTCTTTATCAGGAATCTTCTCTTTCAAGTTGTACAACAAAACATGCTCAAACAAAATAACCGGATTTTCACTTCTAATTGCTGCTTTCATTAGTCCCTTCGCATTGTTTGGAGTTGAGCAAGCAACCATTTGTAGTCCAGGAACAGACTGGAAGTAAGATTCCAAGCGCTGAGAATGTTCTGCACCTAACTGCCTTCCTACACCCCCAGGACCTCGTATAACTGCGGGAATAGTAAACTGTCCTCCCGAAGTGTAATGCAGCATGCCACAGTTGTTTGATATTTGATTGTAGGCCAACAACAAGAAACCCATGTTCATTCCTTCAATGATAGGTCTTAGACCTGTCATGGCAGCCCCAATGGCCATCCCTGTGAAGGAATTCTCTGCTATGGGTGTATTAAGCACTCTCTAATCACCATATTTCGTTGCCATTCCTTTGGTCACTTTGTACAAGCCTCCATAGTGACCAACATCTTCTCCAACGACACAAACTCGGGGGTCTCTCTCCATCTCTTCATCCAAACCTTCACGAAGAGCCTCAAACAAAAGGAGCTCATGCCTAATCAAGAATGCATTTAATCATTAGTATCAAAAAACATATATGAGAAACAATGTAAATTCAATCTTCTAGAAAACATTTCATAATAGCTGTTTTAAAATGATAAGTTGTTCAACACTCATCCATATGGTCTAAGTTATGAAGTACGTGGTAATAGTAACTAGAGGAGCCAAGGCACACAAGATTACATAAAACTGCATAACCTAAAATATAAGGTCTGATTGCACTTTGTCAAAAAGAAGGAAATTAAAAGATCTCATAAAAAATACAATGGAATGGAAATGCCTAGCACTTAAAAAACTACTCCCATCCAATTGGTCTAGACTCTATACCATGAACTTGTACTGAGTTAAATATGCTAATTAAAAAGATTAGTGAAGCATAATAGTCGTGTAGAAATACAGTTGGAGTGGTTGCTAAAAGAAATGATATAGATTGATATTATTGTTCACAGTAAATTTCTTTCCCTAACATTGCTCAAGCCTGTGTAAGAAAATAAGAGAAAACAATTGCTCTATTAAACCTCTAGCCCACCAAAATTGTACATATAGCCATCACTCTTGAACACTAGGTTCCATTAATAACCACATATTAGATTGCATAGTTCAAGATCCTGCTGCTACTTATATAGTTATTTGCATAGATGATGCCTTCCAGCTAATGCATTGGCATTAGAGCTATAGCCGCTGGATTCAGACCCATGGCAAAGATAAAGTTATGCTCTTAATTATAACTGGCACAAGTAACATAATAAGGGTGGTTTAACATTCTGATTTTTCTACTTTAGATTTTGATCTCTTTGAATATTGTGTGTCAAAATGCCTTAAGTTTTTTATGGACACCATAGAACTGGTGGTATATTATCTGAACATTTGGTTTGTGAATTATGTGCAATCAATAAAATTTAGCAAAGAATATCAACTGTATACAAATTGAATAGGAATGCATAAGAATATAAATCAACTTGGCCATGAAATTGAATAGGAATGCTTAAGAATATAAATCAACTTGGCCATGACGCACAATACTTGTCCACTAGTTGCGAGTCAGTACAATGAGGAAAGATTTAAATTGAATTGTATGGAAATTCAACTGTGCAGGAAAGAATTGACCAGTAGGCAGAGGCATTACCTTCAGTCAGAAATCAAGAAGAGTATTGTTGCTAAATACTGGGGAGCAACAATGAAAAACACAAGAACGGAAAGACAGTTTATTGGGGATCTTGATTTATTGTCACCACCAAGTGTACCCTGGATGAAAATGAGGCCTACTACTGCCATGTTTGATGGGCATAAAGATATAACATGGTTATAAGTACACATCCAGTCCCAGTTAGGGAATGCTATGAAAATGAAAAACCTATGATTGAAGAGATTCTTGTAATTAGGCACCAGTAAGCTTGGAAAATAATTCATTTGCTTGACCAATAGAGCTAGGCCAATGCTTCAAGATTTGCTGGCATCAATGGAAAGATCAATAATGAGAGTTTTGTTGAGAATGGTTGTATCCCTATGGCTCCATCTCATTACAATTGGCATGCTTATAATCTCAATATTGGTAATACTGGTAGTAAAAGATAGTGCAGGTTGTGAGAGTCATCCTCTTCAGTGTTCACTGTTGTGACAGTCTTGGTCCTGGAAAGGTGTGATCCTAAGACTTTTCAAAGAAAGTAGATATTAAGAGAAGCTGGTGACAAAAGAGATCTTGTATGGCAGAAGGAACCCTCAAATGAACCGTATATTAGGCCCCTCGTGTAGCAAGTTAGGATTTTGAGCATTACCAATGGAATAACCCTACTTTGTCAACTTCCAAGATACTTGACATTATAGATGAGTAATACTCTTGCCAGAGAACCACATGAGTTAACGGTTCTTATGTGATCTTCACTACAATAGAGAGTCATCCTTCAAAGTCAATAGACTCAATACGATGAATCGCAAATAATAGTGTTTAGAAGTCACAATATACAAAGAAACAAAAGTATGTAGGAAATAAGGAAGTGTTTCCAGCATGTCAATAAGCTGAAAAGGCAAAAATTGAACTTTATAATAATACTCTCTCAATGATGCAGGAGCATCCAGGTTCACGTGCTCTTGCATCACCCAAAAACATTTAGAGTTAGTTGAACAAAGACTTGCAGAGTGCCACACCACCCTTGACCATGCCACACAAAACCTTGTGCCTTGACTATTTTCTGTGGAAGCCTGTCAACGACGTGCAACACTACCTATGCTGCACAATGTTATACTTAGTTGTGCAACATTATCTATGGTGTGCATGCCTATCTACATTGTGCAAACTATGAGACCTTGTCCCATGCCACGGAACACTTGTTGCTTGCAGAGGGAAGCCATAAAGTATTGTGCATGCCACCTAAACCTTTGCTGATGCCGCAATGCATTCTGGATGTCGTCGAACACTTGTAGATACTGTGAAGCCTTACAATCCCGCAGGACCACTATTTTATGCCACCGTGATTGGATCTGCATTTGAAATCTCCTATCTACATCGATACAATTATAGGAAGCACATGTGGGCCTTGATCTTTTTCATGCCCATGGACGCCCCAAGCCACCTAGTAGAGTTTGATCTAACAAATGAGAATCCATGGGAAGCCACCTGCAAACCAGTTGGGAAGATCAACGGCATTATGAGGCATTCTAAAGAATCTTTGCAAGGTGTCTTTACTTGCAAAGGCATATTTACTCTCCCACTTATATCCCTACAAATTCTATATATAGAAGGGGTTGTGAACGTGGATGGCACTATCCTTGAAGTGGAGTGTGATCTGTTACTCCGGCATCTATTGTAGTTTGCCAAATCAAGCTAAAGATTTGTAGAATCTTTGCAGAGTCTACAAGCTTAGAATAGGTCATAGGATTGGAATTCTTACAGAAATCTTGCAAAGTCTTGTCATAAGACTGTCGTTGGAGTGTAATGCCATTGTGCCCAAGTCTATAATCTTTTCCTCAAGAATAACCCTTTCTTGTTTCTTATTAGAGTTGTGCCTGAAAGCTTGCTTCAATAGGATCTAACTCTGGATTTGTGGGTTGCATTGGAACCCCTATCCGTGACAACATCTAGTCACAGAGCAATCAGTGTTGGCCTTGCCTGATTTCAACAAGGTATTTCAGGTTAATTGTGACATGAGTGGATTAGTCATTGGAGTTGTGATGAGCTGGGAAGGAAGACCCGTCACATTTTTTAGTGAGAACCTAAATGATGCGAGAAGAAGTTATTCAGTTTATGATCAAGAAGATATTTAATTTATGATCAAGAGGCCATAGTGCAAGCTCTGAAGAAGTGGAGGCGCTAATTGTTGCCCAAGGAGTTTGTATTGTACACGAACCACCAAGCACTACAATTTATAAATAGCCAAAGAAAGTTGAATCAAAGACGCATGAAATGGGTTGAATTCTTATAGAGTTTTCATTTGTCTTAAAGAGCAAAAGTGGGAAGTCAAACAAAGTTGTAGATGCATTGAGCAAAAAGATGTATCTTAATCAAGTGAGATGCAAGTGGGAATATTATGGTTTGAGGGGATGAAGGAACTCTATGTAGAATTTGAAGATCTCATGGGAGAAGCATGGAGAGCATATGTAGAATCAATGGGTGTCAATATCACACGTCTTGGTTATATTCCTTCTTACCTGAAAGGGTTTTTGTTCAAAAGGGACATATTTGTGTGTGCTCATGAGAATCATTAAGGGATAATTTAATCCAAGATAAACATTGTCAAAGAATTAGTTGTGTACACTTAGGGATAGATAATACCTTGGCTTTAGATAAGTGAGAGATACTTCTTGCCACAGATGGATATAAATGTGAGATAAATATGTGTAGAGATGTAGAGTATGTCAGTTAGCTGAAGGGGAAGAGTTAGAATGCAAGGTTATATCAATAATTTCCAATAGCATGAGAAATATTGGAAGCATCTAAGTATAGATTTTTGTTTTGGGTTTTCCTAGACCATTCAGAAGGGTCACAACTTCTATCTTTGTTGTTGTTGATAGATTCTCAAAATATTGCTCATTTTAGTGCGGTACAAAAAAACAATGATGCTACACACATAACTAACTTATTCTTTAGAGCAAGTTTTAAGAATACATTGAATTGTCTGCCCAATATTGTATTTGATAAAGATACTAAGTTTATTCGGTATTTTTGGTGAATATTATGGAAAGAAACTAAACACGAGGTTATAGTTTAGTAAATGCATATCACATAGTAAATGGATTACCAAGATCAAAGTTGTCAATAAGAGTCTTGGCAATTTGTTGCAATGTTTAGTAGCAGAGAAGGCGGGAACATGGCATTTTGTTCTTGTGCAGGTGAAGTTTGCATATAAAAACATTATAAATAGAAGAACTGGGTGGCTACCTTTCCAAATTGTTTATGGGATAAGTACCCATGGAGTTGCAAAGCTACTAGAGTTGTCAGGAGAAGAAAGGAAGAAGTGTGGAAGCTGAAGACTTAGCGCAATACATGAAGTGCACAAACAAGTACAACAATAGTTGGAGCAGATTAATGCGTAATACAAAAAGCACGCAGATTTGAGGAGAAGACACTTGGATTTTGAGGTTGGAGATTTAGTTTTTGTGCACGTATGCAGAAAAAAGTTCCCGCGAGGAACATATGATAGACTCAAGTGGAAGAAGATTGGACCTTGCAGGGTCCTAAGAAAATCTGCGAAGAATGCATATGGGATAGAGTTGTCAAAAGAGATAGACATTCTCCTATCTTCAACGTAACGGATCTATAACTATATTTTAAGGGGCTTACAACAGGAGACATAAACCGCACAAAAGTAGATTAGAAACACCAAATACCATAACAAAGGCACACAAAAATTGAGTACATTCTAGACAAGGATAAAGAATATCTGATGAAATGGTGATGCAAAGAATTTGAGGATACATCTTGGCTTAGTGAAGCAAAGATTGCTAGACTTGATCATTCCATTGAAGACCTTCAAAGACAAGCTTGAGCAGGGGCTCAAGGTCTTCTTACCCAAGGCGTATGATGCAAGGGCATACAGGTTCACAAGCAATCTTGCATCATCCAAAAAAAAACATTTAGAGTTAATGAATAAAGACTTGCACAATGCCACGCCACTCTTGCACAAACCTCTAAACCTAGGCCTTGACCATTTCTTGCGAAGGTCGCGCAAACCTACACTTAGCCACGAAAGCTTGCCCATGCCGCACACTACTATCTTGGTTGCACAAACCATTGAGTGTCATGCACACCTATTTATGTTGCTGAAAACCATGATGCATTATCTTATGCCGCACAACACTTGTTTCTTGAGCACGGAAGCCACAAAGCCTTGCCCATGCCATACGAGCCTTAGTTCATGTCACAAAGCATTATGGATACTGCCAAACACTATCGATGTCATGAAGCCTTGTAAACTTGCGGCACCACTACCATATGCTATCATGATTGGATCTACGTTTGACAAAATCTCTTGTCGACATCGATACAATTAAAGGAGAGCACAAGTGGACCTTGATCCATTTCTCATGCCCAAGGATAAACCAAATGATCTAATTTAGCTTGATCCGACGAAGGAAACTTCATGGAAAGATCAATGGCAATTTGACACATTCTAAGGATCTTTGCAAGGTATCTTTACTTGCAAAGGCATCTTTGTTCTCCCACCTCTGTCACTACAAATTCTTTAAATAGAAGGGAGTTACGAGCATAATGGAATCAATCTATCTAAAACAAGAGATCAAGGGATATATCTTGTTAAAGCATTTGCGCATTTGAGTTGGGTGAGGTTCTCTAGAAGCCTTACAAAATCTGCAAGCTTAGGATAATTCATAGGATTGGAATTCTTAGAGAATTATTGCCGAGTCTTGTCATAAGAATGTGATCGGAGTGTAACGCCATTATGCCCATGTCGGTAATGTTTTCCTTATATTAATAGAAGCAGCCTTTATTGTTTCTTGTTAAAGTTGTGCCTGAGATCTTGCTTTGGTAGGATCTTACTCTTGATTTGTGGACTGTGCTGTCTAAGGCATCCCTTCACTAGAACCCATAAATGTGACTAGATCACTCAACATGACTTTAAGAATGTTCTTGATAAATGAGCCAATAGAATAAAGGTTAGTAAAGTCTCGAGGAAATGGAACATCAAAAGGCAAGCTTGGGAAGGCCAATGTTGGTGCCATCGTTCTCGTGCACCAATAATGTGGTACAGGTAGAGTCCATGGTCAATAATGTCAAAATTTTGACAGGCCCTAAAAATATGAATCTGATTGTCAAAAAAGATTCTGTCATAATCATCAAAGGTTTGAAATCAGATCACCCCATTGATGAATTCAAGGCATTCATCAAGACACTTTCATCCTTCAGAGTAATATTGACATTTATCTTGTCATTCCATTAGGAGAAAGAATAAAATGGCTGATCTCAAAGCAAGAATAAACTGCATACACAAGGATTAATATTTAGGTCTAAATTTGAAAGAAGTAAGGAACCTCGAGGAAGTTGTCTATCAAGATATAATTTAGGCAGTGAAAGCATCACTTACCAATACCTGAATGTGGTGGCAAGATTGTCTTCATGACTTCACACATGACTAAATGCCTGATGTGTTCTGTCTTGCATCCCCTTTCTTCTTCATACCAGAAGTTTACAGAGATGCCTACCCATATGGATCTGTTTGTCCTCATTCCAGAGATTGAATTTTGCACAAGCTGTCACCATGGAAGGAGAGAGTAGCAGAATGTGATTGTGGAGAGCTAAGAAGCCTTTAAGGATAAGGTTATGAGTAAAACAAGGAAGAATAAGATGCACGTCTAGGGGCTGACAGGGCAGTAGGAAGTTGTGGGGAAGAGCAGAGCCCAGTGGAAACCAAAAAGAAAATCCAACTCTAGCGACTACTTAGAGTTGCAGAACAAAACTCGTGGGAAAAAGGCAGAGATTAATAATATTGAAGAGAGACTAATAATATTGATGAGAAGAGTTCAACATACAGCTGAGGGAGAAGAGACACCTATAGTTTGAAGTGGATGTTGCACTCAATAACAATTGAAGCTGACATGGATAAATATATAAAGGGACAAAATGTTAGTTAAAAGATAGTGATGGAAGGATTAATGCTAACGGAGCAAGAAAATCTCATCAAAACATCCATAATATGACAAATTACATTATCCAGGAATTATTCATCTGAAAGCAAGAAGTCGTTTCAGCTACACCAATATATACACAAATGCATGCTGATGATTAGTCATTGTTGGTTTCAGTTGTAATTCATTTGGAGAAGCTGCTCTGTAAACAAGATGAGTGGTTACTTCTGTGGTTTGGTCTTTGGAGAAGCTGCTCTGTAATAAAGATGAGTGGTTACTTCTATGGTTTGGTCATTAACTTATTTAGTATGTTTGTCTGTCTCTAAATTAGAAAGCATGTATGAAGCTTGATATATATGCATGCCAACAATAAGCTGATTAAAGTTTCTACCAGCCAGAGCCTGTGTAATTTTGTGCTTGGCTTAGCCCAGAAAGTCAATTTTGGGGATGGTTTTTGGGATTTTGATGTAGGAGATGTCACAAAAAAGAAAAAAAATTATAGTGGGCCTGGTTTCAGGGACGATGGTATATACTGCTGTAGTAGTGAAGGCTTAGTTTTTTGGAAAGTCCCAGAGACTATGTTCTGTATGTTCACATACAATTTTCTTTATTTCATCAAAAAATACATGATGTTGAGGATGGTATTATGGAAATGTAACAGTACAGCTCATTATGTATCGACTCGATTTGGCAAATAAAAGTGACGTGTCTTGTATGATACACAAAATAGAATACTGTTTTGTTAATATTGCACGTGCAATTTTACAGTATAAGTTGTCCAACTATGTCAAAACAATGCATGAGAATGGCCAAGCAGGAATGCATTACAATTGTATTGACTTTAGGGTTTACTTCTAAGGTACACTGCATTTATAGTGATTAAGGAAAACAAGATGATATATATTTTAGGTCATGCCATTTGAGGAACACCTGTTGTGAGGTAAGACAATGAATTGAACAGAAAAGATTTGATTCAAATTATCCTATTATGGCCAAGCAGGAATGCAGTACAATTGTATGGACTTCTAGGGTTTACTTCTAAGGTATACTGCATTTATAGTGATTAGGGAAAACAAGATGAAATATATTTTAGGTCATGCCACTTGAGGAACACCTGTTATGAGGTAAGACGATAAATTGAACAGAAAAGATTTGATTCATATTATCCTATTATTGCCAAACTTTGGCAGCATGAATTATCCAGTTATCCTTCTAAGCATCTTGTATACTAGAACTACAAGATGATATTCAGACGGTAAATAACATCCCAAGTAATAATTTTTGCAGCATTTTGGTTTCTTTTTAATACACTTTAAAAAGTTCTTACCTGTGGCTCGCCACAATATGTTGCTGCTAGGAGAACAATATATGAACCTAAAATCAGCTTCTCTGTTCTGAAAACAGCAACTGACATTGTTGGGTAAACAATCTTGAAAAATGAAATTTGTGGCAATTAGAGAGGATGTAAATTTTCATTCAGTCTTTTTTGTCAAGCACCCTACATCCATTCTAGGAGCCTGTCTAGAAATTCATATTCAAGCCGAATGCATATTAGGTTTGGTGCATGAATGCGTGTCTGGAGATACTCATGTGCCAACCTGCTCAAATATGAATTTCCAGATGGGCTTCAATCAAGGATGGATTCTGTGTGTTTGACAAAAAGGACAGAATAGAAATTGGAATGTGTGGCAATTAGAGAGGAGATTCAGCTTTTGTCATTTTGATATGCAATCATGTGCCAAACCATTCAAATACAACTTTCCACATAGGCTACAAAGAAGATAACATGCCTGATAACAATGACTAAATGAAAATTTGCATCTTGAAATTGGCAAGTTTTCCTCAAAAACAGTATAGTCTGTAAGAAGATCTTACATGCACCCTTCACAGGCACAAGAAGACTCAAAAAGCATGTATAATGTTGAATTTTATGGTGCGGGAACTTCAACACAATTATGATTCTAAACTCAGAACTGGACATTCAGTTTGGCTCTCTTCTTCAGACTTGTGCTCGTGCAGCTTCAGTTATTAGCTGGATTGAGGTTTTCATCATCTGCTCATGCTCCATCAGCCATCTTGTGGAAATGATAGCATCCCAAAGATGCTACAGGATGGTTTTAAACTAGAAAACTGAATCCTAAATATTCATATGGGTGTATTGTTTTCTTATACTGTGACAATTAAATTTCATTTGTAAATTTCTGGGGCTAAACTGTTGATGCCCAAATAAAGATAAGCTGTTGAACATCAAGAAAAGTAAATTTATGTTGGGGCAAGGAACAAAATTATTGATATTGGCAGTATGATCAAATGTCTCTGACTAGACAGTAGAAACATTGGACCAAGGGGTCCTAATGCAGGTATTAAAAGGCCATGTGCCGTAATCCAGGTATTAGAAGGCCGTGTGCCGTAATCCAGGTATTAAACGGCCGTGTGCCCCAATCCATCCAAGTTTCACTAACAAATATGTCCTGAACCAGAGAAGACCAAACTACAGAATTTGAAAATGGATAAATGTATCCATATGAATATTATTATAATTTTAACTTTTTAAGCAATAGAAAAATGCTGAAAGAATTCATCGATATAAATTAACATTATGGATTCTGTACCGTGTAGGTTTCTTGTAGAGTTGCAATGTTGAAATCCAAAATATTGACAGTAAATTGTATGTTTCCGTGAGGTATATATATGGATGATAAGACCCTACTTCATACTATCATACACAGGACAAGGACATATTGCCAACCTAAGCATTTTAGCAATATACGCGTTATATGCCATATAGATCTCCAACTATTGGACCTAAATATATTGAATAAACTCATAGGAACCATCAGTAAACAGATGTAATTCCATTGATTCTTTGTATTTAAGGGTTCCAGTAAAATGTATGGAAATTCTCCTGCGCCATAATTACCCAAATTCAAACTTTTTACATTTTCCACAAGCTTACCACACAATCAGATATGATCAAGCACTTTAGGTTTCAGAATAGAAAGAAGTATAGATTACCCACTCTTTGATGTCACAGGACTTGTGGTAGTTTCACCCTTCACCTGAAAAACTAACTTTGTAAGTTTAGAAATTAACCCATGGATCTTTCACTGCCAACTGCAGCAATTTGCAAATAAATCAATCTGGATACCTGCCTGATTAATAACTGACAGTAAAAACAATTTATTAAACTCAGTAACTGTAGGAATAAATGAAAAAGACTTCCCCTTTTATAATTGTTTTGTATGGTTATGCGGTTGTAACCGCTAACTAATTTTGTAACCGTCTTTGCATAATAAATACCCGGACAAACAACCCATTTGTACAGTGTGTATTCCAGTTTTCTCTTCAATCATTCTTTACACATTTATTTGGTTTATTCTCTCTCCGCAAATTCTAACAATGGTATCAGAGCGAGACGAGTAAGGAAAGAGAGAAGGGTTGAAAATCAGTCCCATTAGGGCACAGAATCTGAAGCCCGAAGTCTGAATCGAAGTAAATGATATTGAGGCTGAAGAAGGAAGACATTTTTGTTTTTGAAAGAAATCACGAGAAGATTTTTGAGGGTCGAAATAAACAGTCTTGTTCGTGAAGATTTGTTGCACAATCAGAAATCAAGGGCACGCCATTAGGGCACAAAAAATCACGCTGTACAGTCGCGAATGGCACATTTTTCAGGAAATTAACAGTATTTTCGAGCACGAAAATACAGTCGCAAATGGCACGTTTTTCAGGAAAATAACAGCATTTTCGAGCACAAATAGTCAGATTTTAATAGCCACGAAAAATCGTGATTTTAGACATTTTTACAGTCGCGATTTGCACTAATATGGTGCATTATTACAGTCACGAATTGCTAGGGCACAAACATTTTTCACAAACATAAGGCAAGAAAGACGCAGAAGCAAAAAAGACTACCTACGCTAGAGCACGGAACTGTGCAACTGGTATTTTATTTTATTTTATTTATTCATTGCCAAAATATGCAGTTGTATTTATTCTATTTTATTAAAATGGAAATGCCCATAGAAAAATATTCTGGTTTAAATTTTCATACGTGGAGAGCGAAAATACAAATGCATCTTATGAAAAAAAAATTGTGGGGCATTGTAAACGGGAAAGAGACCACCTACCGATGCATTGAAATTGTTAGAATGGCAAAGCAGAGATGATAGAGTGAAAGCTATTATTGGCCTTGTTCTCTCTGACTCTGAACTTCATCATGTAGACCTAGACAAATCATCAAAAGAAATTTGGGATACTCTAAATAAATTATTTGGGGCGAAAGCAATCAATGCCAAATTTTCCCTAAAACTTCAGTTATATAGGTTCAAAATGGATGACGGAGTCTCTATGTCAAGCCACATCAATAATCTAAGGTCCTTGATCTGACAACTAGCAGAAGTGAAAGCTGCAATTGAGGACGAAGATGCCAAAGCTATCCTATTAAATAGTCTGTCTTCAAAATGTAGCAATGTAGTTTGTACCCTCAGTCAAATTCAATCTCAATCTCTGGATGATATGATAGCATCTCTTCTAGCTGAGGAAAAACGAACTACAAAGGATGCAGAAGGTCATTCCCAGCAAGAAAGTGCATTCTATTCTAGAACCAAAAAATATCATAGAAGATCAGATAAGTCGGAGATTGAATGTCATTATTGTAAGAAAAGAGGTCACACAGCATGGGATTGTCGTGTTCGAGCCAATGATGTGCTCAAGGGTAAAGTCATATCAAATACAGCCAATATAGCCATGGTTGAAGACCCACTAGATGCAGAAGGTAGTGAGGATTGAAAGATCCCCAAATGGATCTCTTTATGCTCCAATGAGTTTTAAATCAAACAGAATAGCAAATACAGATTTTTCGTATGTTATGGCACTTTCCCTAATGCGGATCTGAAAAAATGCAGCTAGTTTGGTATATAAAATTCCCACAACAGCAATCAAATCAAATAAAATCTGACCTGTGCGTATTGGTAGCATAAAATACATATAAAATCTGACTTTTCTGAGTTGTCATTAATCTGAAATTTATATCAGAAATCTGCAGATCTAAAGAGGCTGAAACAGTAATATAAATCCATCCACAGTATTGAAAATACCTTCTCCTGAGTTGTAAAAAATAAATACAACAGATAGCAGCAAGGATCAGACCTTAGAATGACTTCAAAACATCACATAACAGCCACATTTGAGTCGCTCCATTAGAGAAAATTAGTACAGCACTGCTGCAACTCTGGTAATCAACTTTTTATTGCAAAAACTCCATAATTACCGCTGAAAAACACTAAAATTTTGTGTAAGCTCTATGGAAAATCCAGCGCAAAAATTCCTCCTAAACTCTAAGAGGGTTTTCGTCCTCTGGAGGCAATATACTAAGGGTTTTCGTCCTTAGAATATTTTTGGTGAAAGCTTCAGGGTTCAACACAATTCAGAATATATCAAATGAATATGGAATGCCTCTCAAGCAAGTCTACTTCTCCTTTTAAAGGAAGAAGAGACCCAAAACAACCTTCAAGACCACCAATCAGCTTGTATGATTCTTTCGATGCATTTTCCACCCTCCATTTCTCTTAGGGAGAATACAAAAGGTATTTAATAATTATTTTCTTCTCTCCCCAAGGCTGGTCGCTTTTCCCTAGAGGGAATACACAATAGAAATGTTTTATCCTTCCTAAGTTCCCATTTTCCCCTTAAGGCAAGTCGCCATTTACCCTAGAAAATACAAATTAAATAAGTGCTTTTCTTTTGATGTACTTTTCTAGGTTCTATTTTAATGTTAAGTTTATTAATTTATTATATGTGCTATTATATTGTAAATTTTTGCACAATATAATAAAATTAATAAAACTTAAGTCACCCTTATATTTTTCCTTTGGCCATCGGGTTGACAAAATAGGCCAAAGGTCTTCGATTGGAAAAGGGGACATTACAAGGACAGTGACGAATACGCACTATAAAGATGCTCTAAATTTTGAAGGCAAGAAAGGATACAAGGTAGATGAAGCTCGGTATGGATGGTTGCTCAGATAGTTCGGAAGACTGTGGATCTTGGGAATTATACCCTCACGAGGGTCATGAGACAACTTGATGGAGCTTGTGGATGGTTTAATATGTATGGTTGTCCAATAATTCGAGAGATTTGTGATTCGGAGTTCAGGGAGGTGGAATCCGGGAACTCGAGAATTCAGCTCGGGAGCTACACCTTTACGAAGGTCATGAAGCAACTTGATGGAGCCCTATCCTATCATAGCATTGCTTTCAAAGTGAAAGTGTTTGAAGATAGCGTAGTTCTGTTTTGTTAGATTGTTTTTTTTTGAGTTATGTAGGGTAAGTCTTAAGAGGGGGTCTAGGAATAAATGAATAAGACTTCCCCTTTTATAATTGTTTTGTATGGTTATGCGGTTGTAACCGCTAACTAATTTTTTAACCGTCTTTGCATAATAAATACCCGGACACACAACCCATTTGTACAGTGTCTATTCCGGTTTTCTCTTCAATCATTCTTTACACATTTATTCGGTTTATTCTCTCTCTCCGCAAATTCTAACAGTAACATGATCAGAATCTACAAAATTGTAACTGTTGTGGGTGCAGAAGATCAATCATCACATGGACGGTGAGCATGTGCAATCACAAAAGTAGATATGTCACCTGGAAAGGCTACGACAATGGCACTCACCACTTGCAAGGATAATTTTCCGTCAAACTCTAGCAACCAAACTTGACCCTTAGTAACTTACAAGCATGCCTAAATACTTGCAAACAAATTCCAGATGTCAGCCAAGAATTTAGCTATCAGATCCTAGGACAACATTAATTCCCATTATATACAACCAACACAGAAAATCAGCCATGAATACAACAGTAAAGACACAATGGCTAGAGATTAATAACAACTTGTCATGAAAACAAACAACGACTAATGTTTAGTAGCTCGTACACAGTTAACAGATGAGCTCAATGCTATAAAATTTGAACATGAAAACAGATGTTGCAACCAGCATAATAAACAAAATGGGCAGAATTGAAAAGATCCAAAATTTTGACCAAGTAATGGTAACAATATTATCAGCAAGTGTTGTGTGGCAATAAAAACATTGCAGGCCAGCTTTGCAATATTATCAACATATCTACAAACTTATCTAAAACACCTGAAACCATTCTTCCTTCCCAGGATGGAATGCACTAACTGCACTGCCCAAAAACATAAACAAAGTATGGGATTCAGGTTCAGAAAGCTTACTGCAATAGCATTAGTGACCATTTTGGAAGCTCGATTTGCCGAATTAGAAGAATGAGAAACTGATGCATCTGATCTGATACTGATGAAAGTCCTCTTATGCTCTGCAATGAAAAGAAAAAGTAGAAAAAGTGACCAAATTATTTCTGAAAGGTATATCCTGATCACACCACAACAGATATTGTCACCATATTAACAAAACCAAGTTCCACTCATGAATTTGACTTATTTCTGAAAGGCACATCCTAAGCACACTACAATATATACTATCGAGTCTCACTAAATTGACCAAATCCAACTAGGACTACCACAATGATCTAGTAGGTTATTTTTAACTACTTATGAGAACCTCTAGTTGCCTGTGTGAATACAGTGCCCATTGCAATTCCTCTGCATTCAAGTGTTCTAATGTGGGATAAGATAAAATATGAGTTTAACTATTCTTTATGCCAAATTAGTCTGTAGGACCTACCAAAGTGTAGGTAGTATTTAGATGATTGTTCAAGAATCAAAACGTATAAACCAGATGCTTTTAAAGGATTTTTTTTCAGATTCCATTTTATAATTTATTTGATTGAATTCACCAAAATTCGAACCATACATATTTGTTTGGCGTATATAAAAGAATTCTAATGTGTTCAATAAAATTCTCTGAATTTCGATCTTTACAATGAAAATCAACAAACTCCCTGATCCAGGTTTTATCTAATGTTGTTGTATAGCAGAGGAGAACCCACGACTTGAAAATGCCAATACAGCAGAAATGGCATTTCAGTGGGTTTGACACTCCAGTATTTAAAACATTAACACTTAAAAAATACAATGCTAAACTTTCAAATATTGAAAACAAAATAAGCTTGAATTTAAATTCAAATAAAATTAAATTGAATATTTGTACAGAAAACACATTTTCAATGCTCAGCCTCTCTAAATCCTGTTCCTGGTCATGTTTCTTTTTCCATCACGTTTCTCTTATTTTGCAACATAGAAGCAATTTCAGTAGGTCTCCTCTTGGGATTCACCTTCTGTTTTACTATGAAGAGTGACTCGAGAAATGCACCATCACAACAAGCAGGCATTACCATTTCTCAAACTTAATAAAACATAAAACGTACCGCAGCAAACAAGGCACTAAAATGCAGATCCAGAAGTAACTGGGGTGCTACCAAAACAATTATCACTGAAATCCACCCTCCTATAAAATGGGTATTCTAGAGTTTTTAGCATGAAGCAAAATTAAAAATTATCCCTCAAGTGCACCATCACAACAATTTAGCATTACCAGTAGTACAAACTTAATAAAACATAAGATCACTCATTATGCCGAAAGGCGTTGCCCCTATGGTAAAGAGCCTCCGGTCGTTCATGTCACAAGGTTAAATTTGATGGGCGTTTTGACATTTTTTTGTAGTTTTAGCCGTAAAAGTCAGATTTATACCGATAGTTTCTCCATATTCCTTCCGCTAAATTTAGGGTGCCCCTCTCCCCTACGGACTACCTTAGTATGTCGGTCGCTGCATCCGCTTAGTATTATCTGCAGCTGAGTAGCAGGATGGGCTCGAAAGCCTTGTAGCACAGGATCTCTCGCTCAACCAACTCTATCGGGCATCCATTTATTTTGATTAGCCCCCGTCCGCGCTTGCAATGAGTCACTGCGACAGCTGTCTTCTTCCGCCCAAAGCACTGCACCAATTCCATAGCTGCCATTGTCAGATCAAAACCCTAGTGCCTCTCTACCTTGGTAAGTCATTTTGATTGTTTGCATACAGTAAGGGTGTGAAGGATCCAGAGAAACCATGGCGAAATTTGAGTACTTGGCAATGAAAACAGACGCTATAAGTAAGATTGTTATCCAGTCTGATCTCAACGAAATTGGGGCGGCTGTTAACAAGCTAGGAAGGCACACTGCAATGGCTGGCAACCATAGTTGTCATTCGCATTCGGTGATTTCCAGAGAAGATCACGGCATCTTGGAACGCAATGATTGCAGGATATGTACAGAATGGACATTGTAAAGAAGCCCTCAAGTTTTACGAACAAATGCAATTTGCAAGGGCAAGGCCAGACTTGAAGACATTTGTCAGTGTCCTCCCGGCATGTGGCAAGTTGGCTGCTCTAGAACAGGGTAAGGAGATTCTTGAATTCATGAACCCGCTCCAGATACAACAAAGAAAACAACGGCAGGCAGTAGTTTCCTCTCAGAGACCATGAACCCACTCCAGATACAGATACAGAGCCAGATCAATCAATTTGTATATGGTAAAATGAGGAGATATTAGGGTTACAGATATATCTCTGTTTGCAGGTCTGATTTAACCCATAATGGTGCTGATTTTTCACCTTCTGTTTGAACAAACTCATCACATTTCTGGGCTTCTCCAGCTGACATCAATGGTTGAAGAAGATGAGGTCCAGGATTGAGCCATGGGTGAACAAGGGCTTTTGCTGCAGTGGGTCGCTTGTCTGGTAAAAAGTCTAATAAGGGAAGAAGAAAATCAGTTAACCCATTTGCTTCTTATTCAGGAAAATGATATTTCTATTGATGAACTTTGTTCAAGGGCCAAAACTCTGTGTGCTGAATGTGTCTCAGGTCACCGTGGCTGTCAAAAAAGTGATTAGAATGCTGTCCACCTAAAGCAATTTTCTTGGGCATCAAACCTAGGAGCTCTATCATTAAACCCAAGAGATCTTGGTCAATGTCAAACTTGCCTTCACTCTCTTGAGGATCAAACAGCGCTTCACCTGTGGCAAGTTCGAATGCAATGCATGCAAAGGACCATATGTCTGCTGAGGTAGAGTATCCAGACTGCAGAAGAACCTCTGGACATTTGTAATTCCCCATTTGAATATTACCTGTAAATTGCCGGTAAGTCCAACAAGCACTACTAAAATCAGCTATCTTGCACTTAAGATCAAGCTCCTTCTCTGCCTTAGAAGGGCTGATTTTTTGGGGTTTTCTATTGTCGTCAAGAGCATTATCCCATATCTTTTTGCTGTCACACATCTCAGATACTTTTTTACATCTTTCTTGGGTTCATCCTCTGCTACATCCTCACACTCTTCTTGCCCTCGTAATTGGACATTTGGCTTTAATATTTCCTTCGGATTTCTTGCTAACCTATCATTGTTGTTCTCACCATGATTTAATGCAGGGGTAGAAATTAAAAATGGCAAAAATACGGAAAATGGGAGCTATTGCACCGTATTTGGCATCTGTGATAGTAGCATTATGAATTAATATCTTGCAGCCTCTCTAAGAAAGTATATAATAATTTCCAAGTCGAGTGTTTTTGTGTCCAGAAATCTGGCTGGGAATAGACTCGAAGGTCCTATTCCAGAGAACATTAGTTCATGTGTTGCTCTTAATTATTTGTAAGTCATATGGCGTTCAAGCAAATGTTTAGAGAATATGCTGTCTCTAAGCTTTTCTATGTTTGATATTGGCTAACTTGGATATGTATAATGTTGTGTAACAAAATTGTGGACCAATTCAATGAACAACATCCATCTCAAAACCGGCAATTGTTTGCATCTGTTTGGGTTCAGTAATACTATTGTGCATAATTATAGCTCTGTACCATTCAAATCATCCAAAGGCATTTACAAAAGGCTCTGCAAACAAAATGAAGCAAGGTGATATAACTAACATGGTTAGACATGATTTCATATTGTATACATTATCAGAAAACAAATCAGAAAGCAATATCTTATTAGAATTTCTTTATTGACACATCTCTTTGTTACATTTAGGTTCTCCAAGATTGGTCACACTGCACATGGACATGGCTCTTCACATGTACGATGGCATAATGAGAATCACAGAAAATCTAAACGAGAAATATGTAATTGGCTATGGTGCTACAAGCACTCTTTATAAATGTGTTTTAAAGAATTGTAAGCCAATTGCTATAAAGAGACTCTACTGTCACTACCCACAAAGCTTGCGTGAATTTGAAACTGGGCTGGAAACAGTTGGAAGCATCAAGCATCAGAATCTTGTGAGTCTGCATGGATATTCGCTTTCTCCACATGGAAACCTGTTGTTTTATGATTACATGGTAAACGGAAGTCTGTGGGACATCCTACACGGTGAGTAAAATGATTATGTTATGAGCAGTCATTAGCACATCACTGAGACTGAAGACATTACTGGGTTTTATCAGCATTGGGCTATAGATGGCCTAGGCATTATTTGAAGTTTGGAAAAATACTATAATATTTTGGATGTATAGTTTCAAGTCTGGAAGCATCAAGCATCGAAATCTTGTGAGTCTACATGGATGTTCGCTTTCTCCACATGGAAACCTGCTGTTTTATGATTACATGGTAAATGGAAGTCTTTGGGACATCCTACACAGTGAGTAAAATGATTATGTTATGAGCAGTCATTAGCACATCACTGAGACTGAAGACATTACTGGGTTTTATCAGCATTGGGCTATAGATGGCCTAGGCATTATTTGAAGTTTGGTAAAATACTAGAATATGTTGCATGTATAGTTTTGACACTTTGTTTTGTTCTTGGAAGCTGCTTGAATGTAAAATTCCATGATTCCTTTGTGAAAGAGGAATCATCAAAAGCACACTTCACGATCCAAGGATGCTTGGCAATTTCACTTGTTACCGTTTGATAGGCTAGCAGAAAACTCTCATATTTTACAACAATAATTCCTTTCAATAATTTGACCTATCGCCAATTGGAAAAAAATACACATGATTATCTGAAATTAGCCCAGGTGGATTGGCAAGGTCCTGTTTATAACTTTATTCTCTAGTTGTTCACGAGAAGCTCTACTTGCATTTAAGAGTGCTATTGGAAATTCAGCAACTTTGAATAGCTGGATGGGAAGAGAACCATGCTTACGATCATGGATTGGTGTCCGTTTGCAGGTTTGATTTAACCCATAATGGTGCTGATTTTTCACCTTCTGTTTGAACAAACTCATCACATTTCTGGGCTTCTCCAGCTGACATCAATGGTTGAAGAAGATGAGGTCCAGGATTGAGCCATGGGTGAACAAGGGCTTTTGCTGCAGTGGGTAGCTTATCTGGTACAAAGTCTAATAAGGGAAGAAGAGAATCAGTTAACCCATTTGCTTCTTGTTCAGGAAAATGATATTTCTGCTGAAGAATTTTGTTCAAGGGCCAAAACTCTGTCTGCTGAATGTGTCTCAGGTCACCATGGCTATCAAAAAAGTGATTAGAATGCTGTCCACCTAAAGCAATTTTCTTGGGCATCAAACCAAGGAGCTCTATTATTAAACCCAAGTGACCTTGGTCAATGTCAAACTTGCCTTCACTCTCTTGAGGATCAAACAGCGCATCACCTGTGGCAAGTTTGAATGCAATGCATGTATAAGACCATATGTCTGCTGAGGTAGGGTATCCAGACTGCAGAAGAACCTCTGGACATTTCTAATTCCTTGTTTGAATATTACCTGTAAATTGCCGGTGAGTCCAGCAAACACTACTAAAATCAGCTATCTTGCACTTAAGATCAAGCTCCTTCTCTGTCTTAGAAGGGCAGATTTTTTGGGGTTTTCTATTGTCGTCAAGAGCATTATCCCATATCCTTTTGCTGTCACACATCTCAAATAGCTTTTTTACATCTTTCTCCAGTTTATCCTCTACTACATCCCCACAATCTTCTTGCCCTCATAATTGGGCCTTTTGCTTTAATATTTCCTTCGGATTTCTTGCTAACCTATCATTGTTGTTCTCGCCATGATTTAATGCAGGGGTAGAAATTAAAAACGGTAAAAATTCAGAAAATGGGAGCTATTGCACCGTATTTGGCAACTGTGATAGTAGCATTATGAATTAATATCTTGCAGCCTCTCTAAGAAAGTATACAATAATTACAACCCAAGTGTTTTTGTGTCCAGAAATCTGGCTGGGAATAGACTCGAAGGTCCTATTCCAGAGAACATTAGTTCATGTGTTGCTCTTAATTATTTGTAAGTCATATGGCGTTCAAGCAAATGTTTAGTGAATATGCTGTCCTCTAAGCTTTTCTATGTTTGATATTGGCTAACTTGGATATGTATAATGTTGTGTAACAAAATTGTGGACCAATTCAATTAACAACATCCATCTCAAAACCGGCAATTGTTTGCATCTGTTTGGGTTCAGTAATACTATTGTGCATAATTATAGCTTTGTACCGTTCAAATCATCCAAAGGCATTTACAAACGGCTCTGCAAACAAAATGGAGCAGGGTGATATTACTAACTTGGCTAGACATGATTTCATATTGTATACATTATCAGAAAGCAATATCTTATTAGAATTTCTTTATTGACACATCTCTTTGTTACATTTAGGTTCTCCAAGATTGGTCACACTGCACATGGACATGGCTCTTCACATGTACAATGGCATAATGAGAATCACAAAAAATCTAAACGAGAAATATATATAATTGGCTATGGTGCTACAAGCACTGTTTATAAACGTGTTCTAAAGAATTGTAAGCCAATTGCTATAAAGAGACTCTACAGTCCCTACCCACAAGCTTGTGTGAATTTGAAACTGAGTTGGAAACAGTTGGAAGCATCAAGAATTGGAATCTTGTGAGTCTGCATGGATATTCACTTTCTCCACATGGAAACCTGTTGTTTTATAATTACATGGTAAACGGAAGTCTGTGGGACATCCTACACGGTGAGTAAAATGATTATGTTATGAGCAGTCATTAGCACATCACTGAAACTGAAGACATTACTGGGTTTTATCAGCATTGGGCTATAGATGGTCTAGGCATTATTTGAAGTTTGGTAAAATACTATAATATGTTGAATGTATAGTTTTGAGTCTGGAAGCATCAAGCATCGAAATATTGTGAGTCTGCATGGATATTCGCTTTCTCCACATGGAAATCTGTTGTTTTATGATTACATGGTAAACGGAAGTCTGTGGGACATCCTACACGGTGAGTAAATTGATTATGTTATGAGCAGTCATTAGCACATCACTGAGACTGAAGACATTACTGGGTTTTATCAGCATTGGGCTATAGATGGCCTAGGCATTATTTGAAGTTTGGTAAAATACTATAATATGTTGGATGTATAGTTTTGACACTTTGTTTTGTTCTTGGAAGCTGCTTGAATGTAAAATTCCATGATTCCTTTGTGAAATAGGTATCATCAAAAGCACACTTCACTACCAAGGATGCTTGATAATTTCACTTGTTACCTTTTGATAGGCTAGCAGAAAACTCTCGCATATTTTACAACAATAATTCCTTTCAATAATCTGACCTATCACCAATTGGAAAAAAATGCACATGATTATCTGAAATTAGTCCAGGTGGATTGACAAGGTCCTGTTTATAACTTTATTCTCGAGTTGTTCATGAGAACGAAACTACAAATTGTGAACAATATATTAGCTAAATGGAATGAAATTCTCTTGTTGGGTCCCTCAAGGGGGGTCTTATGTATGCCACTCTGGTGATTGGCTTGGCTGTGACCAAAAAATGAACCTTTACCTTGTACACATACACTAGCATATGCACAAACACACTTGCATGACTTTTTTCGTTTTCAATCGGGAATTGTCTACATTGGTCTTATGGTCAAATTGAAATTGGCATGATAACTTTTTAGTAGTATTTGCTTGTGTTATCTTTTTGCTAGGAGAATATAGTTTTAGCAATCTTGCAAAACAAAAACATAACTCTTGTATCTTTTACTAATTTCAGCTGAAGCTCTACTTGCATTTAAGAGTGCTATTGGAGATTCGCCAACTTCCAATAGCTCGATGGGAAGAGAACCATAATTACAATCATGGATTGGTGTCCAATGTACTGGGTGTTGGTATCCAAATTCGTTCTCCCTTTCAAGCCAAGCAGCAACACAGATTCAACAGGAAGCTTAGAGGCAGATAGATCATAAATGTGTATCGTTTTGTAGCCGGGGAGGAAATCTAACTGACCCTTTGTTACTTGGATTTGTGGAGAGATGGATAACACCTTAAAAGGATGTGATCTTGTCCTAACTATTCTAGGTTGTGCCTTTCAACCAAGGTAAGAGAACCTATTTTGTAACCTCTGTTATTAAAGGAGACGCAGATGCCTTTCTTTTGCACAAATTTTATAGAGAAGACCTTGGCGAAAATATGATCAACACACCAAATCTGACTCTCACGAGTTGTCACTTCCAGATTATGGAGATATTTTCAACACAAGGCTAAGGTTACTGAAGACATTTGGAATCCTGATTTGTTCTACATACTTTAGCAAATGGATTTTGTTCTTCTGTGGATATACAAAACAAAACAGGGGTAGTTCAGGGTAGGATTGATTATTTGAATAATTTTTTGGTGGGAGATCAACAAGATAGATTGGACTTTGCCATATCCTTGAGAAACTTCACAACAAATGGAGAACTCAATAATAGAAAGCTTCAAAAATAGTTAAAACATTCCTTCAACCAGAAGGTGTGCATCAATGGAGGCCCAGACATGCACTTTTTCACACAATCTTTGAGATTCTAGCACGAAGGCTCGAGTTAGAAGACCCAATAAAACATCAAAATCTATGATCAGTCACGCCTGAGGTACACCCAGAGGCTTACAAACAATCTCTGTCAACAAATGAAAAAAAAGTGATTTTAAATCGTTTATTTCATTCCCAGATGAAAGCTCTTCTAAAAAATGAAATTGCATATGCCACTAAACGATCACAAGGATTGAGATCTGTGTGATTCAAAGAGATTCTGATACAAGATTGCAATAGGAACAAAAAAAACTACTTACAGACATTCTAAAAGTGAAATAAACACAAAATTTGCCAGAGATTTGACACAAATTAACTAAAAATTTATCAGATTCATGAGCAGGGGAGAGTTATTTAAACAATATCAGAGCTTGTTGATGGCTATACACTTGTAACCAACTCAACATGAAGGAAAATCTAACACAAAGGAAGTTAACCTGGTTTCTCAGAGGATGAGCTTTTCTCAAAAATTTCTCGTGAAAATGAACTCCCGACCATTTGCAAGAGTAATCTCATTACATTTATAATACACCCTTTACATCCAATTCCCCCCCCCCCAAAAGAGGAATATTCGAAGCACCTTTGTTGCACATATGGGATCATGATTTGTAGAAAGTGACATTCAACAGACTCGCAAAACAGTTGCCAGGTGTTTTCAAAAAGGTAAATCATTGCAAATATTTGCATCATTGTTTTAACAAATATTTGCATCATTGTTTTAACTGGAGGCATATTCTTCACCCTTGGCGCCTGCAGCACTTTTTCCCCTCAAAAGAGAAGAATATTCGAGGGACCTTTGCTTGCTACCAATTTGTTTCAAACAGAGACATTTAACAAAATTCAGATCCGAAATCTGCCAAGTGGACCAACTATGAGCCGATCATGTCTCTGGGGCCCTCGAATAATGACTAGGACGCCATGCCACAACTTTTCAAGAGTCCCTTTAATCATTTCATCCCTTTTCCTCTGAAATTTTACTCTGTAACTTCTGGATCTGGCATCTTGCTTTCTCGCACGAGCCCGAGCAAAAAATCCATCTCAAAAGTACTTCAGATTTACAAATCAAACTCCCAAATTGATTCAATTGAACCTTGTAGACCCAAACAACACAAATTTGCCAAAACTTTGATGAAGAATGATGCAAAGATGCGTCTCCAAACATCCTGGAGCTTTAATGGTGGCAAAATCAAATGAAATGCACAGCTACCGTTGATCCTACATGTAATGCCCGTTCGGCGTGTACCCTAGTTCTTGTCGCAATGACCCTTTTTGTTGAGTGTCGAATGACTGTGTGATTCCCGTTGACTTAGATCTTGTCTCAGTGATGTTTTAGAACCTTCCCTCTCCTTCTTGCGTTCTCAAGTCGTCATTGACACCTCTGTGTGTGGACTGTGTAATGTCCTGTGCGTTAACCTAATTAAAGAAGGATCTTGTTGTCGCATGGTTAAGTTGGATCATTGGTCATTATTGGCGTGAGTAAAAATTATTTATATTTATAGTATATAATGATAACAATGTTGTTTTAATTTAATTATCGTTAAGCGATTTTATTGTTTGGTTGGTCGCTTTGTAGAATGAACCCCATTCCGCACTGAGGAAGGGATTACTCGCCTTGGTACCATGGTCGTTCCTTGCTTCGTATTTGTTTTTGAATGTCAACCTCTAGTTTTCTTCGCTTGGTTGCTTAAGCCTATTCACATGTTGTTTTAATCATTGTGAGTAATGGATAATTCGACTCTTACTTCCTCTTGCTTGCTCGTCTGTATGCGATTTAATCTTCTCGGGTTGAATAGTAATCATACAAAATTTCTTATACCTTTTAGCTTATGTGAATTATATGGAGAAAACTATTGTAATAATAAATGAATTCGTATCAATTATATTATTTTTATTTGTGTAAATAAATTATAAAATTTTGTGTTGAATTATTAAAGCCTTTTAGGCCACGTTACTCATCCAGAGACTTGTAATTTTGTCACGGTCAGTTTTATCTCCTTCTTGGCGTGGGGTTTGGTTCACCACCAGTTGTTTAATCATTTTTTTTTTTGCATTGATGCCATGCTTGGCGTGGGCTGGAGGGAATTCTTTTTTTATTGTTGTTGGGGGCCTCATTTGTGTTGACTGGCTGCATGGAGGGTGGAGTTATTAAAATCTAGCCATGTGTTGTTACTGCTTTGCAACCAACTTAATAAAGAAAACATATTTTTTTTGCTCTTCTCCTTCCATGTGCCATTCTTTTTCCTTTGCCTAGCTATGCAATCAACTAGTTTGTAGCTGGCGGTTGGTGGAAGGACCTGTTATCCCTTTTATTGTTCTTCAATGCGTATAGGTGGAGGGTGGGCACGTTTTTTTTCTTGGGCTGCAGGCCCTTGGAAGGAGGGAAACGTTTGGGTGCTGTTTTTTTCCTTTCTGCGCAGTTTTGTTCCTTTTTCCTGCTAAACGAACCCTCTTCCTTTTTTTTTGTTTTCTCCTCCTCTGCGACTTGGGCGCAGTGATGGGTTTGATTTGGTGGTTATAGATGAAGCTACAGGCTAGTAGGCGTGTTACCTCCACTTTCATTGGGTGCTGCGAGGTGTGTTCTGGTCGGGGATCCACAGCACGGCCTGCACAGTAAATAGCCAGGCAGCAGGCATGTTGCAGTATAGTAGAAGCCTTTGTGAGTGCTTCCAACAAGCAGGTTGTCCAACTATATTGTTATCTGTTCTGTATCGAATGCACCCTCAAATTCAGGATTCTCCTTCAAGATATTTTTATCAAAATCGACTATGTGACAGTGAGAGTGTTACCAGGAGACCTGATGAAAATTATTGCAAAGATTCTCTATTGAGACCTTACTTGTTTTACGATGTAACTCATGGAAGAGAATCTCATAGAGGTGGATCTGTTTCATATCAGAATATTCATGAAGCACAAATTGCCTTGCGGCTTGCTCAAGCCATTCTTGGGTGTGCTTATGGACTGTGTTTGGTAAATGAATCTTTGGATATTGTTGAAAACTTGAATTTGATAGTTTTGGTCTCAATGGCATCGTTTAGGAGAACATTATGTCCTGCAACACATGAACGCTCTCTTCAAAATGGAGATATATTTTCTGTTTCGTCGCCTTCACACAAATTTTTGTCTCCGTTGGGTCATTCCACTTCAGCTGCTCCACCGACTACGGCCTCTGTTTTCTCATAAATTGGTTTTCTGCCAGTTTGGGTTGTGGTTTCTTATGTTCGTGCCTTTCTAATAGGCATTCACCCATCAAAATTATCTCAGTCTTCAGAGAGATCTAAGGAAAAAGTGCAGGTTTGGAAAAGGCCATTACCTCAATTTTTTTCTTGTGTTTTTTCTTGGGCTTTTGATTGGGTTCACCCCTTTTAGCATGGAGAGTTTTTCTGTAAATCTTGCCTCCAAGCACCAAGATTTTTGCATTTGAAATAAAAACAACAGAAGCAACAAATCCCCAGCAAGAATTCGGTCAAGTTGGAAACAGAGGAAGGACTATTGAAGCTATAAAAGTGGAGAACCCAAAGAATTTGGAATTAGAGGTTCAGCAGGAGAAAGAAGCTTGCATGAGGAATCTATGTGCTGAGGAAGAGAAGTTGTGCAGGTTGTGTTGCTGTTGCCCGAGCCCTGGTCGACGTGGTTGTTGGTTGGAAGAATTCTAATCAGGCATGTTAAATCTACTCCTTGTAATAGTTTTCTACCTTCTTTCAGTATCTTGAAATGAATATTCTTTCCCCTTGAATGGTGCCTAGACAAAATGTTTTCGTGGTTGTTTAAATCGTTGCCTGAATGTGTTGGCTGTTCCTTTAAATCTCGTTCCAATTTCACTGGTTTTGCTTGGAATGTTCTTTTCCTCTCTTATAGCTTACTCTATTTATATTTGTCTAAATGGGCTACTGCAATTTTGAGTGATGCAATCTAGTTCGTAGGGAAGGAAACATTTTAGAGTTTCGTTTGCTTATATGACTCTCTTTTAAAATAATTTTGTGATGGTATTTATAATTGAAGGCTTACTATATGGAAGGTTAAGCCTTCATATCTCTATTTGGTTGAATAAATACGTATTTCCTGTTTAGGGCTCTCCTGTTTTGCTAAAAGGTACATTAATAGTGACGTTGTGTTCTAAAACTTGTTTAAGCCTGTGGGCATTCCTTACTTTTTGTTTAATTAGAAAATGGCATTAGGGTTTTGTTTTAGAACTGTACATGGTTGACTTTTGTACCCAGTTCTAGAGGATGAATAACCTGACATCTATTTTGGCCTCTACGTGTTGAGAGAATTACTATACCTACTTCCTGGTTCAAACTCTTGTTTGATTAAAGTAAGGGGGAAACATTGTAAGTTTTATTGAATGAAATCTCTACAATTTTTATTAAGGGTCGCAAGCAAGCTATTAATAGCTGGACTGAAACAAAAGTTGTAGGTGAATCCATGGTATTGGACTCGTGAACTCGTTTCCTGTTAGATGACAGCTGATTTCAGTGATAATATAATAGGTGGCTATTATATTCATCTGTTTGATATTTGCTAGACATTTCCTTGATAAGCCCACATGGATCGGGTAAAATTTCCATCTTCTATACCATTGGCAAGGAGCTCATAGAACTTCTAGGCCTGACTGCACTGCGTAACCTTCCTGATGGATATGTGTGTTGGTTCTTATTTTTGTGCTTGCACTCGTGGTAAGGTCTTTTGAGTCTGGGGCATCGCTGGTGTATTACCCACCATGTATCGAATCCCTTTGTTTTCGAACTCGAATATCTTATTCTTCAAACTTGGTTACTAAAAGTCCCATTTTGTGGCTTTGTTAAGGAAATCAATTTTTATTCTTATTTTAAAATACTTATTGACATTGTCGGAAATATATAAAAATTATTAACGACTTTTGGGTTTAGCCTTCCCTTATATTATGTAGAGAAGTTGACGATTAGGATAAAGTTTGTTGGTAGAATAATGGCCCTTTTTGTGTCTCATTTGTACGCGTTTGGAAAAGTGGATTTGTTTTGGTTAACTAGTAATACGTTTAAGAAATCCTATAAGAAGGTAGTGGTAAAACTCCTTGGTTAAAACTGAAACTGTTAGTTGTTTTTCTTTTATAGATGGCGTCGAACCCATATTACTATGAAGCCTCCCCTAGAGATGGGAGATTTGGATAACGTCATTTTGTTTCGATACGCCTATAATCATAATTAGTATGTTTTGTCTTCTCTTGGACCTCTTTAGATGGATGGATTGAGTATTGGTTTCCAATCACGTAATCTATAGGATTACATGAAGGAAATATCAACACTCTTGACTTTCTTGTTCCTAACCCATAAGGTCTTGCCTTGATTTATGTGATTTTGTTCTTACTGGTATTTTGACTTTCTCCTTGTTGGATGGTTTAGATTTCTTTCTCATGCGAATAATTTTGGAGTTGTGGGTTGTGTTTTAATCCATTTTTGAATTAGAACATTCCTTTCTTGATATTGTTAAATGTTAGCTTACTGTTGCAATGTGTAGCCTTAACATGCTCAGTTCTCGCTGAACTGATTCTAGCTAGTATTTGTGCAGATGGATTATGCGAGTAGATTAAAGGAAAGAGTTGTAAAGGTTTCATCAGTGCAATTTATGAAGTTCCTTGTAAAAATGTCCAATGTGAGGTAAATTTTGTAATAGTGCTTGCAAAGGAGTTTAGAAGACCTCTTGCCTTGGGTTGTTCTAGAAATTGCGTGATGATGTTGTCTTGTCCTTCTGTAGGTAAACTGGTAACTTACCTTTGTGAGAAATGGTATTCAATCTTTACATTGATATGAGTATTGTAAAACTTTGATCTTGAGAATAAATTGTCAAGTTAAATCTTTCTAAGACTAAGTGACAATATATTATAAGTAAAGTAAAATGGGTCGGTTAACCCTTAAAGAAGCTAAACAAAAATAATAATTTTATATTCAACAAATAAATGTAGAGGTGATCTATTTGAAATCAAATAATTCCATGAGTGATCAAAATGAAACCATCCTTTGTGAAGTAAAAATTTTATAACTTGATATCCCTAGCTACACTAGCGAACATTATCCTTTTTATGGTGAATTCTTAGAATGATCCTAAGGTGAAACAAATTGTTAGTTGATATAAGATAATAAGATTTAATAAGTAGGAGGAATCGGTTTCGAAACCATGCAATCTGTCTCTCAACCTTTTGAAAGGTAAATTGTTTTCTTTTGTAAAAATCATCCAGTAAAGCCTAAGTAAAATATTTAATAATTTTCGATAAATCCTCAAGCTTCAATAAAAACCGGGTTAATAACTAATGAGGTCATAAAGATGAATTCAACTCGACCTTCTTCCTCTAGCCTGTTTTTTTTTTAAGGTGCTTGGTAATCTTTCTCTTGAGTATGTTGAAAGCGAATCCATATTGTAATAAGGTTATGAGCGAGTTTTAGTAGCATAAGTGAGGATAGATGGCATTGTGGAATTAAATTACCTCCTTTATTAAATAATTGAATTAAACAAATAAATGTCATAATAGAGAAGATTTAAAGTTAATTACTCAGTGAAAAAGGAATAAACTTAGCTTGGTAAGATGAATTGTATGAATCATATCTTGAGTCTCCTTGAAAACGTAAGCTAAGAATTGCAAGATGTCTTATTAAAATAAATAACCCTCAAGAATATCTCATTGTGGTTGGCCCTAACTGTAAGTGTGTTTTGTGGTTGGACTTCTATGTTGTCATGTCTAAAAGAAAAGTAAATTGTCCTTGATAGGTGTGAACGTTTCCGTGCTGCCTTTATGGCCATCCTTGTATCAAGTTGTTCACAGTGTTAGTTGTATCCTTGGTGACGACATGACGTCATGTTATGTGTCAAGCAAGTCAAAAAAAAAAAGTTATCCTGTATTTCACTGTGTTGTTCGTGTGTGATTACAAATTTTATCCCTAGTTTCCAAAAAGGCAAAAGTTCCATATTTTCCCCGCGGGCCCGCACCTTCATTTCTCCGCCTACTACGTGTCTCAATGGCGCACTTTGAGATGGTCCCGAAAAGTAGAGACCCCAAACAAGCGCGGGCCCAACACGTGTCTGAAAGATCCCCAAGTGGATCTTGGTTGTTCTCCAACAATTTAAAGCAATTAAAAATACCCAAAAGCTGATTTTTGACTATTATGGCAATCACACTAATACAGATCTGATTTTATGTGAAGAAGTGCGACTAGGATTTGAATTGGAAACTAGTTTAAAACTGACCCCCAAACAGATCTGAAGCTTGTGCAATAATAAATATGATTGAAACCAGATTTTATGGGCATAAATCGACTTAAAAATACTCAGAATGCTGCAGATTTAAAGAGACTGTAATAGTAATATAAATCCATCCATAATAATGAAAGTACCTTCTCTTGAGCTGTAAAAATGCATACAACAGATGGCAGCAAAGATCAGACCTTGGAACGTCTTCAAAACATCACATAACAGCCAAGAATGAGTCGTTTCATTTGAGAAAATCAGTACAGCACTGCTGCAACACTGGTCTTCAACTTTTATTGCAAAAACACCTCAACTACTGCTAGAAAATACTAAAATTCTATGTAAGCTCTGTGGAAAATCCAGTATAGAAATTCCTCCTAATCTCCAAGAGGGTTTTCGTCCTCTAGAAGTAATATGCTAAGGGTTTTCGTCCTTAGAATACTGTAATACAAAAGCACCAGGCTTAAGATCAAGTTCAGAATTGATAAAATGATTTATGGTGTCCTACCCAAGCCGCCCCCTCTCCTTTTATAGGAAAAATATTGCAAAATAACCTTTTCATCTTCCAATAAGAAAAGAGGGCCAAAATACCCTAAAAACATGCCCAAACCAGGTCGCACTTTTCTAGGGATGACTCCTAATGTTTATTTTGGCTTCTCATGCCAAGTCGCACTTTCCTTGGGAGGTGTAATAACTTTTATCTTTTCTAAACTCTATTTCCCTTTTTTGTCCAAGGCGCATTCTTACCTAGGGATGACACAAAAATGGCATGGGTCTTGTTTCTACTTTCCCTATAAAGGATACAACATAATATTAGACCCAATGCACCCCTTTAGAGATTACAAATTTATTATTAAGTCAAATAAATTAATACAAGTACCTTATTAATATTTTATTTTTTTTGCACTTTATAATAACTCATTGTGACTTAAGTCACCCTTATATTTTTCCTTTGGCCATCGGGTCGACAAAATGGGCTAAAGGTCTTCGATTTGGAAAAGGGGACATTACAATGTCTTAGTCCGGCAAAGTCTCCAAGTGTCCTCCTGGCGCTTCTTCAAAATAAAACTCAAGGGCCGGCCCCCAATCATGCGCAGTCCCGCCACGTGTCCCAAGCCCCTTTAGGAAGTTGCGTGAAAAGTCTAAGTACGGGAAAGTCTGGCGGAAGCCTCCACATGGACATGTTTTGTGTTGAAGTGAGCCTTAGAATTTTTAAAGTGCCCTGCAAAGCCACATCCAACCAGAAAGGGCCACTTTTCAACTGATGCCAAGAAGTAATTTTGACCGGGAAATTACACCCGTCAAACCGTAAAATGCAAAACAACCACCATTTGAGCCCGGGGAGACAGAAAACATAACAGAGGCCGCAATCTAAAAAATTTTAATGACAAATGGGGCAAGACAAATTTGAGCACTAACACTGGGAAATATCAAAATTCCCGTCATTTCTTTGTAATTTTTTCTTCTTCTTGGAGCTGCATTTGTTTGTTCCATGCAGCCACCCATACACAGATCCTAGAACCAAACTTCGATATGCCAACATTGATGTTTTCAAGCGTATAAGATACCTGATATCCAATGATCACGTTCAGGGATACATTGGGTCTTAGAAGATGCTGCTGTTGTACTTAAATAGTCTTCAAATCTACTTGTAAAATGTTATGGAGATTCTTCCATGTTGGAATGGCTTAATAGGCTCTTTTTCTAGTGAATTCTACACAAAATATAACTTTGGCTGTTAGGCACTTGCATATAAAGTTAAAAAAAATGAGCTGGATTTTTTTTCCCGGCTTAGGCGTTTCTTATTGGGTGGTTAATCTTTGAGTTTGGAAATGACATTCGTACAAGTTGCCTTTATGTTCTTTGTTTCGATTTTTACTATCATACACAGGAATTAAATTTTATGTACTCAGTAGCAATGTACAGTTTTGTCTTGAAATGTTCGGTAAATACAGACATTAAATTATTTATATCTACTAATAGTTAGTGTATATCATTAGCAAGTCAGAAAAATGGTGCAGATACATATTTTAATGTATATTACTGTTGCAAACTGTATTTTGTTCATATCATAATATCAAACTTGATTTGCATCTGCAACTGGCATAGTTATCATGTTCTGCACACTAAGCATTCTGAAATCCCCCTGATTGTGACAGATGAGATGCCAGTTATTCATTACCATTCAGCATCATAATGTTCCCACAATTCGAGGTTCTTCGTGGAAAAACATATAGGGGAATTGTCAAAGAAAAATGATAGAGTCAAATTCAATTGATGCCCTTATTTGCCCTTAATTGTCTGCAGGACGTGCTGGCAATCTAAAGCACTGAAGGCAGTGCTGACATGCTGGACAGTGAAATCCAAGGATGATTCTGGGCTGGAGCAAGATGGATGCTTTGCCACTCCCAATTGTAAATACAAAATTAGGGGGTTATGAAGTTTTCAAAACAAGCTCTGACAAATCTGAGGAAGAATGGATTGATGGAGAATTGCCTAACAATGTAGTTTCTTTGATTTTGATGCCCATTGCTCCAGGATCCTTACAAATGCAAGATATAAGCTAGTACTCCAGACAGTCGAGCTCAATATATAGCTCGTGAAGTAACTGCCTATTCAAGGAATTGTCTCAAGCACACTTTGATCAGTATTATTAATGTCCATGTCATCTGTTCACGGGTTTGCATATTAATTTTCATCTACCATTGTAAAAGTTGGATGATAATTATCTGTAAGTGGACATTTGTAAGTAATTTGGCATTGGCATGTTAAGTCTTCCTCGATGTAAAAATTGACAATTTCTTAACCTGCAATTGTTCTAAGCCTACTTATAACAGTCTCAAAAAATTGCACCCTGAATGTGCAATAACAACCAGGCCTAACGAGACAATATGCATGTATACAATTGACGGTCACATCATGTTTCTTACTGGAGTATGCTGACGGGAAGTCTGTTTTGTAGACAACTTTCTGAAGTTTTAGGAGGCAGCTTGGTAAGATTTCATAGTTGGTTAATTCCACGCTAGAAATGCCCCTTGCAAGGAAAACAAGGGCCACAGTATTTGGCATGTTCCTCGTCGTTGAGCATGGAGCAGGCAAATGTTGAAACAGTTGTCGTTTGAAAACAATGGCATGTTATCTACATGATGTCTATGCGTAATTTAGTTTTGACATTTCCATTAAAGTCCTTGAATGTTAAGTTGCAAGTCGGAAACCAGCAGAGATATTGGGATTGTAATACATATGTTCCGGTTGGCCTTGCTTTGTACCAAGAAACGGCCCTAGAGCAGGTGTGGACCATGCTTGGAAGTTGCCAGAGTTCTAAAGCCAATTTCTGTGAAGTGAAAATGAGGTACAGAGAGGAAGTTAATGGTATTTTGGCCAACTCAAGTGACATCCCGAGAAGTAATTACAAACTTCACATGGTAAGCTACAAAAGTAATTAATGATATTCTTGTGTAGATTTAACAACTTAGAGAGTATTGGATTTGTGACAAACCAGATGTACGTATGTGATTACACAATATTGTCCCCTGGGGGCTTTTAAAATGCACTAACCAGGAAGATCCTGAAGTCCTCATTGGTGCTACCAAAACTCACGCATAAATTCCGAAACACATCATGCACTGAATATTTACCCTACAGTAAAATGGGCAATCTATAGTTGCCCAGCGACACATATGGACATGTTGTTCAGCAATATCGATCAGCCATGCGAGATGGGAACAAGGTGTGGTCTCGTGGACATGTGATAAATGAAAAACCATTAAACAGCAGATTTAGAGCAGAGAGCATGCAAATAATTTATTGGGGGAAAAAATTCGGGAACTTGCAGATTGCATTAAGGACAAGGAAATAAATAACAGTAATTCAAAATAGATCTGCAATGAATAGATGTTTAAAGGAGGTATGCTGACATCTCGATACAGACATTGTAATTTCTGGCCTGAAGATTTCAGAAAAAGGTTTCTCTTAGCTCTTTTGTTGTACTGGCTGCACACACCATCTCAAACCAATACCGCTACAAAACCAAAGAGGAGAAAAACTGCTGGCAATTCAAACACTAGCAATACTTGGAACACTACCTTGACCACCAGAATTGAAGGTCGTGGTCCCATAGAGGGGGGCTGACCTTTATTTTCTTAGCAGGTCCAATGCACTAAGAAAAATGCAAGATTCTTTTTCGAATATTTAGTGGTCCCACGAATATGTATTATGCTGTGCTGCTTTGGTCCAGAAGCATTCGGAGGTGAGGGATCTTTAGAGGATTACACTTCAAACAAGTTGATCCGAATTTTTTATTAAATTTAAAATCCTGCAAAAACAATATTACTCACTGATGCCATGTGCACAAAAAGTCCCTAAGATAGGTGGCAGACATGGAAGGCCTTCCTTTGAACCACCCTAAGCTCCCAGGGTTGGCCAAAAGTTTCCATCCACCACCTTACCAAATTCGGAGCTCCTCCTTTAATCGAAAGATTACACTCAATGCTCAGCCCCCTTGATCTATATTGCTTTCCACTGCATAGGGGACCAAGGCTCTTGAGTATGTGAACACTGCCCAATACTTGAACACTATTTTGCATTTAAAATATCCAATACTTGATGGAATAAAAACTAAAATTTTGATTATTGAAGTTCAAAAGTTTTTTTTTTTATAAACCATATGCACACATAGGGTCAACATCTAGGGAAGTATTGCTTAGTACACAATAAATACTTGATTGGTACTTTCATTTTCTACAATAAAAGACTCATTTGTTCAAAGTATAAATACAACATATCAGTTGACAAACCCATCATATCTATTTAATGGGTTGAATATTTCTCTTTCCAATTCATCTCTTTCCATATTCCAAGTTGGGTTGTTCAATCACCAGATCTTTCATATCCAGACTTTAATACATACCTGCAAAAAAAGAGGGAACCTTCTTCTCAAGATTCAAATTCATCCATTAAAAACACAAATAAAATTGTACACTTGAAGGTAAAAAATAAATATGAATATCAAATCAAATAATTTCAGCCACAAGATCATCTCAAAATCAATTTCAACCTTTGATTAAAAAGACCCTACACCTTGATCCATGTCTTATATTTTGATTGGATACTCTCTCCCCTATGTTGGTATTATATATTCACTTTCCTAGTCTTGTTTACTGCTGATTTACTTCTGTAGGGTGCCTGATTACAGTGGATTTTATAAGAAGAGATTACTTCTATCAAGTTTTGAAAGGAAAGGTCCAACAAAGCAAAAATTGCAGGTTAGTTTTCATACCTACTGCTGTATAATTTCTAGAGCATGAGTTTCTTGTTATCCAGATGAATGCTGAGAATGTCTCCCAAATCCCTAGAGGTGTGACAGAAATCTCATAAAGTAGCTATCAAACAACTTCAAGAGGACACTTAAATAGGTAACAAATAGTCCAAATTTATTACTTAAGGCCTTTTTCCACTGGAATGTATTCATATATAACCTCAACTGGCTGTTTTCTTTGATATAAGCTAACGTATACCTTGCACTTTTGCTGAAAGCATGTTGTGATCTACTTTTTGTTTGACCAAAGATCTATTCAATTAAGTTAGAATTAGACATAACAGATTGCTGAGTAGAACTGCAAGTTTATGGACTGATTTCTATTTAATTTATCAAAAATTGGCCCATTTTGCAGAGCACATTAAAAAAATATTAAGATTGGAATTGAGTGATTCTTGATCATAGCATCCTAGCTTAAATTTAATTCTGTGAACATCTATTAGATAATGGCTTTATGTTTTCTCCCTTAAAGTACCTTAAAAGCAAATAATATTAACTTCACAATAGAATTAGTCACTTCAGAATGTAGCATGAGTTTATTTTGAGATATTTTATTTGATCGATCATATGTAAGCAAATAATATTACAATATGATTCGAAATTAAAGGCTTAGGATAAAAAAATTGTTTAATTATAACTAGATGTCAAATTGGTGATCCTACATGGCAAGGAATTGGCTCCATGGACTTGTGATCATATAGCCTGAAGTCTCTTGTTATCCAGTTGAAGTATTTTCCTTACTTATTTGACAAGAGAACTATTAATTTCACAATGTCTTCCCTTATTACCCATCTGGACATAGTGAGGGGGATAGGCCTTTTCTAAAAATAAGTCATCTATAGATATATCAAGAATGTGTTGGACATATCAATTGGTATCATCCTCAACCCATAAACATCTGCAAAATATAGAGAACTGAATTTTCTCACAAACAACATCCACTGCATCCTATAAAATTGAAAAACTGAAATTCAAACCATTATCAATATCCACAAGGATTAATGGTAGTGAATATAACTCGTAGTACAGTGTAGGTAAGAGAGAAAATCATCTAACATACGTGAGCCAAAACATCTTCACCTTTAGAAATAGAGAATGTAACAAAAGTCCAAAACAGCTCAAACATATTTCAGAGTTGTTGCTTCACCTAAGACGTCATTGGCTTCACCTAAGGATGCAATAGATCAAACATATGTCCATCACATTCTTTATATATCTCTCACTAACTCTATAAGATATAAAATCTGTACCATTTAATACAAAACAAAAATATGTAACTCTATGTGAACACTGCCCAATACTAAAGAGATAAGATAAAGAGTTTTCAAACTACAGAGATAAGATAAAGAAATGTTTATTTATAGTTAGCTGTAAAATTGATAAACCTACATGACAAGGAATTGGCTCGATGGACCCGTGAACTTAGGGTGTTGACATAATGGCCCTACTCCCAGAAATTAAAGATATAGGATAGAAAAATGTTTATTTATAGGGGAGAAGGGCTAGTATGCGGACACCCTAAGTTCACAGGTCCATGGAGCCAATTCCTTGCCACGTAGGATCACCAATTGTAATATTATTTGCTTACATATGATCGATCAAATAAAATATCTCAAAAAAAACACATTTACTGGTGGAGACCCGAAGTGGTTCACACAACGGGACAGGTGTTGAGCATTTAATTTGAAATAAAAGAGGGAAACAGTATCTGTCCTCCTCATCTTGACGCGCGTAATAGATAAGCCACAATGAAATGATCAACCACCATTTACCAGCGCTTGTTTTGGACACATTCCAAACTGGTTTGCTCAACCACCATTTACCAGACTATTCCATGGCGTGTTTTGGAGTCATTTCAGACTGTTTTGCTCAATCACCATTTATTTAGAAGAGTTTAGGGGAGAAGGGCCAGTATGCGAACACCCTAAGTTCGCAGGTTAAGTGAACCAAATCCTTGCCACGTAGGAGTGATAGTATGCCAGCTAGGTATAAATAAACATTTTTTAATCCTATATCTTTAATTTCAAATCATATCTTAATATTATTTGCTTCCATATGAGCGATCAAGTAAAATATCTCATAAAAAAAACACATTTATTGGTGGAGATCCGAAGTGGTCCATACCAAGACCTACAGTAGTACAACATATTTGTCTGCCCACCATAACAGCATATGTAGTCAAGCTATTACAATTACGATTCTTACATGCATTCACTTTTGAAGATGATTTGATGTCACAAAACATTACATTAACAAGACCTGCGTCAATTGATTGATATCAATTACAATGTCGAAAGGGGTGATTACATGTTCGAGTGAAACATTCTAATTAATATTGATCAATTACAAACAAGCTGATGAATGTAGTGTTATTTGATAACACCTTATCTTTAGAAGTGTTTATAGATGATCTTATTGATATATTAATACATATTTTACTAATTTTATATTGTTTCATATTGCAGCATTTAGAGAAGATGAAGAGAAACAGGAGTTTACATCTAGCACAATGTATGCCCCAAAAAACGAGGTGTACAATTTGAAATTGAACCATCTAACCATGAAACAGATGAACATGATGCTACAATAATAAGCGAAGAGGATGGTGCAACAACAAATCAAGGAGATACAAACACAACTGATGATCATCAGCGAGAACCTACTGGATGTGAACTAAATAGGCATGAACTACAGGAGACTGTGGTTGTTAGAGGCAACACTTCGACCAAGAAGGTTAGAATTTTGTCTAGTTGGTCAAAAGAAGATATGTTAAAGGCCATAGATGATATTGAGTTTCTCGCATTATTCAATTAGAGCTACTGCACTGAAATATCATGTCATCCGTGACATGATATTTCACTTGAACACTATTTTGCATTTAAAATATCCAATACTTGATGGAAATAAAAACCAAAATTTTGATTATTGAAGTTTATATAGGGCTAGTATGCGAACACCCTAAGTTCACAGGTCCATAGAGCCAATTCCTTGTCACGTAGGAGCGCCAATTTGACAACTAGTTATAAATAAGCATTTTTTTATCCTAAGCCTTTAATTTCGTATCATATTTTAATATGAACAGGTCAGGTGTTGAGCATTAAATTTGAAATAAAAGAGGGAAATGCAATCTGTCCTCATGGATTTTGACGCGCCTGATAGATAAGACACAAATAAATGCTCAACCACCATTTACCATGGCTTGTTTTGGACGCGTTACACATTGTTTCCTTTGGACGCGTTGCATTTCCTCATGCCGAGTTGTAATGCAAATGCTGGTTGTTTGTGAGTGGGCTTACAGCCTTTGCGAGGTTTGCGTGTAGGGGTCTTTCTTAGTGCCTTGCTCGAGATGTTGACCCTATTCACATATGGTTTATAGAAAACAAATTTTTGAACTTCAATAATCAAAATTTGGGTTTTTATTCCATCAGGTATTGGATATTTTAAATGAAAAATAGTGTTCAATTATTGGGCAGTGTTCACATACTAGCTCTTCTCCCCTATGTAATCAACAACCCAGCTTATAAATTATGTCTTTATCAAATAATATGAAATTAATAAAACATGTACTCGATCATCGTTAATGGCGCCCAACGGGGTAATCACAAGTTCACCTACAAGTTCATAATTCATACTGTCATGTATCATAAGCTTGCTAAAATTTTCCCATTGTAGATGATCTTATTGATATATTAATACATATTTTACTAATTTTATATTGTTTTATACTGCAGCATTTAGAGAAGATGAAGAGAAAGATGAGTTTACATCGAGCACAACGTGTGCCCAAAAAATGAGGTGTACAATTTGAAATTGAAACATCTAACCATGAAACAGATGAACAGGATGCTACAATAATAAGTGAAGAGGATGGTGCAACAACAAATCAAGGAGATACAAACACAAATGATGATCATCAGCGAGAACCTGCTGGATGTGAACTAAATAGGCATGAACTACAGGAGACTGTGGTTGTTAGAGGCAACACTTCGACCAAGAAGGTTAGAATTTTGTCTAGTTGGTCAAAAGAAGATATGTTAAAGGCCATATATGATATTGAATTCAACAATTATTCTATTAGAGTTGCTGCACTGAAATATAATTTACCTCCTACATCTGTTCATTATTGGCTGAATGGTCTGACCCATACAAAAAGGAAGGGCCCTGCACCTGTTTTGAGTGAAGGAGAGGAGAAAGAGATAGTTGAATGGTGTAAGCAAATGGCAGATTTAGGGCATGGAGTGGAATTTATGCAACTGAGGGCATGTGTTGCACAAATTTTTGAAACTAGAGAGACTCCATTTCAAGAAGGATTACCTGGAAAATCTTGGTGTGAAGGATTTAGAAAAAGACACCCAGACATAGTCCTTCAGACTGCTGAAGGTCTCGAAAGAGATCGTGTAATAGGTTTACGTCCAGAGGTGGTTAGCAAGTTTTATGAAAAACTAGCTAACATTTATATCAATTCCTATGGTGCAGGCAAAATATGGAATTGTGATGAGACAGGAATCCAAGCAGGGAGAAATTGTGGCATGAGGGTGCTTGCCACCAAGGGTTGCAGGAATGTTCCCAAAATCATTCCTAGTAGCAGAGAATGGATGACAATTCTATGTTGTGTAAATGTTGCAGGGCAATGTATCCCTAACTTTTACTTATTTAAAGGTCAAAAAGTTTCACAAAATTACATCAAGGGATGTGAACCAGGTGCTTGCATGGCTACTCATCCAAGTGCTTAGATGACTAGAGAGCTCTTTATAAGCTGGTTGTATCATTTCAGTAAGTTTGTACTTGGAGGGGTGTGCCCTGAAAATAAGCATTTACTTATATTTGATGGTCATGGAAGCCATGTGGCATTGTCAACTATAGAAGAGGCCAGGCGATTGGGGATTGATTTATTGACATTGCCAGCACATACTACACACAGGTTGCAACCACTGGATGTTAGTGTCTTTGGTCCTTTTAAAGCATATTTTAGATCTAAGAGGATGCAGTGGATGTGTAATAATAAGTACCAAGAAGTCAAACATTCAGACTTGGCAGAAATAAGTAGTAGAGCTCTCGCCAAGGCCTTGACACCTGTAAATATTCGTGCTGGTTTTAGACGCACATGTATATGGCCACTTGATCCAAATGCATTACAAAATGACATGGAATGTAGTAAACTATATATCATTGAAGAAGATGCCAATGAAGATGCTGCTGAAAATGTCACAGATGATGATACTACTGAAAACATAATAGATGTTGATGCTACTGAAAACATCCTAAGTTTTTCAAGAGATGTAGCTCCACCAGTTGGTGATAAAATAGGAGAAAATTACTTAATGGAATCAGTTGAGAATATGTCAACAACAAAAGAATTCCATCCAACCATTGAAACAATGGTTGTTGCTAATACAGAGATGGAGGAACCAAGTGTATAGGGAGAAAGACAAAGTATAATGCAGACCAAAGATTATGAAGTGAACCACATTGTGAATACTCGTGACCAAGGCACATCCAGCTGCAACACTGAGGCCCAAGGATTTGGAGAGGACGATCTCTCATTGCCAAGTGCACCAGAACAACCTACTTGGCTGTAAGAGCATATTGCAGAGTTGGGACTTGATCAGATTGGAAACACTGAGGATGAAAGTATATCTTTACCTTCGATGCCAACCAACCTTGAGCTAACAGACTTTGAACCAACAAACTTTACTCATTATTATGCTGACACAGAGGAAATTGAGGTCATTGATAAAGATAAAAATGAGGAAGAGACAACTGGCCATGATGTTGAAAGTGGTATATCAAATGATGGTGTTGCTGCAAATGAGAAGAAATTGGGTAAATTTTTAAGGTTACCGACAAAATTTGTACGGGATCCTTCCAAAGGTAAGAGTGATGCTGCACTCCGGATAAGTCGTGCTTCACAATTGTTAACATCTAATGCTTATGTTCAGATGTTAAAAGATACACAACAAAAAAAACAAGAAATATGTGAAGGGAAACAACGTAAAAAGGAGCATATTGAGGCAAAAAAGCAAGAAAGGTTGGCAGCAAAGGAGCAAAAAAAGGAAGAGAGATTGCAACGCATTAAAGAGAGGCAAGAAAGGGATCTACAAAAGTTTGTTGAAAGACAGGAGCGCAAGAAACAACGGGAAGTAGCTCGCCAAAAAAAGGAATTGGAATTACAACAGAAGGAAGCCACTCGACATCAAAGGGAGAAAGAGAAACAAGAAAGAGATAACAAGTTCAACAATCCGCAGGTTTTGTTTCCCATGCATCATTCCATGCCCATACAGAACTCCATGTTACAAGATATGTTGAAAGTTCCTATCCCAGATTACCACCCTTACTTCCTTGACACCAACAAAATGTAAATAACTTCAACTCCAACTACACACCCCATTATCCCACAACCTCCTACTTCACATACAACCTTTCATACCATATCTGGTTTTCCTATTCCACCATGGGTTCATCCAGTGAACCTCTTAATGACTCCAACAACATCTGTCAATGATACAATCGTTCCTGATAGTCCAAACTCAGGGCCTTTTTGAAGGTGTGACATGGAAATTGACTAACAAACTTATAGTAATAGTTTATAGTTGGTATGTAGTTTATAGTTTATAGTTGGTATATTTTGCTCCGAATGTAATGAATATGGACACATACAGTATAATTTTATATGTTTTGCTCCAAATGTAAGAAATATAAAGACATGCATTTTATATTAATACATTTTGCTCAAAATGTAATCGTTGTTTCAAATGTGGAAACCAAATCAGCTCAGAATTTGTTAAAGGTTTACGTTAAATTGTTGCAACTTAAAATGAACACCGTGAAATAAAAACTGAAAGACAAGGATTTATTTGAATCTTGGTGAGGTAGAAACCTCACCTCTAAATGGCTTAAAAACATAGAATTGTAGGTAACATTTTCCTTGAGTATTAGTAGTGTGAATACACACTGTTTCCACCCTGCTTCAACTGATCTCGACGCATAAAACTGACGTTCCAAAGTTTTCCATACAATCTGCACATGCATGTTTAGCCATTTATTAAAAAACTGAATTTGTTTGAACACAGAGAATGAAAAAAGCATAAGGATCAAATAGATAAAAAAAATGGCACATGTAGAAAGGCTTAGAAATTTTGGCTCAAAACCTGTCTGAAAAGGGTCTGAGATTCAGCTCTCGGGTCCAAGCACTTCGGTCCTGGATGTGCAGCTGCTAGTACGTCTGAGCTAACAAACTGGAAAACAAAATGCAGTCAGAGCTTCAGAGAAAATGAAATAAAAAAATGGCTAACAAAATGCACTCAGAGCTTCAGAGAAAATGAAAGAAAAAAATGGCTAACTAAATGCAGTCAGAGCTTCAGAGAAAATGAAAGAAAAAAATGGCTAACAAAATGCAGTCAAAACTACAGAGAAAATGAAAGAAAAAAATGCGTACCTGTAAGGTCGTATTGTTCACTGTATAATGCTGTGGGCAATATGAATCCCTTGTGCTTGAACACCTCGAGCAAGGTACTGAGAAGCCACCCTTCACGCAAACCTCGCACAGGCTATAAGCCCACTCACAAACAACCACCATTTGCAAAGGAGACAGTGTGTAACGCGTCAAAGGGAGACAGTGTGTAACGCGTCCAAGGGAGACCGTGTGTAACGCATCCAAGGGAGACAGTAGGTAACGTGTCCAGAGGAGGAGACAATGTGTAACACGTCCAGAGGAGGAGACAGTGTGTAACGCGTCTGAGCAAAACAGTCTGGAATGACTCCAAAACGTGCTATGGAACAATATGGTAAATGGCGGTTGAGCAAAACAGTCTGAAACGACTCCAAAACGTGCCATGGAATAGTCTGGTAAATGGTGGTTGAGCAAACCAGTTTGGAACGCGTCCAAAACAAGCGCTGGTAAAGGGTGGTTAAGCATTTAATTGTGGCTTATCTATTACGCGCATCAAGATGAGGACGATAGATACTGTTTCCCTCTTTTATTTCGAATTAAATGCTCAACACATGTCCCGTTGTGTGAACCACTTTGGGTCTCCACCGGTAAATGTGTTTTTTTTGAGATATTTTATTTGATCGATCATATGTAAGCAAATAATATTACAATATGTTTCAAAATTAAAGGCTTAGGATAAAAAAATGTTTATTTATAACTAGTTGTCAAATTGGTGATCCTACGTGGCAAGGAATTGGCTCCATGGACCTGCGAACTTAGGGTGTTCGCATACTGGCCCTTCTCCCCTACTAAAATGCTTGAAATTTTCTTAGATGGTAGATATTGTTAGTACTTGCCGCACACGATACTATTGCTTCTGCCTCTCACTATTAATTTGCATGGAACCACGTGTAGGATACAATTTACCTATAGTTTACTTTAATTTTTTGGAAATTATTGGTGCTTTAAACATTTATGTATTATTTCTATCCTCAGTGATTGGTGGAATGTTATTCTTCATTGCCACATTTTACTCCTTTGTTTGCGGCAGTTATCATCGGGTTTTCTAAATTTTTATTTGCCTCTAACAATTTGCCACGTATTGTTGATTGTTGTTGCTGCAAGCCTAAGCCAAGTGGTTTTTTACATTTACGACAGTTATTGCTGCAAGGCTAAGACAGGAATTTTTGCATGGGCAAGATTTTTGGCGGCAGATCCACCATCTTTCTTCTCCTATCCTTTACATTATTTCTGTAGATGATTTGAATATTTACAGTCTGCAAATAATCAAATTATTGTAGTTTACAAAGCTCACATTCGAAGATCTTTTGATCTTTTGATTTCTTTAGATTTTTTGAGTTGTTGCCCTTATGTGGTCTTGGATTTCATAATAAGAAGCCCTAATATTGCATCCTTGAATAGCATTCACGAATTCCAATAGAGTCGATGATGGGGAAAAGGCCCTGATAATTTGATAAAATGATCCTAGAGAGTGATTCCTAACATTTCCATAACTCCCTCATTCCCTCTTTCAATTTGTGTATATTATAGTTGGAATTGTTCTTAACCCATGCATTTTCTGGGGTTGTATGGAATGAAAGGGCTTTTGGCCTGTTGGCTTAGTTAAAATCACTTCCAACTTCGATATACAATACTAAACCAAATCAAATTCATCCCCACAAATCTGAAATAGATATATTCTTGCTAGAAGACACCATGAGAAGAGCATCTCTGAAGAAAATCAACTATGCGGACACACTGGGGAATGGGAAAAAAAATGATTTCTTGCAATACGACATGCACAATGATTGAATGGGAACCATGTAGCTATGCAATCTCCACAAATCAATCTTTCTCATGGGGTTCGTTTGTAATTTTTTTCTTGCATGAAAACCAAAACAAAATTGCATAATCAATGTATATATTCTCCTTGAGGGAACCGCAAAATTGCCAGCTCAAAGACTGGATCCTAAATACAAATCCTTCTAAACTCATTTTAATGGGAGATTTCAACACTATCAAATCCGTTGAGGAAAAGAAAGGTGGATCAGCCATCAATGAATTTTTTGTTAGAATGTGTTGTATATTTTGTATAGTGTATACCTAAGAGTATTGTACATCTCTTCCACGAGTGTTAGCAGGGGTCCGGGGCTGGCCCCGGTTGGGGGGTTTAGGGGGCCAGCGGCCCCCCAAACGGGGGTTCAGGGGCTGGCCCCCAAGAAAAAAATTTGGAATCCCTATTTTTCCAGGAGTATAGATGTTAGTTTTTATCTATACTTATGTATGGGTAGTGTCATAATCCATGAATTATGGGGAACCGTTATGGGTGTTTATTAGCCCATGGTTTTGGTACCCATTGTATTGTAAAACCGCTTTGACGGTTTCTTACTGTTTTGCTTACAAATAGTTGGAGATGCAGTAGGGTAAAGTAGAACTTGGAAGTACATTATTGTATTGTAAATGGTTAAGTTAATGCAATAAGGAAATAAGTTACTGTGTTGGGTTTTTTCCCGAAAGGGTTTCCCAAGTTAAATCTTGTGTTTGGTATAGATTCTTGTTTATTAGTTTATTGAATTGATTCTCTTCATTTTTTGCCACGAATCTTGTTGATCTAGATAGGGAGGCCTCATTGTTTGAATTTGAATATGATTAGGGCATTTACATCTAGAGTCTTTGCAGGAAGGGAAGGAAATATATTGCAGTGAAGCTAGACTGCATATTGATATATGATCAAAAGATTGCAAGAAACAAGCAACTTTCTGCTTGAATAAGTGATTCCACTCTTTTGGATCGTTGACGTGTGACTTTGGTTTGGATCATTACCATGTGACTCTCCCGTACAAATTTCCACTATCAACCTCAAATAGCCACAAATATTAATATGACCCTCGTAGAAACATAATCCTTCCATTTATCCTCACAAAGAATATTACAATTTACATTATCTCGCCTTAGCGGTAGGTACTATTGCTACACCGCAGCCCTTGTTTATTAATTGGCTTCACTAATACAATTAACATTTTCCCTCCAACAAATCATTTTGTGCCACATGGCAAATTTAATTTTTGATTTTCAAGTTCTCTAATGTTTCTAAAGGAATATACATCTACCCTTTATTGAAGTATATTCTGTCATTTATTGTTTGCGTAGCTTATTTTTCTATTTGAGACTGTGAATTACGGTTGTTTGTCAGATGGACAGTTGTTTGTTTGAGACTTGACAAGTGGCCTAGGGCTGACATTGATTGATTGACATTTAAACTATTAAAAAATTAAATATACAGCCCCCTGTATGTTTGTTGATTGATCTCAGTTATTGAATGTCAAATCTATAACATTTTATAGATATACCAATTTTTATTCATTGAAAAAATCTCTGAGTATGAGGTTTTCTAGATTTTCCACCATTGAACAGTTGGAATAATTGACAAAATGACTTTCTCATTGAAATCGTTTTTATGTGAATGGAATTCACAACATTTGTTGTGTAAATTGCGGATTATAAAAGTGGTTTTTTTTTATGGGTTCAAATTTTCATAATTAATCCTGGACACAGACAACAATAAATTGCAAGTAAATAGGCCAAGATATATATATTTTTTACGTCATTTCATTATACATAAGCAATACATTATATAAAAAATTTGCTTATACATTATTCATGCATAACACTAATATTTAGCACTCCTGATTTTCTATATATTTTTTACAATTTCCATTGTTCTATCAGATTTGTAATCATTGCAAACATTCATAATGTGAAAATTGCTACAACTATCTGCTTCAAATCGACTTTTTTCCCTCAATATTGCCATCTTTCGGTGACTGAGCTGCAATTATAATGTTCTAGCGCAATCCTCTTTACAAATTTAAAGAAGATTTTGTGGACAAATTTATGTTTCAATTTCAATGCTTTGTTCTAATTTGGTAGGGGATTGATCCATACAGGTCAGTGCAATAGGAAGAAAAGCTAAAGACAAAGATAGACGTTGCTTATAAGGAAATTTGACTTGGTATTATCTAAATTTACTTATTCTAGATTGAAATTGAAGGTATATTGTTCCCTGTGACATAGCCTCCAAGAATACCTTGAATCCCCGACAATTACTCGGCTTTACATAAGAAAATTATGGGAGCTTTGGTATTGAGGAATGTCATGCTCATTTAGCTCCCAAGGAACATGCTTTGGCCAAATGAACTAGGAATTACAAAGGGCCTATTTGACTCTTGTCGCAGTCTGCCAATGTGAAAGGGGTTGAAGATGAAAATTAGAAGGGTTGCTGCTAAGAAACTCAACACCAACTGCTTCTTCATTGTTGTTGATCACCGACTATTGATGTCCTTGAACGAAGTAGAAGAATATTGTTTATATATACATGAGAACAGTGAGCAAGTTGGATACACATGCACGTCATGAACGTGGGGTGTTTGGACGAGCAACACATACAATAATATTTTAGGTGGGAGATTCAAGTGTAAACTGCGTGTAATGTTAACACAGCGTAGTAGTTTACCAAGACATCGTTCAATGATGCTTCTGTAAAATTCACAATGTATTTTGCTTCTTTGCAGGTCGACCAATTCAGGTTTTCCACAATTGTATAATTTTGTAAGCGAACTTATTTATAGGCCTACTTTTGTAGTTGGTCAATTTTGAAATCATATACATTTGTACGAAGTTCATTCGAATGAGTAGTTCAAATATAATCAGTATTCAAATTAATGTTTCAATATAAGCACGGTTCAATATTTTATGCCCACTTTTCAATAAATACAACCCGTACTTTTGTGATTGGACAACATTTTTTCACGAAGTTAATATTGGTAAACAATTTTTATTTTATATTATAGTTTTCTAAACAATAATATTCATTAGTTATTTTCCATACTTTATTTTTCAAAAACAAATTAAGAGGGGAAACAGTAATCTACTTGTTGCAATTAAAAAATCTGAAGATATAACACATACACCTCTCTGCACTCCACTTGTATGCTTTTATGTTTCGCATATATACTCCCTCCATCTCCATTATACTTTGATGTATATAAAATATTAACTTCATAAACTTAAACTCTAAAAAGACTATTTCCTTTTGAATTTGTCTTAATATTTTTCATATATAATTTTTTCCCCCACATCTTTAAAACCATCTCCTTCGGCAGTATTCGTCATATCATGACCTTGTTAATTTATATCAAGACGGGACGAGAAAGGGTAGATGGAATGTTAATTACCTAATTGGTACAAATTTGATTGATTAAAAAACATACTTTTATTGATAAAATATAATAGTATAACGTAAATTATACAAAAATATGTATTTAAATATTTTAATACTAATTTAAAATGTTAATTGGTATAATTATTTTGATATAATATGAGTTCTATTACTTGAAAAAAAATAAGATAGTACAAGTATTCACAAAAAAAGAAGGCAGTATGAAGCACGCCACAAAAACAGCACACCAAGTGGCGTAGGAGCAAAACTTACAAAAAGACAATATTGGGCAAGTTATTACAACATAGTATTATCGAGTAGTTGCTCCAAAAAAGACATATTTTAAATATATCTATATTGATTTTGAAGTGTTTATTTTAGATTTGTGAAATATTATATTGATTAATGATTATTATTTTATTTTTTTGACTTTTATTAACTCCACTACATGTCGCGTTCAAAAATAACTTTCAACTATGAAATTGGCCTTCAAATTTCACCATATACATATGACACAATTATTTTTTGATGACCTTCTCTAATTAAAAGAAAATTCTCATATGACAATATAATGGACATAAAAATTAAGATCAAAAATATCGCATAAGAGTCAAATATGCATCAAATTTGAGGCCAAACATTTTTATTAACATCTCATGGGGGGCAGAGGCTTCGGTGGATGGGCCATAGATCGATCTCCTCAATCCAATCTTCTATCCCCCAATTCTAACACATGTTGTTACGCCCTTAACCTATTGCTTGTATTAGGATATGAGTAGCCGACTTGTGGCTTACCATATCATTTTATTATATCATTTATACTTTCTCATGCTTAGTAGGTCGGCCTCAATGATGGCCATAACATATGAATAGTATGTATAGGGGATTGTAGGTAGTATTTCATCATCATTGGAGTATTTGAGTATTATTGTATGGTTTGGAGGTTGCCCCCTCGAAGTGGCGAAGCTATTATAATTGCATATTGAGAACATTATTCTGGAGTATTGTGTTATTTGGTGTTATATTTCTGCTCATGATATGAATTATACAAGTAATTTCATTACAAGTGGTATCAGAGCTGCGATCTGGGCCAAAATTAGGGTAAAAACCCTAGTTTTTTGTTTCCACCATATATTGCGAACCAAAGCGAATTTGTGGGAAATATTTTTACTAGAGTTGTGAAACATTTCAAGTAAGGTTCCCTGAAAATTTTAGACTTTTTTTATTTATTTTGCAAAAGTTATTAAGAATGTAGTGTTTTTCATAAGAACACTCCCTAGGGTGCAAATTGTGGAATTTTTTCAAATTCGTTACATTTTCAGAAAGAAAACAAAATTTATTTGTGGTTTGTTCTTCAATTTTTTTTTATATTTGGCCGAATTCTTATCGAAATCTAAAACCCTAAAATTTGACCGTGATCCCTACATCCTACTATTTTGGGGCATCATGGCGAGGCCTTCCACCAGAGGAAAAAAGAATCCCATCACTTAGGGTAAAACACTAGAAAAGGATGAGATATTAGTTGAGGAGTTAGAGACAGAAGATATAACTACAGATTCCTCAGGGTTAGGGTTTACTTCGACAAACCATAAAATAAGCCAACTTGAGTTTAACCTGAGAGACCTCGAATCTAGGGTGGCCAACAAAGAAGATGTGGATATGATTGGACAAAGATTAGAGGGTTTCATGCAAAAATTCAGTGCGCATATGATGGGTAATCATACATATGTCAATCAAGGTGGATCCTCAAATCAACATAATAGACACATGAGCCAGAGTGGTTCTTCGAGTGTGCACAATCCAAATACGAGCACTCTGCAGGCCCGTACTATGTTTCCAAAAGTGGATATGTGCAAGTTTGATGGAAAGGATCCACTCAATTGGATCAACCAAATGGAGAATTTCTTTGAACTACATCAGATTCCATTAGGACAAAAGGTGACCATGGCAGCTTTGTATCTTGAACCTGACCAATTCATCTGGTATCGATGGTTATGTGCTCAAAGGAAGAAGAGTGGTCTTAATGTTACATGGATAGTCTTAACTAAAGAGTCGCAATTACACTATAGTTCTAGTGTGTCAGATAATTACTTCAACCAATTAGCAAAGTTGAGACAGACATGATCTGTTAAGGATTACATTCATCACTTCCAAAACCTTTCTCTGTGGGTGGAAAATATTACTGAAGATAATCTAAATGAGCTATTTCTTGGGGGTCTTAAGGATCACATTGAGCATGAGGTGCGTATGTTTAATCCTCAAAAGGTTTCTGATTCGATGATTATGGCAAGAAGGGTAGAGGAGAAAATTGTTTCAAGTAGGAGACAACATTTCACTTATACCAAAGATCACAACACCGTGGCCCCAGCACTCCCTCGGCCAGTTAGATTGACACCTCAACAAATTGAAGAAAAAAGAGAAAAAGGGTTATGTTTTAATTGTGACAGTAAATTTGGACCCAGACATAAATGTGCTGAAAAGAAGTTGTTCTACATTGATGGGCCTAGTGCAGATGAAGAGAATAATGAAGATGCAGAGTCAAAGGTCTTGGTTGAGCCAGAGGAGGAGTCAGGAGATCCTCAGCCAACGATCTCATGCCATGCAATTTCAAGTATTAGCACCCCCTAAACCCTAAAGGTGGTTGGATTCCTAAAAAATAGAGGGTCACAATGCTGATTGATTTAGAAAGTACTCGTAACTTTATCAATCATAAGTTAGCAGTGCGCCTAAATTGTTTCATTTATCCAACTCCTGAATGTCAAGTAATGATTGTTGATGGAGGTATTGTTACTTGTTCTAGAAAATGTCATAGCATTAAGCTTTCCATGGGAGATTACATATTAAATAGTCCCATGTATGCCATTTATATGGGAGGAGCAGACATTGTGTTAGGGGTTTAATGGCTTACCATTTGGGAACCATTGAGATGAACTTCCAAGACTTGTTCATGCAATTTCACTCTGAAGGAAGGACTTTTGAGCTAAGAGGCTTAAGAGAAAAGTCTCCACAAATAGTAAGTTCTCATCAGATGCACAAAATGCTAAAAAGGGTGTAGAGGGATTTGTGGCACAACTCTTTTCATTGGAGGCTCATCATTCTAAGGACATTATACCATCAGATATGCAAGCAGTGTTAAATGCACACTCTGTTGTTTTTGAAAATATACCAAAGGGATTACCTCCAAAGAGAGATCATGATCATGTTTTTCAATTATTACTAGGAAGTCAACCACCTAACATCAGACCTTATAGGTACCCATATGTGCAAAAGAGTGAAATCGAGAAGATTGTACAAGAGATGTTAGAAGCAGGAACCATCCGCCATAGTTAGAGTGCTTATTCTTCTCCAGTAGTGATGGTATGGAAGAAAGATGACATGTGGCGCATGTGTCCTAATTATAGGGAACTTAATAAGTATACAATCAATGATAAGTTTCCTATTCTTGTTATTGATGATTTACTTGATAAGTTGCATTGTGTTGTTTATTTTACAAAGCTTGATCTTCGTTTAGGATACCACCAAATCAGAATCAAGGATGAGGATGTTTGTAAAACCACCTTTCGGACACATAAAGGCCATTATGAATTCCTAATAATGCCTTTTGGACTCATAAATGCACCTTCTACATTTCAAAGTTTGATGAATTCTATTTTTAAGTCATTCCTGTGGAAGTTTATCTTAGTGTTTTTTGATGATATATTAATTTATAGCAAAACATGGGAGGAACATTTGCATCATGTAAATAAGGTTTTGGAAATCCTTGAGAAACATCAACTTTATGCAAAGCCCTCTAAGTGTTCTTTTAGACTCAAGGAGGTTGAATATTTGGGTCACATTGTCTTTCATGAAGGGGTTAAAGTAGACCCTAATAAGATCAAAGCCATGATGGAGTGGAAGGTTCCAAAAACCCTAAAGAATCTACGAGGATTTTTGGGGCTTACAGGTTATTACCGAAGATTCGTAAGGCATTATGGAAGCATAGCTGCACCTCTCGTAGCTTTATTAAAGAAGGAATCCTTCCATTGGAGTGAGGATGTAACCAAAGCATTTGAGAAACTAAAGGAAGCCATGTGCACCACTCCAGTCTTGGCTACTCCAGATTTTTCCAAAACATTCATTGTTGAATGTGATGCATCAGGGGTGGGTATGGGGCAGTCCTCATGCAAGAAGGTCATCCTATTACCTTTTTGAGCCATAAATTCAAAGGTAAGAATCTTTCCAAGCTGACTTATGAGAAGGAAATGCTAGCCATACTTAATGCAGTTTAGCAATGGAGACCATATCTCATAGGAAGACACTTTAAAGTGAAGACAGATCATGATAGTCTAAAATACTTCTTGGAGCAGCGTTTATCATCTGAAGAACAACAAAAATGGGTCTCTAAGATGTTGGGATATGATTTTGAGATTATCTATAAGAAAGGGAAGGAGAATGTAGTTGCGGATGCATTGTCTCGGAAAGATGACTCAACTGCAGCCTTGTTATGTGCCATGTCCATATTACAAGAAGATTGGATAGATGAGGCAAGGTCCAAATGAAGAAATGAACCAACCACACAAAACCTCATTCATCATCTCTAGAATGATCCAAGCATGTCTGAAAATTTTGTATTGAAAGGGGATGTTTTATGGTATAAAGATAGATTATACCTATGTAATAACTCCACTCTTAAAAATAGGATTCTATCTGAGCTTCACTCTTCTCTAGTAGGGGGCCACTCTGGATTCTTAAATACTTATCATCAAGTCAAACAATATTTCTTCTAGGAAGGGACCAAAGGGGATGTCCAAAAATTTGTGGCAGAATGCATGGTTTGTCAGAAAAATAAGGGTGAAACAGTTCGATCCCCAAGTCTTCTACAACCTCTATCTATTTTTAGCCAGCGGTGGGAAGAGGTTTCCATGGAATTTATCACAAGATTGCCTAAATTTGATAGAAAAAATGTCATCATGGTTGTGGTGGATAGACTCACCAAATCTACTCATTTTTGTGCCTTGGCACACCCATTTGCTGCAAGCATGGTAGCAACAACCTTCATGGGCATAGTTCAGAAGCTTCACGGGACATCGAAGATTATAGGAAGTTATCGAGACCCTATATTTACTAGTCATTTTTGGACTGATTTATTCTCATGTTTGGGTACTCAATTAGCTCGTAGCTCTTCTTATCATCCCCAGTCTGATGGGCAAACAAAAGTTGTAAATAACTCCACTACATGTCGCATTCAAAAATAAATTTCAACTATGAAATTGGCCTTCAAATTTCACCATATACATATGACACCATTATTTTTTGATGACCTTCTATAATTAAGGGAAAATTCTCATATGACAATATAATGGACATAAAAATTAAGATCAAAATTATCGCATGAGAGTCAAATATGCATCAAATTTGAGGCCAAACATTTTTATCAACATCTCACGAGGGGCAGAGGCTTTGGTGGATGGGCCATAGATCGATCTCCTCAATCCAATCTTCTATCCCCCAATTCCAACACATGTTGTTCATCACGACCCTCTATCTAGAATAAAGTTGGCTATCATCTATCAGACCCATCTAGAATTTGAACTCTATGGGGCCCTTCCCTATAGTTGTAGACACTAAATCACACACTTTGGGTATATTTCTAGTCCTTATCATATACTTTTATTTATATGATTCCTAAGCAAGAAAAATACTAGTTGATAATTGTCTTTGGCCTCTTTGTTTGCTTTCTGTTTCCTCTCTTGGTCTTACACTCCTTCTTGCCCAGTATGTCTTTTCATACTTCAGCATTTCTGATGCAACATAGAATCTACTATATAAAACCTAGAAAAACCCAAGTGTGTTGGCACATCACCTAGCCTAAGTTGAGTGCTCACCTGAAGCATGCAAAGGTACCAAGCCCCTCTTTAGAGTTGCTTTTTCAGGATGTTAGTGTAATGAAGATATAAATATTTAGAACAATAAGTAAGCATAAACATTCCACAGAGAATATTCTAGATCTAGGTCTTAGAGAATCATGAATTAAACAATAACCATAATAAGATTAACCATACAAGAACCAGTTACAGTCATGTTTAAAACCATTATCCATCTAATATAATCCATTATATTTAACATTGTAATACATAGAAGCTTCTTACATTACAAAATATTACCATAAGCCATGTGTGTATCAGTTCCAGTAGCACAACTCTACAATAATTCACTATTTAGCATCCTCCACTCATTCTCCCTAACTACACAGTTCACCACATATTTATAGGGATGGGGAATTTCCCTTCACCACCTACACACTTCCCAAAATAGGTCGCATGCTGATAATAGCCATGCACCTTTACAATAAATGCACACATGCAAGTATGCTAATAATAGACATCCTATAGTTAACTAGAAGAAGTAATCCTATTATTATCTTGAAATCATGCATGATTCTCATCAAACGCTCATCCCCAAAATAACATTTGTGTGTTGTGCAAGTCTTCATCCCAATGTGTGCTCTACACACTATCTTCTAAAAATAGCCCACATCCATGAAAATGGCTAAGTCCCAAATGAGCTTGTCCTGGTGCATGTTTCCTTCCCTATCCTTCCATGCCTTCAAGTACGCCGTGTTCCTACGTGCGCATCCTAGGTGTGTCTTCTCCTTAGGACAATATTGTTTGCTTAACATTACCCCACACTAAAGTACATTATCATCCCAACAATGGGGATTCTTTCTAATGTTCCCAAAGAATAAATAATAAGAACAGAAAGAATAATCATTCACTGTAAAAAATAATAGAATTTTACTCTCCAACAAATTCTTCTTCAAGTGGGAGGATCAATTCTAGATATTCTATTTTAATCTTAGCCTCCAATGTCTATCAATCATCTAGCGTGGTCCTTGTCTTCTTTGGAGTGTTTGTGACAATGGATTCCAATTCATCCTGAGTAATCTTTTCCTTCTCGTTCTGCAGTACTTAGACAACATTGGCCATAACAGTCATCATTCCCTCCAAAAGATCCATCTTCTACGCTATGTGCTTCCCAATCTCATCTATTCTCTCCTTATGTGGGTTTTGAGCTCCTGCAAGGGCTTCATGCTGTTTCTCTAGTGCCAATATTTTTGCACGTCCCAGTGTCTCATCTTTCATGGCCTTCAAAACATTATTATCTTCAACCAGAGTTTTGATCCTTATCACTGCTTTTGGTGTCACACAAATATTCAAAGCTTGGTCATCTTTCTTTAGTTCATCCTTCAGAGTTTGGAGCAATGCCTCATAATTTGAAATTTTCCTAACCACGGAGGCCCTTGCTCTTTCTACTTCTTGTTCAGGATCCTTTGACGCTGGCATTGGAATTGTTCCATCTTCTAACCCCAGATCAACCAATGTGCACACATAATGCATAGCCAAAGGAAACTTCTCAGGTACCTTAGATTCAAGATGAGGTCTTGCTTTCAGAATGTAGTCACCAATTTATTCTGCCATGTTTATGAAGGCCTCATTCTTTTTCTGTTCTAGGTCCTTTTCTCCTTTTAGACACACTATTTCTACATTTTTTGCCTTGTTATCTTCAAGTAGCGCTCTAATGATGGCAGCCTTATCAATGTTCCTCTGTGCCACCTTTGTAGATAATTTAACCAAAGCATTGCTCACTTTCTCATCAGACATTAGAGTAAGCCTAACTATAATGTGTCTGCTTTGGGGTGCCTTCTTCGCTCTCCTTGATACACAAGATTCCTCATAAACATCAAAATCTAGCTCATCCATATGGGTATGCATGGACTAAGATAATCGTATCCTTATGCATCTGGTGGCCATGTTTGGATCTATCAGCTCCCATCCATACAGTTCCTTAAGGCCTACTGTGCTCTGAAACCGGGCGCAGTTGATTTTGCTTGTGTCCTCAACATAGCCCATACTTGGCACAACATACTCTTCACTTGTTCTTTGTGTTCTTGGCCTTTTAGGAACCTGAGCGCCAAGGTTTTGGGTTGGTCCTTCTTCTTCTTGAGTAGTAACATGAGTGCTAGGTTGCTCTTGCACTATCTCTTCTGCTTCCTTCATCCCTTCCTCTTCATTTTTCATTTCTTCATCTCTAGGTTCCTCCATATCTTCTGGTTGTACTAGGGTTGTAGGCATGCTCTCCTCGGACTCCTCTACCTCCTCATCCAGTTTCAAATTTCTCCTTATCTTCTTCTCAAGTGCCTCTACTTGAGGGGAGAGTCTAGGTGATCTTCTTATAGGTTGTGGTGTTCCCATGCCTTGGGTCCTGGTTCTTCTAAATACCTTCTTAAACCGATGCTCTTCAGGGACTGCATCCACGTGCAAGTCCTCTTCTCTATCTTGTGTATGTGGTGGAGTATCTACACACTCACTCTCCACTTTGTCTGTGGGTTTCCTCCGACCTCTATGATCCAAGCCTCCACTATCTTCTTGTTCCTCTTCCTCCTTGTCTATCTATGTGGTCATAACATGCTTTGAAGCTAGCACATTCTCCATTGTGTGCTTGCCCTTAGGTGGCCCTAGGAGCATGAACTCGTTCTCCACATACTTATTATTTTCCATCCTTGGCTTGAGCTGAAGATATATGAGCACGACTCCATTGTCTCCAATAGCCAAACTTACTGGCTTCATACTTATGACATCTAAAATGAGCCTCTCAATGTAGGCAGACTGACCTGGATATACATATGTTTTCCTGAGAGTGTGGTAGTCACAATCTACCTTATCTATGTTAAAGTTTAGCTGACGCGCATAAGAAAATCTGTGAATTGAGGCTTGGAAGTAGCACATTGTGAAGGCATAGGGTAGTTTACACCTTGGACTCCATGTCCCATCCTGTTATCCATATTTCGCCCCAAGCTAAATATTGGATTGAATCACGACCTCGTATAAAAGGGACTTGAGAGAACTCATCTTAATCCTGTAAATTGGTTGCAAAAAAGATTCAGCAATGAAGTGGCGGAGATGAAGAAAGAGCAGAGGATCCTATACAGAAAGAAACAACTCTGTCGGGTCGTTTCTATGCCTTAAACTCATTCTGCAAGTTACAGGTAGACTCAACAATGGAATAGCAGGGTCAGAAAAAAAGGGGAGATGCTACAAAGGAACCAAAAATTGGAAGAAGAAGAAACGATGAAGATTCAAAGTCCTTAGGCTCGAAACTGTTCGGGAAGGGTCCAAAAACGACTAAGTATGGAAGAGGCAGCGGAAGCAGCCAAGTGTCTTAATGGCACTGATTCAAAGATTGAATAAAGAGAAGGTTTCCAAATGAGCGCCAGACTGACGTGTGTCCCAGAGGAAAGCGAGGCATCAAGGAAAAATATATTTTTTCACCCTTTACCTCAAAAGGGGGTAAAAGTTGCAAAATGGCCCGTAACTCCGCCCAGGGAAAAAGTCAACACTTAGACCCAAGTCCAAGCCAAGGCAGGGAGTCGGGGAAAGAAGTGAAATTTTGTCTTTCATTCAAAAGGCATAAAGGAAAAAGTTGGAGCGCATCCCCCCAACCAACCAAAGACTGCCACGTGTCCCATATTAAAGAGGGGCCCGTTTTTCAAACTAGTTTTCCCGCCCACTTGTATGGATTTGATACAAACTTGGAAAGGGCATATCTTTCGAATCAGGGCTTGAAATATTGCGAATATGACACCATTGGAAAGATCTCAGCCTCACCCATGCAATGGAGGTATGAGACTTTATTTTTGAGGAGGCTAGGTAAAGGAAATGGAGGAAAACGTCTTCAAGCTTTCAATGCAGGATCCACCAGTCTTAACAACCAGATCAGATTTGATCTATTTCTGCCGTTTTCCTCTCCCTCCAAGACACTGAACCAAGGATCGATGCAGTAAAGATAGATTTGGGGGTAGATTTCATCAGAGGCATTAACAACGATGGTTGAGCTGCAACCTATTTTTCCCGCTTCTCTCTCTTTCTTTCTTCTCTCCGATCGAATCTATAAATTTGGGGGCAGGATTCATTGTAAAGGGTTGGATATTCTTAGTTTTACAGGCTCCCTTCTCCTTATAGCAAAGGATTTGTGGGGTTCAGGGCTTGCATTAAAATTGTAATATGTTTCCGCCTTTCGGATATTTTGTAATGAACTGTATCAATCTATAGAGCAATAAAGTACGTCTGTGATCGATCTTAGATCCTTCTTATTTATTTTGCTTCTATCTGGTCTCTCATTATAGATTTGGCTATTTGTGCCTGTTTATTGTATGCATTTTATTGCTTCGTGTCGAAGGCAAATTAAGTGTTCATCATTCCTTTGGTGCATCACCTAGTAGTTTAGTTATTTCTTGTTTCTGTACTCTTTTATCCCTGTCTCCTTGGCAAGTTTTAGACTAGGTATAGTCTATAGATATAGATCCTCTACAAATCCTTATGTATGCACCTAAACAGAGAAATAAGGAACCAACCTTTACTTTGGAGAGTTTTTCCAATTTGCAAGGTCCCACACCTTAGGAAAAGTTCCATGTTACGCAATCACACTAGATGATTCTGCCTTAGAAAATCAAATCTTTAGAAATCATTTAGGGGTGCTGTGATTTTGCACTAACAATTTTGGCACGCCTAGTGGGACAAAGAAGTCTCCATCTTATTACAATAGGAATTGATGTACACTTGTTATGATTCTGTCTTTTAAGAAGCCTTAAAATTGTACATTTGACGACTCTAAAAGAAACAGATCTACTGGTTTCAGCAGCCCAAGCTTGAGAAATTCATGAGAAAAACAAACATGGTCAAGAGTGAGAGAGGAGAGAGTATATTTGAATACTATGCTAAACTTGTCCCTAGAGTAGAGGGAGAAGAGAAAGAAGAGCCCAAAGGTCTCTATCTCCACCAAATCAGAGCCTCATCAACACCCCTCCTCCTAGTAGGCCATTCTTTTAATCAAGAAGGAGTTCTCAGGCCAATCAGAATGGATCAGCAAAATCCTTACATAAATTTTCACTGGCAAAAGCCCACTCGGGTCTGAATGCAAAAAATACTAGTCCCTGATAGTACACATTAAAGAGTTTACCATATTTCACTAGGGGAAAACCATACTTCTCCTAGTGATCATGTCTAAGATATTACAAATATTTATACAATCCACAAGATCCATGAGATGGATGTTGTTAGTCAAGTTACTTAGCATCTTCACTCAAAGGTAAAGGCTTCACAATGCTTCAAGATTCTTGAAGCAGGATCTATTCAAAATTGGAATTAGCTATGTACATAGTTCTTCATGACCAGTTTGGAGAAAAAGGTGATAACTTATCTTTGTTGGAGTAACTGACAACAATCAAGAGATCCTTTAACGAGAAACTGACAGATTTCAACCTCAGATTTCTAACAGACCTAGGATAGGATTCCAATAGCAGTAAAGCCCACTAATGATGGTTCCTTCCTATAATTTCTTAGAGCTTTAAATTATGATATTTTTTTGATGATTTAGACAATGGGGGGCACTAACCTTTCCTACAGCCTATATCCTCTTTAGTAGGAGCTGAGAACCATTTGATTCAAGCTAGAAAGACTTACCCCTAGGCCATACATGCCTCTGTACCCTGAGTTAGGAAACCCAAGATACTAACCAAATGCCCACATTAGCTCTTATACCAACCCTCAAGAGTCAAAGTTCAGTTGAAGCCTCCACTTCATCATCTAACACCTCTAAAGGAGCTTCAGGAATTGATGAAACAACTGTGAAACCTGGGAAATGAGCTAGTAACCATCAAAAGGTAGCAGACATTCTTAGAGTTTTATGCCATATCATCCTCAGGCTCAAGTATTAGGCTAGACCCTAGTATCAAAAAAATAGACCACCAACCTCAGGCTATAAATCAGAGTCAACATAGGGACAACCTCAAGCTGCTATACCTTTCAGGTCATATGACCCAAACACAACTTCAACATAAAAGGCATTCTGTAATATGCATATAATTTTTACTTTATAAACCCAGGAATCGACATGACCAGTGTCGGTCCATGCAGTCATGCCACTATAAAACTAATCCATGTGTTATACCTAATGGTGACATCTGAATTACCTGCCATTTTAATGGTATAAGCCAGTATTTTTCCTCAAGAACTTGATCCTAGAGGGAGATCAACAGCAAGGACCTCAAAAAAATGAACTGTTACCCACCCTTATGAGCAACTTACCTATTTTGTCCACAATAGCCTTCATACTTGTCCTTCATTGTGTTTGGGGACTTTTTATTTTCACACATGTGCCTCAAGCCCTACCCATGTCGTGACCTATATCCGTAGACACATGAACACTATTAGATAGGACCTTTGAACCCATGTGCTTGCTATACCTCTCCGGAACAGGTATTACCCATGTTGTTTGACCTACTGACCTTACCTTGCCTATTTTGGTGTCAATTTATGGCCTGACCCACTCTTTAGTGTACCAGAACATTACCTAAAAAATTCCTGCAACCTAATTGCAATGATGCCACTTTTCAAACCATATCCTGGGATGACCTTGGAGGTAGGTTGGAAAATTCGCTAAGGAATTGGCGGAGGCATAAAGGGAAAAATCGGCCCGTAGGGGAGGATGAAGGAAATTTGTGAAGGTCCACTGGCCAACCGGAGGACGACACGTGTCCTGCTAGCAGTAGAATCAGGGAGCGTGTGTGTATTTCCTTGTTAGACCTTTACCAAAATTACCCCATTTTCGCAAACCTTTTTCTTGGAATCACATCCACCTTTTATCAAACCACTCACCACTTACATCGTGTCCACCTCGGTGGTAGGGGTTCCTAGAGTCGCGGAAGGATTTGATCACCTTCACCCACACACGTGGTCAACCACATCTTATTTTTGTCAACATTGCTTACCAATACAAGCGCGATACTGCCAAGCAAAAAGGAGGAAAAATGTAGACAACGGAGAGCGGAGCATTGGGTCACACTCTGCTTGGGGAAAATTCTCTCAATGCAAATAACCAACTCAAACATATTTACCTAACCATGGCTCGCATTCCACCCCACATTAATGTTTATTTATTTAATTAAATTACAATTAGATACGGTGGTTCGCGGGGAATTTTTGGGAAATTATCTCAATTATCTCAAATTAAGGGCTAATTTCTACAAATTCCAGCCTCACCTAGACACCATTTTTTGCACCTAGCCATTCTCACCTTAGACCTAATTCTTCAGAGGGGCATAACTTTCTATAGCTAAGCTAAGACTTAGTCCCATGTATCTTTATATGATTGCTAAGACTTAGTTGAAATCCTCTAGACAATGGAGGGCTCAATTCCTATGATCACTCTGAACCATATTCCTGCTAGGTGAAAAATAGGAAAACGTCTACTGGCATGTAATCCATGCAGAATAGACAGATCTGGGACCACCAATAATTAACCAAGTATGGGCCTCTTTATTGCTCTATAGAGTAATGTACCTAGGTGAATCCTGCCTTGTACATGATGCCGTTCACTCTAAAACTGATGATTGGTCAGGGATTTATTGGTGGTTAGACCATCAATTTGATTTTACCGCGTTTATCCCACATTTGGAAACCTTGTGTTGGATGGTTAAACACATTCTCTCAAATTTGGCTCAGAAGAAAAGGTTGATCATCATTATGCTTTGCAAGATCCCTAGAGCTTATTCACTATGATCAGAGATGCCAGTATCCATCATCCAAATAAGAGATAAAACATGTGGTATTATCCCTCACAGAATAGCATTTCAGTAGAAGCTAATATGCCGAAAGTACTACACATCTCAAATTCCATTGCAGAATCAACTGTCACAACCACTCAGCCATCAAGACCTAACGCGGTTCATAATAAGTATATACTGTTTAACCAGCATTGTCTATTTCAGTCTAGTAGGCTCTATTACCTTTGTTGTCAGTTTCTAATTTCACTCTCATTCCCTGACCATTTACCTTTCTGCAAGATTAATCATACCTTCACACACACCATTAAATCACACATACCCACATGTTAAATACGTCTGAGTATACTTAAGACCTCTACAGACCTCCCCATTGTCCTTCACATTCCTTTCTAGCCTCAGATTAACCTCTCCAACCAAATCTCACCGAAAAACCATGGGCCCAAAAACAGCCCATAACGGTACCCATTACCCATGGGTTAATAAACCACCCATGAAAATTTTCTTCAGGGGCTTCACCCTCAAACCCCCCTGACCCGCTCACTGGTGAGCGGGACCACCGTAAAAATACCCGAGTGTAACACATAGAAGGTGTACCACACTCTGACATGAAAATATGTTCCACAAACATAACAATGTCCCACTTGGAGACTAATTTCCACTGAGAAAGCTTCTCAACCCTTCACTGTCATCCACGAAGGCTAACCAAAGCTAAACATAGCTTTATTTTATCCCTTGTGACCACCTTGGTCATCATGTTTGCAGGATTCTGACTGGTATGAATCTTTTCCAACTTCAACTTATCTTTCTCCAAAGTTGTCCTGATGAAGTGATATCTCAACTGTATATGCTTCGTCCTGGAGTGGAAAGTAGAGTTCTTAGCTAGGTGTATAACACTCTGACTATCACTATGCAACTTACATTCCTCCTGCTTATGCCCCAAATCCTTAAGCAATTGTTGTAACCAAATCATCTCTTTGCTTTCCTCTGTGGCAACAACATACTCAACCTCCATGGTTGACAAAGCCACCACCTTCTGTAGTCATGAAATCCATCTCATTGCTGTCCCACCTACAGTGTAAATATAACCTGTCGTGCTCCTCCTGTTGTCTACATATCCAGCCATGTCTGAATCTACATAACCATGTAAAGTGGTGTTTGATCCACTATAGCACAAAACTATCCCCATGGTCCCTCTCAAATACCGAAGGATCCACTTTACTACTTACCAATACTCTTTACCTAGATCACTCATAAATCTACTCACAGCCCCCACTACATGGGTAATATCAGGCCTAGTGCACACCATAGCATACATCAAACTGCCAACTATTGATGAGTAAGGTACCTTGGACATCTGGTTTCTTTCTTGCTCTGTCTTGGGACACTGCTCCTTTGATAACTTAAAATGGCCTGCCAAATGAGTCCAAAACGGTTTAGCATCCTGCATGTTAAACCTATCCAATACCTTCTTAATGTACTCTTCCTAAGATAAAGTCAGCTTCCATTCCTTCCTATCCCAAGTTATCCTCATACTAAGGATTTGTCTGGCTGCCCCCAAATCCTTCATATCAAAGGATTCACTTAGCTATTTCTTGAGTACTTTTATTTCCTGCATTTTTTTTCATTTGGCTCATGTTAAAATCCAGATTTGGATCATTTGTAAAGGTTGTTCATCATTCTTCTCTGCCTCTCCCTTCTTTTCTTCCCCAAGGTCAAAAATGGAGTTTGAACCTCTTCCCCTGCTCTGTAATGGCATTTTTTCCTCTTACCCATGAAATGATGTTTTGTGCAAACTTTTGGAGCAATAAAAATGAGTTTTGTGATGCATTTGTCCATCCTTGCTCGTTTTTCCTTGTTTTCTTCTTACCTCTCTTCATTGCAGGTATTTATGCATGTTTGAATGTTCATTACAGGTTTTAGAGCATGAATTCAAACAATCTAATCAGATCATCAATTTTTGGGTTTATTTCTCCCCAAACATTATATGTCATATTAATCAATGAATTTTATATGGTCTATGGGAGGTATAACTTTACCTGCATCCTACAACATTGCTATTAGAGCTGAAAATTACTTAATTCAAGCTGGTAAACTTGTAGCTAGACCACCTATGCCTTTATATATAGAAATAGGAACTCCAAGCACTAGTCAAAATACCCACATTAGTTCTTATTCCTGCTCCAAGAAATCAGAATTCAACTGAAGCTTCTATCTCATCTTCTAGTACCTCAAATGGTCTCCAAGAAGTCATGAAGCAACTACAAAACTTTGTGATGGTTCAAACCATTGGTGTGTCACAAGAACCTAGCTATAAATAAAGTCAGCAACAAGAAGCTCAATAAGAAGGACCCTCAAATGAAACCATGCTTGTCAATTGGAAGAATGAAGACTTCTGTGGGATGAATCAGTCCCCTCCTCAAGGTGTGGCTACCAACACATGGTCCAAAAGGAGAAATATTAGAGAGGGCCAACCACTGAGCCCAGGTGACCCTTAACCTTCCATCGCTCCAGAAGGTCCTAGTGCTCCAAGTACAACTCCCAACATGTTGAACAAATCCAGACCACCTCCCAAACCAAGTCAAACACTGGTTGTAATAGCCCATGTGCAAGAAAGAAATGTGTCTGGGAAGGGGCAGAAAAAAGATGGCTCATTCAATATTATTGAGTAGATGAAAAGGATAAGTGTGAACATTTCACTATGGGATTCACTGGCCATTCTAGTATAGAGGGATCCGTTACAGACTGCCATGTAGAATTGGTCAAGTTCAAATCACCCCCCTAACCAGCAAGAAAGAGTGCTTGCCAATACAGTTTAGCCTGGGAGGAATCACTGAGAGAAACAAGATAAAAACATGAGACCTCCTCTCTTCTATGTCTCATTAATTTTTGGAGACAAATTAGTACACAATTGTATGATTGATTCTGGGGTTAGTAGTTCTATGATGCCCAAACAAATAACTAACCAGTTGGGTCTCCAATATGAGGTTATCTCTAGAGGAGTAGTTCAATTAGATGGGACAATAGTGACCACTGTGGGAATCATCAAAGATCTGAGTCTCACTCTACATGTCTACCTCAATGTAACTGTCTTACAAAACATGTCCATCATAGATTTGCCACCACATTTTGCTTTGTGTCTGTCTAGGGACTTCATTGCCAAAATTGGAGGCTACCTATATGTTGATTGGTCACATATGCTCTTTAGGACAAGGTATGGAGCAAAGGCCACAATCAGATCTGAACCTATTGTTGATTATCATATTGAACCCTATGTGCCTAGCCCAATCAACGCCAACTTCTCAGCTTTTGATCAAGAGGACCTCCTAAGCACTTCTGAAGAAAATACCAAGGTGGGATGTATCCCAGACTTGACTCTTGATTATTGGGCCAACAAAAGCCATGCTTTTGACCCCTATAGGGAAATGTTAGAATCTGAGCTAGGCGTATACTACCTACGTGAAGAGAACCAACCTCTACCTGACCTAATCAAGCCATAATACAAGGATGACAATGAGGTGTGGCAATTGTTCTTTGATGGTTCAAGGAGTAGACAAGGAGATGGAGGAGGAGCCATGATTGTGTCCCCCAAAGATATGAGATATTATTCAGCCTTTAAATTCTAGTTCGCATGCTCAAATAACACTGCTGAATATGAGGCTTTAGTCCAAGGTCTTTAGTGGGCAAGGAAGCTAGGAATCAAGAACTTGAAAGTATTCGGTGACAGCGGGCTGGTTGCTAAAGTAAGAGGACTAAATGCTGTTAAAAATGACCTTCTCAAGAACTATAAGAGTAGGGTATGGGATCTCATGGAAGATTTCAACACTTTCAACATTGTGTCTATACCTAGAAAAGAGAATGAAGTTGTTGATAGACTTGCAGCAATTGGAGTAGCATTTGATGTGGTGGACAACATCAAGAGAGACAAAGAACAACCACATATCCATGTGGTTGTGAGGCCAGTAGTGCCAGATAATAATACATGCTGGCAAGTGTTTGAGAATGATCGGTAGATCATCAATTTTTTGTGAGAAGAGGTTGAATTCTCGGCCCTTAATCAAAACAAACTAAAGCAGTAGTATGGGAACCAGATAGTACAGTTGTATACAAACAAGCTTCCCAAAGGCTTAGTGACCCTTGAATCCATTTTCAATCCTAATGATCAGTTCAGAAAAGAAAATACTAACATGTAAATCAAGGGAAAGGATTCAGAGTCAATCCCAGTTGGAGAAGGAAAAACACTTCAAATTGGCAAGGTGGCCACCGAGTGGCAAAGGTATGAATTCATACAAATTTTCCAAGAGTTCCTTGACGAGTTTCCTTGGAGTTATGAAGACCTAAGGGGTTTTAATCCAAAACTAGCACAACACACAATTGAATTGGACCTAGCTGCTCAGCCTATCAAGCAGAAGCAAAGACTAGTCAACCCACATATTGAGCCTCTTATGGAAGAGGGAGCTGAATACAAATAATAGAGGCAAGCATCATATTTCTAATTAAACACTCTAGTTGGGTTACAAATCTGGTCCTAGTCAGGAAGAAAAATGGAGAAATTAGGATGTGTGTTGACTTCAGGGATTTGAATAGAGCCTCCCTTAAAGATCACTACCCACTCCCTTCAATGGAACAAATTTTGCAAGTAGTGTCTAGGTCAGAGAGATTTTCTCTCTTAGATGGCTATTCGGGATACAATCAAATCATGGTGAAAGAAGATGATCAATTCAAAACTGCTTTCACCACCAAATGGGGCACCTATGCATATAAAAAAATGCCATTTGGATTGTCCAATGCTGGTGCTACTTTCCAAAGAGCCATGGATATGGCATTCAAAGGGCTAATCAACCAGATAGTGTTGATATATTTGGATGATATCACTATGTTCTCTAAGAACATGCAGTAGACCACCTTTTGCATTTAAGGCAGGTGTTTCAAAGATGCAAAATATTTGGGGTGTCTTTGAACCCCAAAAAAATGCATATTCTTAGCCCATGAGGGAAAGATTTTGGGCCACATTGTGTCTAAGGAGGGTCTGGCAATTGATCCAAAAAGGGGTGAAATAATAAAAGAACTACCATTGCCAAATCATAAGAAGGCTCTTCAAAGATTCTTAGGGAAGATCAACTTTGTTTGAAGGTTTGTCCCAAAATTTTTGCTCTAGTTAAGTCAATAACATTGATGCTGAAGAAGAGCTTAGCATTCAGATGGAAAACTGAAATGGAAAGGAAAGCTTTGAAGCTATCAAAGAGGCCATATCACAGGCCCCAACTCTTATAAATCTAGATTTTTCCAAGGACTTCATATTGTATGCCTTTGGTGGCAATGACACAATTTCTACAATTTTGGTGTAGCAGAACAAAGAAAGTACAGAACAACCAATTGCTTTCTTTAGTCAGAGTCTAGAAGACTATGAGGTGAGGTATTCCTTCATTGAGAAGCAAGTCCTGGCAGTGATCAGAGGACTAAAGAAGTTTAAGCATTTGGTGTCAAACAACAAAATCCAACTATTGGTCTCCCATGCGGGAGTTAAAGAATTCCTCCTCAGCAAAGACCTGAATGAGAAGTGTGCAGGATGGATCACCCATGTCATGGAATATGACATTGAGATCAAGGTCACCAAGCTGGTCCATGGGAAGGGGTTGTGTGAACAACTAGCCTCAGGTAAACAAGATGAAGCAAACAGTGAAAAGGAGGTTATTTTTGTTCTAGATAGATAATCAAGAAGAAGAAAGAGATGATGTACCTACTCCTTGTTGGACGCAAGACATGGTGCATTTCCTTCAAACCGGCATGTGTCCTCATGGGATGAATAAATAAAAAAGAAGGCATTTCAAACTCACAGGCCATTCCATATGTTCTTATTGATGGTGTATTATTTAAAAAAGACATCAATGGTATTCTGCTGAGATGCATTGGGACAGATCAGGTGGAGAGATTGCTACTCTAATTCATGTTGAAGGAACTGGAGGCATTTTTCTCAAGAAGTGACAGACTCAAAATCATGAAAGCAAGGACTATTATTTTCCCAGAGTGTTTAGTGACTACTACATGGATCAAAAGGTGCAAGAATTGTGCTTTCGTCAAAGGCAATGGTAAGACTAACATCACTTCCATTGCATAACAATATCAGTAGACCAACCTTTCATGCAATGGGGATTGGACTTCATTGGAGTCATCAATCCAAACTCAATCTAAGGTCCACAAATGGATCTATGACAGTGAGATAGTATTTCACCAAATGGACCGAGGCAGTGGCACTCTAGAAAGAAAATTAGTCTAGTATCTCTGGATTTCTATGAAGGGATAGTGACAGATTTGTTGAGTGTCAGCCACCATCATATCAGACTAATGCATTGCACGCATTGCATAGGTTCCATTTGGATCATGTAGGATGGGCAATGTAAGAATGGGACTTGTTTTGAGAAATTCATCAAACTTTTACCCTCAAGGTAAATGGCTGAGGTCCTGAGTCCAAAAACAAGAACCTGCTAAAGATCATCATTTTGAAGAACTCTTGATGAAATCAAAGGACCTAACAAACAAAGCTCAAAATGGCCTTATGGACTGATAGGCAATGCCCAAATATATCTACAGGTAACTCTCCATTCAATCTTGACTCTATGGGAATGGATAGTATTACCTATATCACTAGATTTTGCCAGCATTAGAACTCCTAAACAACTGGAGATGTCTGCATTTGAACCAATGGAGGCTAGGTATGCAGATTTGATGAAATTAGAAGAAACTAGAGAACATGCACTTCAAGGAATGAGAAAAGTCATCAGGCCTACAAATTGCAAGAAGATGCTTTGACAAGAAGGCGTAGGCCAAGACCTTTCAGGAAGGAGACCTGTTTTGAAATGGGATGCAGATCGACAAAACTAGGGAGTCATTTCTAATGTTAAACACCATCCTCTAAGTGGCCCCTATATGATAACAAGATAAAAAAGTAAAATGCTTTCCAATTTTCTACATTGGAGGGTGAATGAGTTAAAGATTCCAGAAATGGAATCTATCTTAAACACTGGTAGAAGGAAGGCTCCCAGTACATATTATCTTAATTCTTTTCCTCTAAGTGCTTCTGCACATTGTCTTGTTGTAGTGTAGATTTATTTTTCTCCTAAGTGCTTTGGCACACTCTGCATATCTCATTTGAGGCATGTATGATTTGTATTTTCATAAGTTTTGTATTGCTCTAGAGGTCCAAAAGGCTAGGCTGTCCACTATTTATGTCCAAATGGTTTTGTACCAGCCCTCCAAAAAGAAAACAAATGTATGTAGCCATTTTAAAAACAGTTCATTTTAGGGACAAATGAAAGTACCAGGTCAAAATAATTTTCTACTCTCAGAAATTCCATTTCCAAGATTTTCTTATGAAAATTGAGAGTGCAGACTCAGGGTGACAAACAAGAGTGCACACAGTCAGGCTCATAGTGAGCTCAGGGTCAAAATTTCCAGGTTCAGATTAGTTTCATGTTTATCAGGCGGAAACTACATGCCAAATGGATGCTTCAAGGCCCACACATAGCTCAAAATCTAGCAGGCAGAAGTCCCCGTGAGTCACCAAATTGTTATCCCAACATTTCCCCTACAAAGTAGTGGCTAGAGCCTTAGACATAAGTAAAACATGAAGGGAAATGATTAAGACCCATGACGCTCAATTTCCAGAATTAGGCAAAGTGAAAACAGAGACCCGAGAGAACTCATTTCAGTCCTGTAAATTAGTTGCAAAAAACATTTAGCAGTGAAGTGGCGGACATAAAGAAAGCTCAAAGGATCCTGTACAGAGCAGAAGTGACTCTGTTGGGCCATTGTCAAAGCATTAAACTCATTCTGCAAGTTATAGGTAGGCTGCAACAATGGAATAGCAGGGTCAGACAAGTAGGGTTGATTTTAAAAGGAACCAAAAAATAGAAGAAGAAGATTCCCGATCAAGCGTCCAGAGTCCTTGGGCTCGAAACAGTTTAGGGAGGGCTCAAAAATGACTAAGTATGGAAGAGGCAGTGGAAGGAGCCACATGTCTTAGCGAGGCTTCTCCAAAGGAAAATTTGGGTTATTTTTGCAAACAAGTGCCTTTGCCTCCACGTGTACCTCAAGGGGGTACAAGGTTAGTTGAATAGTCAATGCATAAGTGGACCAACGGAGGTAGACCAAGCGACTCAAGGGCGTCGTTTCCCAGGATTGAATAAAGAGAAGGTTTCCAACATGAGTGTCAGACTGACGCGAGTCCTAAAGCCAAGGTGGGGCATCAGGGAGAAAAGCTGAAAATTTTCGCCTTTTGTCTCAAAAGGCAGTACAGGTTGCAAAATGGCCCACAACGTTTCCGCAGCCAAGGAAAAAGCTCAGCACATAGAACTAAGTCAAAACCAAGGCGGGGAGTTTCGAGGCTGAAAGAGGTTTTTGAAAGTTTTTGCATTTTTCATGCAAAGGGCCAGGAAGGTAAATTGCGTGCCGTAGAGCCCAATCTTTTTATCCCAATCTAGACTGCCACATATCCCATATCAAAAGAGAGGTCCATTGTTCAAAGTCATTTTCCCGCCCATTTGTACAGAATTCAATGAAAAACTTCAAAGGGACATATCTTTCAAATCAGGGCTCAAGAGATTACGAATCTGATATCGCATTGGAAAATATCTCGAGCCTCATCTACGCCATGGGAGGTCTGAGACTTTAATTTTTGAGAAGGGTAGGTGGAAGAAAAATAGAGGAAAACATCTTGGAGCATTTAATGCAGGATCCATCACCCTCAACAACTAGATTATATTCGATCTATTTCTGTTGTTTCCTCTTCCTTCAAGGTTCTGAATCAAGGATCAATGTAGTAAAGATAGATTTGGGGGCAGATGTCAGCAGAAAACATTAATAGCGATGGTTGAGATTCGACCCACGTTTTCTCGCTTCTATCTCCCTCTTTTATTCCCTCAAAGTCAATTCTATAAATACAGGGGATAGGATCCATTGTAAAGGGTTGGATATTCTTCGTTTTGCAGGCTCCCTTCTCCTTCTAGCAAATGATTTATGGGGTTCAGGCCTCCCTTTAAAATTGTATTATGTTTCTGCCTTTCGACTATTCTGTAATTAACTATATCAATCTATTAGAGTAATAAAATACATTTTTGATCGATCTCATATCCTTCTTATTTATTTTGCTTTTATTTGAACTCTCGTTACATATCTGGCTGTCTATGCTTGTTTATTGTATGTATTTTATTGTTTTGTGTTGAAGGATGGACTAAGTATTTATCATTCCTTTGGTGCATCACCTGGTAGTTTAGCTTATGTTCTCATTTATGTATTCCCTTTTATCCATGTCTCCTTGGTAAAGTCTTAGTTTAGGTATATTAAGAACAGATCCTCTGCAAGTTTCTCACATATGCACCTAAATAGAGGAGTAAGGAACCAACCTTCAATATGGAGAGCTTTCCCATTTTTGTAGGGTCCCACACCTTGGGGGAAAGTTCAATGTTATGCAATCACACCAAATAAGCCTGCCTTCGAAAAGCAGATCTTTTAGAGCCCATTTGGGGGTGCTATGATACTTATCTTTTCACCTATGTACACTTCCTCAACAACGGTTTCTTCAATATAACCTGCTAAGTATTAGATTTCTACCTCTGTCATCTTCTTTGAAACATAAAGCCACATTATATTTATCTGTGACCATCTCCCTTGATCATTCAACTTGGTGAGTAGATGCGTGGCTTCCTGCACCATAGGCTACTTCCTTAATCTATATATGTTCATTCCACGTGGACCCTCGGTATGCCCCAACTCCTTTCTTATGTCAATAACCGCTGCTTGATCAACTAGATCACTAACAATGTTTATCCATGTGCCCTTCGATCTTGTTAATGTTGTAATTAGGGATGTTGTGAGCCTAACCCTCCATCCAACGAAATAGAAGAAGTCCTCATAGACTCTGCTCATAATCCATTGGTACAAAGGTTCATATTTTCCAAAATATGGGAGCTCATATAGTTGATAAATGCATACCTGCTTAAGCAAATTTTCCCCAACGTCTTCATACACTGGCATATCTTCCACTGTGTGCTTGTTGGTCTTCTTATTCAACAACACATCTAACTCTCCCTTGTTATTAGTGGTGTGGTGGTTGTAGTCATTTGATTTGCATTTACGGATGTGGAAATCCCAATCTTGTCCGACTATTACTCCTTTCGGGTACTGCATCTATGAAAAATTGATTTTGGGAGCAATCTCAACCTCAAATTCCACCTTTTTCTTTCCTTTTGTGTCTATTGTAGGTGATTTCTTTAGTGCCATCATAAAAATCCCACCTTTTATCTTATGTGTCAAGTAAGTTCAAACCGTAGCTCGAAATCATGTGCCCTAGCTCGAAACTGTGTGCTCTAGCTCCTTCTCAATGCTTCTGCTTCGCTTAAACCCTTCACCAATGGGGACGCAAGCCTTTTCCATCCACAAATCTTCTCTCCACATCTGGTTTCGCAACTCTCTGCACCTCAACATGATTCTCTTTGCTTGATTACACTTAGCTCGTTTGAATACTTGTGATTGCAAAGGTGAAAATGAACCCACAACACATCCTTATATAAATTTTCAAAAAGTTAGTGCATTTATTGCTCCTTCACCTACCAATAATCCTCTCATTAATTGACCATTTTCAAAAATTCTAAAAATTTCCATGCGGTACAATTTCACACCCCAGCTATAACCTTCTAGCACGCCTTCCTACCCTCTGGCTACAGACTTCTATTTTGTGCACTTCCATGCACTGAATACCTCGCCACTGTGCCCTCTCATAGTAGTTTCTGCAACCGCTGCTTACCTTGCGTTATATTGTCCCTTCATTCATTTTCATCTATGGTCTTCTTTAGAAGTAATCTCCTTTCTAACAACTCCTTTCCATACTTGAATAACACCTGTAACACTTTATTCTCATGTGTACCCATTTGTGAATAACAAATAACAACCACCCAACACTAATGGTATGTGTAGTCCTTTGTGCATAAAAATACTTTAGATTGTAATTAGCTTCTAACGCGCAAACATTTTTATTACACAAAACACAAAACTAAATTGACAAACTATAGTGACGAAGAATGAAATATAGAAATGGAAACCTATTCTAAATGGAAACAACGTCTTATTACAAACACTAAGAACATTGCCTATTGTTGTTAAAGTAATCAGGTAGCCACATTCCATCAAGCATCTCTAACTAGAAAGCACCTGAGTCAAGTATATGAGTGATAACATATGGTCCCAACCAATGCACTTTGAGCTTTCCTGGATGGTGCATAAACTTAGAATCATAAAGTAGTACCATCTATCCAACCTCAAGCTTCTTATCCCTGATGTATCAGTCATACCATGCCTTCTGCCTAGCATTTTCCTACTTCTGACTCTAATGTTCTATAGCACACCTCTCATCCAAATGTATTAACTTATCAATTCTTTCTTCTAATGCTTGCTCATCATCGAGACCTCCAACGCCCACAATATGTAAAGAAGGTAACATGAATTCCATAGGAAGAACTACTTCTACACCAAACACCAACTAAAAGGGTGTGATCTTATTTAACCTCTTGTAGGTTGTTCTGTACGCTCAAAGTACAACATAAACTTTATCATCCCAATATTTCCTTCCAACATCACAAATTTTTGTCAAGGTATGGCTCAATATCTTATTAAAGGCCTCAGTAGTACCATTTTTCTGAGGATTATAGGGTGTAGTCTTGTGGTGTGCAACCATAAATTCGTCCAATAATATCCTAATTGTCTCATTAAAAAAGTGTGTACCCCTATCACTTGTGAAGCTCACTGGACATCCATACCTAGTAAGAATATTTTCCCATAATAATTTGGCTATTGTAGCTGATGTACAATCCTTTGTAGGTGTTACTTCTGCCCACCTTGTAAGATAATCTGTGCAAGTGATGATATAACATGATCCAGTTTGACGCACGGCTAGTGAAATAGGACCTATAAAGTCTATAGCCCATTTCTCAAATGGATCTACACTAGCAACATGCCTCAAAGGCATTTCATCTCTTTGCCCAGGTTTCCCAAGGTGTTGACAGTGATCACGCGCCTTACAATACTCTTTACAATCCTTACACATGGTCTCCCACCATAATCCAATGAGTAGAATCTTGTGCATGGTGGCATCACCTGCATAGTGCCCACCTACAATACCACCATGAGCCTCTTCCATGATATTTGTGCGCTCATGTTCCAATACACATTGGCGTAATACTTCATCTCGGCCTAGATTGTATAAATATCCACCGATCAACATAAAGGATATCACGTGAAGTGCAAGTTATTTCTTCTCAAATGCTTTCATTCCTTCTGGTGTCATACTTGTGTGTAAAAAGATAGCAATATCTTGTAATTCTGAAGGTGCGTTATGTAACCTGTACAACTGTACATCCGACATTGTATCTTCAATTTTCTACGTGTCCTCCCCTGAATGAATCCTTGATAAGTGGTCTGGGCCAGAATTACTTTTACCTGGTTTTACCACAACTATGAAGTCAAATTCTTGGAATAAGAGCACCCATCGACATATGTGCCCCTATAAAACAAGCTTATTTACCAAGTATTTTAATGCCATGTGATCAGTATAGAATACAAAAGGTGTTGCTAGTAAGTACTGTATGAATTTATGTAGCACATAGATCATTGACAAGGCCTCGTGCTCTGTTGTTGTATAATTCTGCTCTGCAGGAGTAATCTTTCTACTAGTAAAACAAATAGGATGATCTATAATACCTTCTCTAGGCTGAGCTAACACCGCACCAATGACTGTGTCAGAGGCATCCACATGTACATGAGATGATTGGTTCCATGAAGGAAAACATAGAATAGGAGATGTTGTAAGTCTCTCCTTCAATGCCTCAAATGTGCGCTACTACGATTCTCCCCAATAAAATGTCCCTTTTCCTTTTAGTAACTCTTCCAGGGGTGCGACAATCTTCACATATCCCTTGATAAAATTTCTATAATACCCTGTGTAGCCCAAGAACCCATGCACCTCACTCAGACTAGTAGGCTCTTCCAGGCCTACAATAACTGCAACCTTAGCTGAATCCACTAATAAACCTTCTTTGCAGATGATGTGCCCTAACAAAGTTCTAAAAGGTGCAACAAACACACACTTATTGATTTTTAAAGAGATGCTTAACTATCTACATCTTTCAAACATCAAGCACAAATTGTCACAATGATCCTTAACAAGTCCATACACCATCCAATCATCCAAGTAAACCTGCAAGAAGTTGTGAATAAAATCTTGGAATGCTTGAACAACTATGCTTGAAAATATAGCATGCACGTTTTTCAAACCAAAGGGCATCACAATATATGCAAAACTTCCCCATTCAGTGGTGAAATTCATCTTCTCTTGATCCTCATATGCAATTCTAACCTGATGATACTTAGAGAATCCATCTATAAAAGAATAAACTTTGCGCCCTTCAACGCATTATAATATTTCCTATGTGAAAGGTGTCAGAAAATGATCAATCACACATGCAAAATTCTACTCCCTATAATCCACACAAATCCTAATCTGACCATATTTCTTTATACTAATCACCATGGGGCTAACCCACTTTGATTCCTCTAAGGGCTTGATGATGCCAAATTTCAACATTTTTTCAATTTCCTCCTTAACTTTGATGCGCAGGTTAGGGTTCCTCCTGTAAGGTCTCTTCCTGACCGGGCATGCTCCTTCCTTTAGCTTAGTCTTCATCTCTCCTAATGACTCATGCACTGCTTTTAACTCATGGTAGCCCTAAGGAAATAAGTCCTGAAAATCCTGTAGTAACTCAATTATATTTTCCACTTCAGAATCAACCCAATAATCCCCAATTGTTGCCTCCTTAGGTTCAACATATGTGCCAATGTTCACTTTCTTGGTATTCATAGGTTCATGATTGGCATGCACGTTCTTATCCGCACTACCTAACACTTCATGCGTTTCGTCGAATGATCTATATCCAGATTTTCTACTTCTTCATCATCCACTATGTAGACCATCTTTCCTTTTTCTTTCTCACAGCAAGCACACTCAAGTAGTGTGGTAGTTGTCTCTTCTACTTCATAAAAATGTGCTCCTGAGTCTACCTCACTGAATAAATCATGAATGATTACTTCAGTATTTGAAATGTATCCCATAGTTAAGAACTTTATAACCCTTAATGCCTCTTCCACCAAAGGTTTAGTAGAAAAGTAGTCAAAATTCTAGGTCATTCCTACAATCGAGTCTTGCCAATTTCCAGTCTCCCTATGTAGCTCTGTATAAACATACCAGGCTCGTGCATAGCCTTGTAAAGTGGAATAAAGTTTGTGTATCCAAAGGGAAGGTGGTAAAGCTTCGTGACCCTCTGTTCAGATTCTCTCATACTACTGAATGTGGTGCTGAACAAGTTGATTACCATGATACATGCAGATTATAGTAGGAACATTACTCCTAAATAACCGAGTGGTTAGAGCAGTTCTGACTTCATTTCATTCCATAAGATTATCCTTGTGAACCATCCACCAGCGTGTTGCTATCCTGCGCAGGGTATATATTAACATATTCCTTCTTTCCACTTGATTTGTCCACTACTCCTCCATGGCATGCATGAATAATGTAGGATCTCCTTCTCCAATGTATTTCCGTACAGTGTTATTACCTATCCTTTGAATACATCGAGGTTTGCTTCTCCACGCAAATGCACTTCTTACTTCACGCCCAACCATCTCATAGGTGTCATGTGCCCAATTGTCACAAGCAATACTTGTAGTGTCACTGATAGACTGTGCATCTTCCCACTAGAGGATTCCTTCCTTTGATGGCGCAAGTACTTTCGGGTCCCAAATGACACGTACATAACTTATATTCAAGTCTTCCTTACTCAAAGGTTCGACATAAGGCACATATTTTCCATCTATCAAATGGATAATCACTCTTTCTTCCATGTTCTCAAAACTTATATACCCCTTGTTGAACTATAGATCAACATTATTTGCATAACACCAAGGGTGCCCAAGTAGATCTGGGAAGCTGTCTGATTCTGCAAGTGCTAAGACCTCAAAGTCCTCAGTGAACTTGGCCCCTTGTATAATAATGGACGAGTCTTTTAAAACTCCTATTAGATTGGCCTTAATTTGATTGGCCATGAACAGTACATTAGAGGATGGTTGCAATGGAGGTCTTCCCATCTATACCCATGCATCCAAAGTAAGCACATTCACTTCCGCACCTGTATCAATCAATATATTACTCAAGAACCACCCATCCACAATAGCATTAAGAGTGATCTCCTTGTCATAATCCAAGATATGAGGGGGAACATTAGCATGTAGGATCTGTTGTCCATTCTCTATACCTGGGTACGAAGTGTTTCCCTTTAGCCAATTCCATAGTAATGGAATTATATTCTCCTGGCACAACATTTTGCATACCTCTCAAGTCATCAATATCTGATTGAACTGTCTCTACTACCTTCTTTTGTTCTAACTTTCATGACTATTCCTTCAAACACTGTATTTCACCTTGAAGATTTCTGAGTACCTCCATGGTTTCCTTGTAAACCTTCTTCTGATGTGCAAGATCTAGGTACCTTGCATGTAAAACTTTCTCCTTAGTGATGGTAGGATTCTGTTGTAATGCCTCTCTGGTGTGTGCAACTTCAGCGCGTGTAGTAATCTTCACAGGTAATACCTCAGGTTCTGGTGTCAGCTTTGGCATCCACTGATTTTCCACAACACATTATATTTTTGTAACATCCTCATTTTTATACATTAGAACAAGTAATTTTTTTTTTGATAAATGCTTCCTGGTTCTAAATACATAATTTAGAACTCACAAATCAAAAGAAACCATTCTTATAACAGATAACCATATGCAGCTGTAATGACTCGGAGTACCTCCGATCTATTCATGAGTATTAAGAGTTGGCGTTTTTATTCAACACATCACTCTTGCGGTTCTCTTCCCTAATCTGGGATTCAGAATGCTCTATCCAAGGAACCTATCTGAATAATTGTTACCATTATTCATCGGCATCTCATCCCTTAGACTAGGTGACTTAGGACAACGCAATCAACAGCTTGCGATACTTTGGCCAAAGATTTGAAACATAATGCTTATGTCTCGTATTCCTTGATGAAATACTTGTCAATATGGAATACGTCCTTCACCCCATTCCTATGTTATGTAGAATGTCTTATACTGACTTCTGTCAGACTCTCCTGTCCCAAGTTATTCACTCAGGAACGGATTAGTAAGATGACAATGTTATAGGGATGCTCTCAAGGACTAGGGATACGTTGACATACTGGATCAACCCTAGTTAATCCAGTGTGTCAAGATACCCTGAGTCTCCTAGGGCAGCCTTATAACGTGACCACATTCCTAATCAGTCCCAGAGTAACTTGTTCGAGTTTAAGGTGTAAATCTTAATGATCAATGCAAAGGGTGTCATCATAAGTCACCTGCATTGTTGTATCTTCAAGAAGATCCTAATCTTCTCGAAGGTACAACCCTGCAGTTGACTTGTGCCGTTAACCTTTAAATCCACCTCGAAAAGATCTACTTATTAATAAGTGTTACATATGTTGAGTTAAAATTATACTATAAGACGCTCCCTTAAGGTTAGTCTTTCCCAATCCCTGGGTTCCTCACCTTAGAATTACCTTCCTTAATAAAACCCAGTACACAAGAGAGGTTATTAAGACTAGAGGTCCCATCAAGGAGTTCATAGAATATACATAATTCTAAATCAACGAAACTGGACAATAACCCTTAATCTTCACATGAGATTGCTAACCAAACATTTTTTTTTGGTTTATATCAAATCTCATAACTAAAATTATATCTTACTTTTAGTATCGAGATATAGTGATTAAGAATCCAATTAAACGTTGTCTTGTCTTAGATCAAGACTAGGAAGTAATAATTTATTCAGCTCGTTTAGCTTCCTGCTCAGGTTTATTTTAACCCTAGCTTCCTTAAAGACAATGATCTAAGTTCCAATTTAGCTGTAAATAGAACATAATATAACTACTAAATAATCATAAGTATTCAGTCACATAACCTTGCAAGCTTACTTAGATATTCACAAAAGTCTCAAAGTTATACAATAATAACAATGCTCTCAAGATCATTTGAACCGAAGAAGATCAAACCATCAAGATACGAATACAAACACATAAGTAACAAATATCTCTTTTCATTCCTTTCAAAGCTAATCAAATACATTTTATGCATTCAACATATCCGATACAATACTCAACAGCAAAAGAACATCTTTCTTCAAGTAGTACATTCAGAGAATCAAGTTGGATTTCATCATAAAACCAAATTAAACAATCTGAACATCATATCAGATTTGCGTGCCTTTACCACTTACGGCAATCGTTTGCAAAAATTGTCAACATGGGTCAGTTCGGTGAACTGAGCATGATAAGCACTAATTCTTAAAATAATTGCAATCCACCAATTGTTTTCATTAAACAACCTGTTTAAATGAAATAATTTCACCAAACATGTGAACATATTTCAGACTATGCTCTTTTGTAATTCAAACATGACTATTACGCGTAACTCATCTTATAGTTACTAAATAGTCCTAGAAACTTTTCATATATTTCTTCATAAATGTTAGTGACCAAGAAGAACAAATGCATCTAAAACAACTATCCATCTGAATCCCAAGGACAACAAACATCCGACAGGCCATTATATTCAACAAAATGAATATCCTAACAATTCATGAATCCATCAGTATGTATTAACAATTCCAACAATTAAATATAAATATATCAACATATACTTTACAACAGAAGAGAAAGAAACCGAGACATTCAGATGTCCCTTCCAATCATGCTCATGACTGTACCGTCCCCTCAAGAGTAAAGCATTCACATTATACGCATGCGACTAAGTCAGACGAGACCATAAGAAGAACCACAGTTTCGTCAAAATTTAAATATAAAATTCCCTGTAGCTTACTAAGCAATACAATAGCTCTTGCGACAAGCAACAGTAAGTAATCCAAACTTAACAAATTCAACAATTCCTTTTCATAACATTCAACAATATGAATATACCCATCGCCATTGTTTGACAGAGCACAGCTTCATTCAACTAGGCAAATCCCAATACATTTTTCCTCAAGGTTTCATTTGAAGTCAAGTTACTACAACATATAACATGGTATCAACAAAATCGAGTTGATAAAGAAACCCCAGCCTTTAATTCATCCGAATCGAACTGAACATAACCAAGCTTGACAGAAGTTTAAAATACTAGATACATTTTAAAGACTCTCACTGAGTCAATATCGACCATAATCACAACTGGGCTTACACAGAAGTAGAAACACTAGTTACATATCAAGGACTCCAACTGAGTCCCTAACAACAGTATTCACAACTGAGATTATTCAGAAGAGAAAACATAATATAAGCTTCCAGGATTAAAAAGGAGTCTTACCCATGTAGTATTCTTCAAATAAACTTCTACAGAAGTAGAAAGATACAAGATATATATTAAATTCAAGAATTCCAACCAAAACAATAACATACCGTATTCACAACTGAACTCCTACAGAATTAGAAACGTATGACATTCACGACTAACTTCTACAGAAGCCGAAATACAAGATATATATATTAAGGATTCCAACAGAGCCAATAATAATAAGTATTCACAACCAGGCTTATACAGAAGCAGAAACAATGGTTTCATAACAAGGACTCCAACTGAGTCCATAACAACAATATTCGCTCTAAGCTAATACAGAAGAGGAAAACATAATATACGCTTCAAGAGTTCAAAAGGAGTCGAACCCAAGTAATATTCTTAATCTAAAACTCCTACAGAAGTAAAAAATACTATCTACTCAAGGATTCCAATGGAATTCAATAACATAATGTATTCATGGCTGTACTTCTTCAGAAGCCAAGACATAATTTCATTTCAAGAAGTCCAACATCAACAATGACATATATTACTCACGACATAACTTATACAGAAGTCAGAATATACTGTACATTCAAGAATTCTAACAGTATCCTTTTCAACAAGTGAAATAACAAGGTATCGACGGAAGTCTGAATCAAACAAGAAAACAATTCATGGACTCCCACAAAGCCGAATGCGTATATTAGCCTTGCAAGCATTTCTACGAAATCTAACCGAAATGCAAAACACAACAAGATAATTCAACAGTATGAAACAAAATGCACACCCATCAAGGGTTGATTTGAAAAATCGAGCCAGTAAGAAGATACAACAACTAATTCTCACAAAGCTACCTTAAAAACCAACTGAACCCAAAAATCATCTGAATAGAGTTGTTTTAATGAAATCATTTGAAGGAAAGCAAGATTTTTAAAAGTTAGGGCCTAACATGCCTGGTAATGTTGCTTAAAAATCTGAAGAAGACCACTGAAAGAGCTCGAGCCTTCTCCTCTTTTTCCACGTTAGATTCAACAACAATAATTTGTTATTTCCATGCCTTATAAACTTTCCTTGACAGAGAAAAGAGCTAGTTATTCTCATATTTGCCATGCAACACCAAGTAGACTGGTTCGAAGAACCAGTGATCAAATAGAGAGAAAACCGGAGCGCATGAAAAACCAAACAAGCTACCAGTTTTCCATTTTGCATGTCTTCCCGAGAAATCCGAGCTCGGAGACCGAGTTCATTAATTGTATTAACTCCAAAATTCTTGCTCAATCTCCATTGCCACCGACCGCCATAGTTGGCGATGGACAAATGCAAATCAAAAACCATTTCTAATTTTGGCGACTCTGCCACGTCGGCCTCGATGGCTATTTGAAACCTCCGCTAATTCCTTGTCCTTCATGCTTATCTCCTTTATTTAATGCCATAGAAACTGCCGCCCATGGCTCGCACCCCTTCATAGGTCCCCTTCCTCCACTAACATTAGTTAGGTTAGAAACATAGGTTAGATCATAAGATGATACTTAGTCTAACTTCCTTAGTGCTAGGTTGCTAACTTTAGGAACTTTTAGCTTATAGCTTAGGGCTAGGTTAGATTAACACTAATCCAACCCATAGGTTATTAACCTTAATAAATCCAGTTTAGGTCTAACATTTAGAATGTTTAGAATAAGAACCAACAGATATACATTCACGAAAAGGATTCATTCCAGCACTGATAATAAGCTAGTAGTATAAATGTATCTGAATTTATTACCTGGCCCACGATCAAGACCTTCCTGATATTATGATATCGGGAACCAATTCATTTAACACGATCAGCCTGAGTTAGACTCTGGAATAGCTTATTCAACGCATTCAGACCTTGCAACCTACGTAATGTCTATAATTTTTGTTCATCCCGAATAAACTTAAAGCATCTCTTGGATCAATGCCACTGATCCAAGGTTGAGTCTTATAGATGGATAAATCCACAATTCATTCCGAGATCAGATTAAACTCAGGTGCAAAATGAAATAAATAAAAGAGTCCAATCATATTCTGACTCAGTCAAAGATCTTCAATTGCAGGGAAGATACAGTCCATATCAAGCATGACTTCACAATCAAAGGAACACATCCTTTTACAGAAGAAATCATATATCAACACTTGAATGCTCAGGAGGAAGTAACAACAGTTCAGAGTGTTACAATTTTGACCATCCCTACACCTTTGTTCTCCTGTTTATGTTGCTTACTAAGATGCTCATATAAGTCTGGGCATTCCTCATAGCTGTGATTCTTCCCACAAAAAGAACAAGTAATATTCTAAGGACATTCACGCCTATATTGGTTGAGAGATATACATGTAAAACACGTTCAGTGAGGGAACTCGCCTCATCCACCACCACAACCTCAGCCCCTAAATCCACCACATTATCCTTGACCTCTGCCGCGTCCTCCTTCAAAGTGCCCTTTGTTCCGATCATAGCACGCTTGAGTGTGATCATGATCATGGTACTCACTTTTTCCTTTATAGTTCTCTGATACTCTAGTCTGTCGCACACCAATATCTACGGCATCATGGAACTTACCAATCAACCTGCAGTCTTCTGCATTGTGAGTCATGGACTGAAATTTTTTACAATAACAAGATACATTCTTCCTTATCGTGCATTGTAATAAAGGGCAATGACTTATATCATGGTCCAAATGACATGTCTCATAGTCCAACAATAATGAACTCATTGATTTGGGAGGAAAACTATCTTTGGTGTGCCCTTCCACTTCACAATCTGTACACCAAATTCCAGTGCATGTCTCATGTACTGAATTTGCTGATAGTTTCTCCAACTACTTTTCCATAGTTGTAATTTGTGCCTCCAGGAATGGGCTCACTCTAGTGTCTATACTCTCGATTGGCACAGCATGAAAAGTTGCTTCAAGTGCTTCATGCAAGTCCGTATAAGTCTTATGTGACAACACCCTCCTAAAAGGTGTGATCAAGCCCCCAAAAAACCATTGTACATGTTGGCTTGCATGAATATCATAAGTAGGTTTAGACAACAATGTCTTGAAATGGGCATCATATTCCCGAATGCTCTCAGTAGTGCCCTATTTAATATCCTTGAGCGTGCTTATATTCTTCTGCTCAAACTCAGGGATATGAAACTCCTTAAGGAAATCATCCTTTAATGCTGCATAATCTACGCAAGTTTGATCAGGGTCAAACTTCATGTACCAACTGTGTGCGCGTCCCTATAATGTAGTCACAAACTAACTTGCATTGTGCTCAGAAGTTGTAACTCCTTTTGCGCACCATAGTATCTCACACATGTACATGTGTTCAATAGCATCTTCTATGCCCCTATACTCTGGAAGACCAAGAGACATCTCCATGTAAATATTCTGGGGTTGGTGCGGACCCTGCCTACCTAATCTAGAACCTCTTGTGTTACCTTTACCTCGAGAACCACCATATCCACTAGAACTAGAGCCACCTATGCCCCCTGATCCTCCACCTATAGCTGGAAGCAGACAAGTAGATGTACTGCCTTGTTTCCCAATAGTGGTACTAAATTGAACTCCTATAGTCTGCGAAGTGGTACTACTCCCAGAAATGAGTCCAAAATTTTACACGATTGAGTTATGTGCTAACGATGCGCCTGAAAAGGTACCTTCAAACAATAAAGAAGATGTTTTCCCTGCCATAGATGTACTTGTTATTTGACTTACTCTTGTTCTTCTACTTCCCAAAATAGCTTGTTGACTATTGGTTATACTAGATACCAGAAATCCAAGCACAAGGGCTAGGTTTCTAGGTAGATTCTGATGCACGCCCCACGACCCATGTCGTCTCTACTGGCGCAATCCCATGTGAGGCCGAGGAGGGTTCCCTATTATGCTTGCCCAAATGGGGGAGTTCCAAATGCTCTAGCTCTATGCCTTTTGCGTAACACGCCTTCTGCGTGAGTTCCAAATCCTTCACAAGCCATCTCTCTCCTCAACACCATCCGCTCTACCATATCACATTATTTCTCTATCTCCCTCTCGTGTGCCTCATTATACTTAAGCTGCATTTCTTCTCTCAGCTTCTCTACTGCTATGTCCGCCATCTTTCACCAAACCTATTCCTGTCCCCACGTGTGGTGGGGTTTAGCTAGCCATAGGTTTTTCTTCCAAGTTCAAGGTTAGCATCAAGATTTTGATCGCTAATGGAATGCCTTACAAATAAGTTCCCCTTAGATAATGTAAAAACTGGAACTCAACTACCTCTGGGTAAGAATAAGTGGAAATTTAGTACTCCTAAATATAGCCATTCAAAACACCATGGAACCAAGTATCCACAACGTGCATCCAGATTAGATCAGCATCATAAAGGTCTTGAAATTCTTCCTACGTCCAGGTAATCGTGCGATACCTCCAATTCCTTTTAGATGTATAAGCAACCAGCCACTTGTATGGCTCTACTGGAAAGATAACAAAGAAGCTTTCATATAAACAGTCATACAAATTCTCATCCACACACACGCATGCGTTAAACTCAGATTCGGTGTCGAACCTCCAAGTGTACTCTTCTTCCAGATCCTTTATCCACTCCTCAACACTTGTTAACGTCAATTGCTACATCTTCATCACAAAACATCCTGAAAACAACTAAAAAAAGGTCCCAACAACGGAACCAATGATGTAACCTCGAATCTACTATATAAAACCTAGAAAAACCTAGGTGCGTTGGCACATCACCAGCATGAGCTAAGCACTCACCCAAAGTGCGCAAAGGTACCAAAACCCTCTTTAGAATTGTTTATGTAGGATGTTAGTGTAATGAAGATACAACATATTCAGAACCATAAATAAGCATAAGCATTCCATAAAGAATATTCTAGATCTAGGTCTTAGAGAATCATGAATTAAATGATAACCATAATAATATTAGCCATGTAAGAACCAACTATAGTCATGTTTAAAACCATTATCCATCAAATATACTCCATTATATTTAATGATGTAATACATAGAAGATTCTTACATTACAAAATATTACCATAAGTCATGCACACATTAGTTCCAGTAACATAACTCTACAATAATTCACCTTTCAACATCCTCCACTCATTCTTCCTAACTACACAGTTCACCACATATTTATAGGGGTGGGGAATTTCCCTTCACCACGTACGCACTTCCCAAAATAGGTCACATGCTGATAATAACCATGCACCTTTACAATAACATGCACACATGTAAGTGTGCTAATAATAGACATCATATATTTAACTGGAAGATGTAATCCTATTATTATCTTGAACTCATGCATGACGCTTATCAGATGCTCATTCCTAAAATAGCATTTTTGTGTCACCCAAGTCTCCATCCCAATGTGTGCTCTACATGCTATCTTCCAAAAATAGCCCACATCCAGGAAAATGGCTAAGTCCCAAATCAACTTGTCCTGCACGTTTCCTTCCCTATCCTTCTATACCTTCAAGTAGGCATTGTCCCCATGCACACATCCTAGGTGTGTATTCTCCTTAGGAAAATATCATTTGTTTAACAATTTTTGACTTTAGACACCAATGCCTAGTCAAGACACCATTTCCCAGGCGTCTCCATCCTGTCTTGGCGCCCCCGACCTCTTTGTACTTTTCTTGCATCTTGTGGGTATCTTATAGGCATTTCAGAATCTTATTTCTGAATAGTTAGCCTTTTAGTTGTTAAATATGAAATTCAACCAAGGGAATCATATAAATATAAAGCTATGTGATCATAATAAAAGACCAAGCACTAAGCATCTACTATCTCCACCTAAGTTCACATCCAAAGGTATTTACAAGAGCGTTTAAGCATCCATCTAGCATCCACACAAGGGCAAAGGACTGCATTCTTCTACATACACTTCATAGGAGGAGAAGTTCATTTTTCCATGCACACATCTATCTACATCTTCTACATCTAGTTATTATTCGCTATTAAGTGCGACTCGCACAAGATCTACCTAGGGCACATTTCTACACACACACACGCATAACTACACAGAGTTTGAAATGTAGTGCAACACCCAGATCGTAAGTTCACTCAGTCAGGGAACCATTGGGGTCAGTTTGACTCCCCATTTGCATCTTTTTATTTTTAGGATTTGATGTGTTTTGGGGTTTTGCAATTGTTCTTTCTCCTTGTAGGTTTTAGGTGAATAACAAAGAGGTATAACGACATGGGTAAGTGTAGCAAGTTGGGGGCCAAAAAGTGGACATGAAAACTAGAAATTCACGTATCAGTATCACGAGATATGTTTTTATAGGTTTAGGAATTTTTGAACCTAAAACTGTGATCCCGGTCCTCTGAGAGAAAAATAACAGATCCGTGACCCCTCATTTTCCCCCATTTTCCCCTGGGAACCACGATTTCTCCTCCATTGTTGGCACTCGCACTTTGAATACCCCCTTCAAATTTCTCTTTGAACTTTAGGATCGTGAAATATTCAATGATGCTGCCAAGAAGAAGAGGTAAGCCCTCAATTTTGAACACATTTCTTGCATTTTAGTTTTTTTTTGTGATTTTCATGGGTTTTTCAATTTTTTGTTTATGTATACAATTTCTTTATTTTTTCAGTTGTTTGGCAAGCTCATAATCCTGCAAACCATCCAAATATTCATCAAACCCCTCTAAACATTCCTCAAAACACTCCTCTAAATGTAGATCTACATCCTGTAGCTCCTCCTGTCCCCACGGAACTAGCAGGAACACAAGCTAATATCGTTGGAAGAATCTGACAAAATAAAATTTCCATTGAGAACCTTATTCAGACAATAAGACAAAATCATGCCACAAATTTGTCCCACATGACTTTAGCCAACACATTACAAACATTGATTGGTGAAGTTGACTCTACAACCAACCAAATAGACAGATGGAATACCTTTAGAGCTGATTGTAGGTGGTGGTATGTAGATAAATTATCCCATGCAACCATAAAAGACAAAATTTTGCAAAAGACCGCATTTGTGCATTATTTACTGACTCGAGAACCAATGTCCCCCCCATGACTACTTGCAAATGGTTCCCAATCCATTAGTGCCACGATGACCGAATCAAGAACAATTTTTGAGACTGATGGTGGATGATTTTTTATTATCCACCATGCAACAACAATGAGGTTCTTCTTTATTTTTTAAAGAAATTGTATTACAAGTTCGTGTTTAATGAGGTCTAAAATTATTTTGACTTTTCTGAGTTTTATGGGTGAGGAGGTGGCTCTGCACATAGAGTAGACCAGGTGCATGCGTTGGTCAACCTAGGATTCCCCATGCCCCAAAACCCCCATTTCCTTTAGTTATCCCTCCTACAGTGAAGGAGGTTATGGAGATTGACACACTACATGCATTGAGGGAGTTCACTAACACTCTGACCAAGCATAGTGGTCAGATTGCATCTGGTGATGTTGGTGGAGGTGCTAGTTCTAGCGCACCACACCACTGCAGATCATGTGGTGTTGCCATATGCACTGCAGACAAGACATAATTTGTTGGATCACATAATTTCTTTTCTCTAGATGAGATGATGGCAATTTTTTTGGAATTGGTGCAAATTATCTTGGTCTTTCATAGGTAAATAATAATAAATATAATATATATACAATAGTTTATTTCATTTAAGATTTTAATATATATGTATTTGATTATGTCATGTACATACATGTAAAAACTAATATTTTTTTGATTTTAAACAACAAGAGCCAATGAAGGACACATCCGACGTCGACATGCTAGCTACTGCAGTTGGGCATGTTACAGACGTAAGTTTCAAGTTACTTACATTTCAAATTTCATTTGATTTACTTTTATTATTAAATACACATTTTTAATGTTCACATATAGTGTTTCACGTGTACATGTACATATTAATATGTTTTTCTTTTATACGTAGGAGCCTGGTGGGTCATCATCTGCTCTGGGCACTAAGGCTACTGACACGCCTCACGTGAATTTTACAAGTTAGTTTCTCTTTACACGTTGTTTCTAATTGTGGAATTCTCTAGTAGTTTGCAATCCCATAACTCTAGCCAGTACAATTTGATCATAACATTAAGCTCTTATGATGCAAGGGATAAGTAAACACTCTCCTAGATATACAAACTCTCCTTTTATCATGATCACAGACACTTACCTCTATGTTAGACATGTTTCTAGAGCACTCCATCTCTAATGCTTTTTCCATCATCCCTTGCCTCTAAGGATCTCTTTTAGCTTCTTAGAATGTATGCATAATTGACCTTGTCAGGATTGTTAGTTCCTATGCATTCTTTATTAACCCTCTTCTCTCTAAACAAAAAAGAGATGACAATATGGGATAAGTTACCTACACTTCTAAATATATCATGGGTCCCTTGGTTCATGTTTATCACCAATACTCCCTATGCAATTCTATACACCCAATCTCATATTATATCTGTTATTCATCAAGTTTCTCTATATTTGCATTCTCATGCACAATGGATATAGCTTGGTGATCATCCTAGAACCAAGTTCTACATACCAAATACATTCCAAATCTTTAATGAATTACTTCTTGAATATCTTTAATAACTCTTTTTGTGACTTAATATTATCATATACAATCATATTTCATTCAACTGATGGAATTTTCTTTATTCCTACACCCCTAAGATCATTCAAACATCTCATTCATACCTAATATCACCTTCATACCTAGTCTAAGATCATGATTTATCATAAGGTGTTTAGACTATTGGTTCGGTCATACATTTGCAATCTTACGTAACTCTTTGTTTTAGGCCTTATTGCTAATAGTCATCTTCTCATGCTAATACTCATTTATATACTTTTCAATTAATGTTGACCTACATGTTTTTTTACAGCTTATGACTTCCAGAGAGACTCCTTCCTATATGAAGACTATGGAGGCTTTCTGTAGATGTTGTCATAGCGTCTGCACATCCACTAACTCAAGTATAATTTTTCAAATTTGTTAAATTTTGGAGGAATGTTTTCTTACTACTTATCTACAATATCAAATTGTACATGAAATATTTAATTTGAACTATTTATTTGTATGTAGACTACCCCTCGTGAGTCTACCATTGACCCTGTAATGCATTGATGACAAATTGATAGGGATTATGAGATTGTGGTAAGATTTCACATGCATTAAAAATTCTAAGTTTCTAAATTTTGAATGTATTTTAAAATTTGGGTGTTAAAAACTTGATGTTTATGAATGTGCAGGCTAGGTTGCAGGCCAACTTAGAGACACCTAGGACCACACAGATGAAATCTGTAGTGGCATCTCCCTCCACTACATCCACAGGTTGTGGACATGCTTCTTCTAGCAGGGCGAAGAGAGGGAAGATGTTTCATGATTAGATTCATAGGACCCATGTATAGATATATATGCCATCTGGTCCTAGTTCATGATTCTTCATAGTCCATGTATATAGCCTTATGTGACCGCATGTGGTCCTATATGTATGACACACTTAGTTCGATACATTATTCTTATATTTTCAGAGACATGTGACACACTTAGTTTGATACATTATATCCATATTGGTTTTCATAACGATATTACTTCTATGTTTGATTTGATTTCATTGCACATGATATACTTCTATGTTTGTTTTCATAACCATATTACTTCTATGTTTGATTTGATTTGATGGCCTAGATTATGTGACCATTATCCATATGATATATATGATATATGATGTTATGTTATTCTTATGATATATGATATATGATGTTATGTTATATAATGGTTTTGAAGGTTCTTGGGTGCAAGATCATTTTTTGTTCAAGAGATTCAAGTGTGGAGTTATATCAATTTTCTTATTTTAAGCACGTGGTTAACACACTCCAAAGTGGGACAAAATGTACACAATTAAAAATGGTCTTGAGGGATTTATTACAAGTCATTTTATATGTTTTTAGTGTACTTACAATTTATTTGTTAAGTATTAGTCCAAATTAAGTGTTATTGATGTGTGTAACAATAAGGTCCTAATTTGAATTCACTTGTTTAAAAAAAATACATAAACATTGTAGTTTAGTTGGCACAAGATATGCAAAAAATATTCTTAACACTCTATTGTGTATTTACATGCTTTAAAAAGAGATCAAACAATCATTAGAGTATTTTTACCTTGTTGCAATCTCATTGATGTGAGCTGAGTAGTGAGAAGTCATGCCCTGGAGACATCGTGGGAGTGAACTGCCACCACCAACACATCTGGTTGGGGGGTATATGCCTTCGGGTGCTATGGCGGGCTCTAGGGAGGCCCAGTTTGGAGTCAGACCACCCGATCTAGAGCCAAGAACCCCTTCCCTATTCATCCCAATTCACGTTTTCAGCAGAAACTTCTGACAATCACAACTTGGTGTTTGGTCATCCAAACCAAGAACCATCTGAGCCAAAACTTGAGTGAAGGAGGCCTCTAATCACACCCAAGAATTCAGGGTCATGGCATTCCTTGAGCCTTCGTGGCATAATTGTTTGCAAACTTCCTTTTCTAGGTAGTCCTAGGAAATGAACGGAGCTGAGTAGTGAGAATTCATGCCTCAGGATGTGGCACCAAACCGATGATGCCAAACATGTTTGGGTGGCCTAGGTAAACACTAGAGGAGGCATCATTTCGGTGCGGGACAATGTCGTTGCTTTCGAGCTACTTCGTTCAGGCATAGTCCCTTAAGAGCCCTGAGAACAAAAAACTGTACAACTTCGATGGGTGATTACTCGGTCTCCGTGGCACCTAGAGATGTCTCATTAGATCCTACACCTTGGTGTAGGGACCCTATACAATAGTCTATCTCAGTTTTTTCTGTCTCCAATTGGTGCTCTCGTTGCCCTATTGTTTGCAAATGTGCCAAATAGTGCAGTTTGAGCCATTGTAAGACTGTCAAACACTATATTTTGCAAACAGTGGGTTGTGGCACCAAAATGACTGTGCTAACACATATAGGTGGATAGGTAAGTGCTAGAGGAGGTGTCATTTTGTTGCGGGACAATGTTGTTGCTTCCAAGCTACTTCGTTCGGGCGTAGTCCCTTAAGAGCCTTGAGACCAAAAACCCATACAACTTCGACGGGTGATTACTCAGTCTTAGTGGAAACTAGATACATATCATTAGTTCTTACACCTTAGCATGGGGATGCTCTACAATAGTCTGTCTTAGTTTTTTCCGTCTCTAATCGGTTCTCTCGCTGCCCTATTATTTGCAAACACACCAAATAGTGTAGTTTGAGCCAGTGTAAGGCTATCAAACACTATATTTTGCAAACAATAGATCCTGGCACAAAAAAGACCATGCCAACATCTGGGTGGCTAGTTAAACACTAGAGGAGGTGTCGTTTCGGTGTGGGATAATGTCGTTGCTTCTGGGCTACTTCGTTCGGGCATAGTCCCTTAAGAGCCCTAAGACCAAAAAACCATACAACTTCGACGGGTGATTACTCGGTCTCCGTGGCATCTAGAGATGTCTCATCAGATCCTACACCTCAGTGTAGGGACCCTATATAATATCCTATCTCAATTTTTTCCGTCTCCAATTGGTGCTCTCACTGCCCTATTGTTTGTAAATGCGCCAAATAGTGCAGTTTGAGTCAGTGTAAGGCTGTCAAATGCTATATTTTACAAACGGTGGGTCGTGGCACCAAATCGAACACACCAAAACATCTGGGTGGATAGGTAAATGCTAGAGGAGGTTTCATTTTGGTGCGGGATAATGTCATTGCTTCCGGGCTACTTCGTTCGGGTGTAGTCCCTTAAGAGCCCTGAGACCAAAAAACCGTACAACTTCGATGGGTGATTACTCAGTCTCCGTGGCACCTAGAGATGTCTCATTAGATCCTACACCTCGGCATAGGGACCCTCTACAATATTCTTGTCTTGGTTTTTTCCATCTCTAATCGATTCTCTCGTTGCCCTATTGTTTGCAAATGTGCCAAATAGTGCAGTTTGAGCCAGTGTAAGGTTGTCAAACACTATATTTTGTAAATGGTGGGTCGTGGTACCAAAAAAACCACTCCATCATGTCCATGTGGCTAGGTAAATGCTAGAGGAGATGTCATTTTGGTACGGGACAATGTCGTTGCTTCCAGGCTACTTCGTTCAGGCGTAGTCCCTTAAGAGCCCTGAGACCAAAAAATCGTACAACTTTGATGGGTGATTACTTAGTCTCTGTGGCACCTAGAGATGTCTCATTGGATCCTACACCTCATCGTAGGGACCTTATATAATATTCTATCTTACTTTTTTCTGTCTCCAATCGGTGCTCTCGCTGCCCTATTATTTGTAAACATGCAAAATAGTATAGTTTGAGTCAGTGTAAGGCTGTCAAACACTATATTTTGTAAACAATGGGTCATGGCACCAAACTGACTATGCCAACACATCTAGGTGGCTAGGTAAATGATATAAGAGGCATTTTTTTGGTACGGGACAATGTCATACTGCGTTCCGTAGTCCCTTAAGAGCTGAGACTTATAATGGGTGATTACTCGATCTCCGTGGCACCTAGAGACATATCGTCAAGATCCTACACCTCAGTGTAGGGACCCTCTACAATAGCTTGTATTAGTTTTTTCATTCTCCAATTGGTGCTCTCGTTGCCCTATTGTTTGCAAATGCGCCAAATAGTGTAGTTTGAGCCAGTGTAAGGATGTCAAACGCTATATTTTACAAACGATGGGTCGTGGCACCAAACCAATTATGCCAACACATCTAGGTGGCCAAGTAAATGCTAGAGGAGGTTTCATTTTTATGTGCGAAAATTTTGTTTCTTTTGGGCTACTTTGTTTGAGCGTAGTCCCTTAAGAGTCCTGAGACCAAAAAATTGTACAACTTCGATGGGTGATTACTCAGTCTCTGTGGCACCTAGAGATGTCTCGTTCAGATCCTAAACCTTAGTGTAGGAACCCTCTAAAATGTTATGCCTTAGTTTTTTCATTCTCCAATTAGTGCTCTCAGTGCCCTATTGTTTGTAAATGCACCAAATAGTGTAGTTTGAGCCAGTGTAAGGCTATCAAACACTATATTTTGCAAACAGTGGGTCATGGCACCAAACGGACCATGTCATCACATCTGGTGGCTAGGTAAACACTAGATTAGGCATCATTTTGGTGCAGGACAATGTCATTACTTCCGGGTTACTTCATTTGGGCGTAGTCCCTTAAGAGCCCTGAGACCAAAAAACCATACAACTTTGACAAGTGATTACTTGGTCTCCATGGCATCTAGAGATGTCTTGTTAGATCCTACACCTCAGTGTAGGGACCCTCTACAATAGCCTATCTTAGTTTTTTCATCTCCAATTGGCACTCTCGGTGCCCTATTGTTTGTAAACACACTAAATAGTGCAGTCTGAGCCAGTGTAAGGCTGCCAAATGCTATATTTTGTAAACAGTGGGTCGTGGGACCAAACCGATTGTGCACAGGTATAGGGATGGCCTGGTAAACACTTGGGGAGGCATCGTTTTGGTTCCCACTCTCCAATGCTTCTAGGATACCTCCTTTGGAACCAAGAACCCCCTCCACAGGTACATAAATCGTTGTTAGTTACTTCTCTTTGTTTGTAAAATAATGAAAGCTTCTCTTAGCCCAAAATCTAAAACTTTGAGAATATAAAATTATCTACTAACAGTGCCAACCACGTGAAGGTGGAAGCTTTTCTGGTACCACTAACCTACATAAAAGTGTTAGTCAAAGAAATTTAAGTTGAATCAAAACCATACTAGATATATACAAAATACACAAATTTAATAAAGTATAAGAACTTGAATCTAGTTGAAAAATTTAAACAATTCAAAGAAATTATATATACTAGACGAGCATGAAAATTCATTCCAATGTTCACCATCAAGATGTGAAAGTGGAAGCTTTTCTGGCACCACTAACCTGCATAAAAGTGTTAGTCAAAGAAATTTAAGTTGAATCAAAACCATACTAGATATATACAAAATACACAAATTTAATAAAATATATGAACTTGAATGATCTAGTTGAAAAATTTAAACACTTCAAAGAAATTATATATACCAGAAAAACATGTAAATTCATTCCAATGAACCATCAGGTCGTGAAGGTGGAAGCTTTTCTGACACCACTAACTTGCATAAAAGTGTTAGTCAAAGAAATTTAAGTTAAATCAAAACCATACTAGATATATACAAAATACATAAATTTAATAAAATATATGAACTTGAATCTAGTTGAAAAATTTAAACACTTCAAAGAAATTATATATACCAGATGTGAGCATGTAAATTCATTCCAATGAACCATCAGGATCGGATCTACTCTGAATAGCGAACAAGATTGCTTCATGATTTGACTCTTGAACCTTCCAAAGAATCTTGTTATTAGGCCTTCCTCGATATCTATACAACTGAATATTTGTTGCTAGAACTAGATGTGAATATAAGAGTATTTTCCTGTGTGTCTCAAAGTCTTCAAACACCCAAACAGAGGAATTTTTTAATGGATACCGTCGAAGCCAAGTTCCAGTAACTACCACTGACCCTGTAGGGTACTCAATATCTTCGCCATCTATAATAGGAGAAGTCAACTTCTTTCTTTCCTCGATGCAACGACATAAGAAATAGTATGTTCCTTCTTCATTGTCTTTTGTTGCAATAACTGTAAACACATGTCCTACAAAAAAATAAAGGTTTCAACTCAAATTTAAATTACATATTAATTTCAATGGACATAACTCAATACAAAAATTGTAAATAACCATTTACCTTGTCACACCAAAATCAAAATGTTCATCAAAGTCCTTGGATGTTGCAACTTCATCTGGAGAAACAAGTCGTAATGCCTGTGGAAGTTGATAACTAGGAAGCAGAGTTAGAGGCCTACAAATCCATCCATCCACCCCTTCTTGTGAATCACACTTAACAATGAAAAATTTGATACAAGATGCACAAAAACACACCAAATTTCTTGTCCATGTGGCCCATGAAGCAACGTTCTGAGCTACAAAATGAGTGCAGATCACTGGACCTGTGAGTGTCATACAATCCTCGTAGTTAGAAATTTGTTGTTCCTCTATCAACCAAAAATATCTATGAACTGTGGAATTTTCTTGAGAACCTCAGGCCATGTTGTCAATACACCATTCCACTATGCTCTTTACATCTTTCAATTTAGCACCATCTTTGTACTTCAACTCTTCTCTTACAAGAGCTCTTTTCACACATGCCCCTGCACCGTCATGCTCTCCTTTTCCATGTCCAGCCTCAGTGAAACTCTAAATATGTTGCACACCCATCTTGACGTGCATCCTGCTCATCCAATAAAACATTCGTGCATTCTTAAACTGAGACGTGCAATTATATGACCATATATAATGTTGATTGAAGTGGATGTCCCTATCAAACAAGTTTCCATAAAATAATTAGAAACACCCTTGCACAAATTCAGTAGAATGAGTACGATCATCACTGATATAAAAGTGGTACTCTCTTAAAATTTTTTGATCATTCTTTGTACTGTTAGGAGAATGTATAAATGTTATATGCACAAAAATGGAAACTTGTACTGAGTTGTAATATTGCGATTGAACCTCCATTTGTGGTTGCAACGTGTAATTCTATGCAAAATCAACCACTGAAACAATAGTACCAATAGGAAATGTGTCCTTGCATATCTTGAACTATTCATCTAACCATCAAGCTCTGTGTGTATGCCTAGCATACTCATAAACAATTTCATCCTTAAATTTTCTCATAAATTGAAAAATAGGCATATGTTCTATAACTAGCTCACACTGTTTAGACTCCTTTCCATCTTTCAATTGGTATGGTACTTATTTATATTTATCAAACTCAACTAAATTATGTCCTATTGCACCTCCAATTTTCTCATGGATACAACTTTCCAATTTAGGTAATCCGCCGCATGTACCACAACTTCCATCTAAACAATCCTGACTATAAAAAAATTGTCCAAATTCTCTTTCACAAAATATCATAGGAATGAAATCCTTGGAAGATATTGGTGGAACTTGAACACCACATTCCGGTAACATAGTTTCAGAATGAAAATCAGAACGAATACATAAAAATTTAGCATAATGCATCAAAATTCAACATGTTGCCTACAACAAATGGTGTGAGCGTGATTGATTTTCACATAGAATGGTTTCAACATTTCAAAAAAAATGTTCACTAATTTTAATTTCTGGATGCTCCTGTTCAAACTTATGAAAAAATTGAGTTTGAGTCATATCTAAGAAATACTTTGGATGTGGTTCACGATTAGTAGAACCAACTCTCTATTTTATAACATCTCTTGTATTAGGTGAAACTCTAGTGTTATCATGCCAAAATTGAATAACAACTTCTCTTATAGCATCAAATATATCTTTGTCCTTACATGGTGCTCTAGTAGAAAATGCCCAAAAATCAGTGTTATTGAGTGATTGAAGGATATTACACCTTTCAATTACTTTCATTAGAGTTTTTCGATTAAATTTCAACATTAGACTTGTTTGTCTAATCAAATGTTATTTTTTTGTTGATTCACTTACAACACTAGTAGTAAGTACATGACACACAACATTACTATCCCTTGTGCATCTCTTGACACCAACAGTGTGATATGCATCATGAAGGTTTTCAATAATTGTAGAGGTTTGACCACGTATATTAGATGTTGTCAATCCTAAGGTGTTTAATGTAGGTCTCATTTTATTCAATTTCATCAAACTAACCAACAACTGACATCTTTGGGAATCATTTAAAATTTCAAAATGATTATCCCAAATTTCAGTGGTTTTTCTTCTGATTTTCCAAACAAAAAGTTTCTCAAACATTAGTTTCAAAATGTTCTCATCAATTTAAATAAAATAATTAGGTCTCTTACGTAAAATCCTAAGAGGTGTTTTTGTCAAATTTTGCTTGTCTACAGTTTCAACCTGAATTTCCTTATTCACATTTTCATTGTCTCCTTCAATTTTAACATCAGCTACATCACGAATATTTAATTCATCTTCAACATTGACAATAAAAACATCTTCATCACGAGTATTTAATTCATCTTCAACATTGACAATACAAACATTACCTGGTTCCTCATTGCTTACAATAGTAGGGGTTGAAGATGAACCTCTTTGTGATTCACAAAGTTTCCGCATTCACTCAACATTTTGAAATATTTTTGTGTCTAATTCATCTGGTGTTTTTTTACTTATTGATTTCCTTTTTTGACTCGTTTCTTGTCTCCCATGATGTTTTTCTTCTGATGATAAGAAAAATGTGTAGAAAGTGACAAAATTTTGTAGTAATTCGTATAGTAAGGCCAAACAGTAAAAATCACATGGTAATTTGAATGTTGGGATGTGTGTAAATATGATTTAATAACTGCGATCATGGTTTATAAAGTGTGAGCGTGGTTCTATTATTTAGGACTGCGATCATGGTTCTTTTTGTATCATCAAATCTGACCCTCAAGGCTCAGGAAATCTTTGTTTTCCCCAACCAGAGCTATGGGAGGTCATTATGGCGTGTGAAAGGCCAAAAAATTCAAATTTTCTCTTCCATGGACTTGAACCATGCCGAAAAATAGAAAACATCTCACAAAAATGGTACCATTGCGTAGGGGAGACTGTTAACTTTGTAGAAATATTGATTTTAAAGTGAATAGAATAAGATAAATATCATTTTATAATTTTTTACTAACAGTAGGTCTTTAAGACATTTTTTTCCCGTGAATGTTCATGTATATGTTTAAGACTGCAACTTTTGTTTTGCTTATCAAAATGTGATAAAGCCTATACCATCCCAAACACGGCAAAATTCGATACATGTTAAATAAAGTATTTATTTGATATTTTTTCATATAGTTATGGTGGGAAAACGGAAAGTGCTCCCTTTTCTAAATTTTTTCAGACCACTTTCACGAAAAAATTATTAAAAAAAATACTGGTTGAAAAAATACAAAATAAAATCCATCCCAAGATAGATAGTGACATCTAACTTTTCACCAAAGGAAAAAAAAAACAAGTTTTGGTCATCAAAATCATGGGCAAACGAACTACAATCTTATAGGTTTTAAAAAAAAAACCAAGTCATAGAATTTTGAGTGTTTAATATAGCTAAAATTATCCATTTTTAAAAAAAATAGTAGTTTAGAAATTAGGTTCCGAATGCTACAATTCATATTTATATAAATTTTTCTAATTTTGAGTGCAAGTATTGCTAATAATCCCTACAAGTTGAGATTTTGCTGTTTTTTGCAATATGACGTTCCCTTATGACCCCTTTTTGGTACACCAACTTGCTGCACTTACCCACATACAGGTGATTAAAGGCGAACATTAGCGAACATCTTGCGACCCTGTGAAACTAGTTTCTTAAGGTTTTGAGTAGTCACATGCGCCCAAAGGAGGTCTGCAGCTCCTTAGGCACTGTTAGTGCAAATCAGCAGCACCCCTGGATGTTTTCTTAGATTTCTAGTTTGATAATGGGCATCCAGTGTGATTGCACAACATGGAATCTTTTCCCCAAGTGTGGGACTTGCAAAAATGGGAAAAAACTCTCCAGATTAAAGGTTGGTTCCTCTACTCCTCTGATCAGATGTATGCATGAAATTTGCAGAGGTTTAACTCAAAATCCTACTCTAATTCTGCCAAGGAGACAAGGATAGAAGAGAGAAAAGAAGATAAAACTAAACTAACAAGGTGATACACCAAAGGAGTGGTGAACATCTATCTTCTGTAGATTGACACAGATTATAAAAATGCAACACAAATCATGCACAAATTGCTAAAATTGTAATGAAGGATCAAGATAGAGCAAACAACACAAGAAAGGATTGAAAATTCATTCACAGAGCTTGCATTGTCATTTCCATTTTTAAATATAGTGCATTACAACAACAAGGAGGTAGAAAACATGTTGCAGTCCTAAAAAAGGTCTGATATTCCACAAATCCACTTGCCAGGGTGAAGGAGGGAGCCTGCAGAACATAAAAAATGTCCAACCCTTTACAAATGAGCCAAATCTAGCTTTTAACAATGAAAACATGAGTTCAGGAAGGATAAACACGGGAAAAATGAAATGAATGGTTTAACCACTGACCAAATCCATCAAAATAGCATGGGTACCCTTAAAAGTTCATTCCCCAAGATTTTCGACCATGCTGGAGAAGAATGGAAGCCATACTGCATTAAAAATGGTGGTTGAATGTCAGTTCTACTCTTTTCCCCATGCCAGAGGTGTTTTCTCATTTTTCTCTCACTAAACTCCACCAAAAAACAAAATTGAAGATTCCATCATGTAGAGGACTTCAATAGCTTTCCAATGACACCAAAATTGAGAAAAACTGAGCTCTGGATCGAAAGATATGCCCCTCTGAAGATTTAGGGAAAAACTGGGGCAAAAATCGGGTCGGCGGGCCGAAACCTAAAATTTTTCCCCTTTTTTGAATTTGGGAAAAATTCCCCAAAAATCTCTGCCCCTGTTGCTCTACTGCCACGTGGCACATTCCTATTGGTTTGCGGGTTCAAATGGCCATTTTATGCCTTTTTGAATTTTGGAAAAAATTCCAAAATTCCTCCGCGCCCCGCCGCTCCGGGACACATGTCACCCTCCTATTAGTTGTGGGCATGCGCTCCAAATTTTTCCATTTCTTCCTTAGCGGGCTTGCAGGCCAATTCTTTCCTTTGCAGTTCTTTTTACACTTTGGCAAATTTGCCAAATTATCTCCGCGCCTCTGATTCCTACCTCCAACTGGACATGTGTCATCCTCCGGTTGGTCCACAGGCCTTCACAAAATTTCTTCTCCTCCTCCTTGGCGGGCCTGCGGGCTAGTTTTTTCCTTTTCACCCCTTTGTTATTTTGGCAAAAAGCCAAAATTTTCTCCACCCCTCCAACTTCCACCTCTGACTAGATACATGGCGCATTTTCATTCGACGCGGGGCTTCTGGGCCAAAATTTTCTTTGTGCCATCTTTGGAATTTTTTCCAACTTACCCCCGCCGGTCCGACCTCCACCGCCACGTGGCACATCCTCATTTGACGCAGGATTCAAACCATTTCTTTCCTCTACGGGCCCACGAGAATTTTTTTTCCTTTGCACCCCACCCACTCCTTGGTGATTTTTTCCAACTTACCTCCGCTGACCCACCATTCCACCACCACGTGGCACATTCCTATTGGTTGCGGACCTTCCCAGGGAAAATTTCCCTCAAAAACTCCGCCGAGCCATAACTTGCAAAATACAAGGAGTTAGAAGGAAAATTTTACCTTTCTGGAAAGGTGAGAAAATTCTCTATCTGATGAAGCCATTTCCAGATAATTTTGAGTGCCTGAAAAGTGAAAAAATTTGACTGAGGCACAAGGAAGGAAGGAATGAAAGAAAGTTAGTCAAAAATAAGCAAGGGGCTTATTTTGGATAACAATTTTGGTGACTCAGAGGGGTCATCTGCCTGCTGGATGAAGTGACCAGCTACCTGAAGCAATCCATTGGGTAATGGAGTCATCAACTTAACTGCTTGGTACTCTCAACTCATTAGAAAATTTCTAGAAAGAAGATTGTGAGAGTAGAACATCACTTGATCTGGAACATGGCCTGCAAAGATGCATCCTTGGGACAACAAAGCTTGTGCCAAAGCACTTAGGGAAATGTAAAACTAAGCTACAACAAAACAATGTGCACAAGCACTTGGAGGAATGAAAATCTAAGCTAATATGTACAAGGTGAGGAGTTTCCCTTCTAGTAGCAATGCTTTAGATGGATTCCATTAACTGGAATATGCAGTTCTTCACCATCCAATGTAGACAATTGGAAGGCATTGTTGTTCTTACATTTTGTGACCATGTAGGGGCCACTCCAAATGGCATCAAACTTTGAATGCCTTCCTGGCTTTGCTCGGTCTGCATCCCATTTCAACACTAAATCTCCAACTTGGAAGGTTCTAGCCTTAGCTTTCCTATCAAAGGTTCTCTTGATCAAGGCTTGGTCCTTCTCCATTGTTTGGGCTGCATGCTCTCTGATTTCTTGGAGTTCCATCAATTCTGCATATCTAACCTCCATGGGTTCAAACTCCAACAATTCCAATTGCTTCATGAGTTCCAACGTTGGCAACTCAAGTGACATAGGCAAGATTGCCTCTCTTCCATAAACAAGTCTGAATGGAGAGTTACCGGTGGATCTCTTGGGAGTTATCCTATCAGCCCATAAGGCTGATTTAAGTTTAGTGTGCCAAGTCCTCTGATTTTCATCAAGAGTCCTCTTGATGATCTTTAATAGGTTCTTGTTGGTAGACTCAGCTTGGCCATTACCTTGAGGGTAATAATTTGATGAAGTGCTCAGATAGATCCCATTCTTAACAACCCATTTAGTTACCTTTGATCCTATGAATGCCAATGCATTATCTGATATTATAGTGGCAGGTATACCAAATCTAGTTACTATCCCCTCATAGAAGTCTAGAATGCTAGATTCATTTGCCTCTTTGAGTGCCACCGCCTCAGTCCATTTGGTGAAGTAGTCTGTTGCTGTTAGAATCCACTTGTGTCCTTGGCTTGAGTTTGGGTTAATGACTCCAATGAAGTCCAAACCCCATTGCATGAATGGCTGGTCAACTGAAATTGGGTGCAATGGAAGGGTTGCTAATCTTTCCTTGCCTGTGAAGAATGCACAATTTTTGCACCTCTTGATCCATGCATAACAATCACTAAACACCTTGGGCCAATAATAGCCAGCCTTCATAATCTTGAGGGCTATCACTCTTGGAGAAAAATGACCCCCAACTGATCCACCATGGAACTCTTCTAACATTCTCTTAATTTGATTTGTCCCAATGCATCTCAGCAGCACTCCATTTATATCCCTTTTGAACAAGACACCATCAACAAGTGCATATGGAATAGCCTGCAATCTGAAGTGTCTTCTCTTGGTTTTGTTCATCTCTGGAGGGCATAGGCCTATTTGTAAGAAGTGCATTATGTCTTGAGTCCAGCAAGGAGTGAGCATACCACCATTCTCTTCTTGAATACCTCTTTGTTCTTGGTTTTCTTGCAATGCCAAAATAACATCCTTCTCATTGCTTGCTTCCATTGATTTTCTCAAGACCAATTGCTCACACAATCCCTTTCCTCAGACCAGCTTGGTGACTTTGATCTCAATGTCATACTCCATGACACGAGTAATCCACCCTGCACATTTTTCATTTAGGTCTTTGTTGAGGAGGAAGTCCTTAACTCCCACATGAGAAACCAACAGTTGAACCTTGTTGTTTGAAACTAGATGCTTAAATTTCTTCAAGCTCCTAATCACTGCAAGAACATGCTTCTCAATGAAGGAATACCTCACCTCATAGTCCTCCAAGCTTTGGCTAAAGAAGGAAATTGGCTGCTCTGCATTTTCTTTGTTCTGCTGTACTAAAATTATAGAAATTGTATCATCACCGCCAAATGCATAAAGGATAAAATCCTTAGAGAAATCTGGGTTAATGAGAGTTGGAGCTTGTGAGATAGCCTCTTTGATTGCCTCAAAACTTGCCTTACCTTCAGCTGTCCATTTGAAAGCCATACTTTTCTTCAACATCATAGTTATTGGCTTGACAAGGGCTGCAAAGTCTGGAACAAACCTTCGAACAAAATTGATTCTTCCCAAGAAACTTTGAAGGGCCTTCTTGTGACTTGGTAATGGTAGTGATTTTATTGCTTCAACCCTCTCTGGATCAATTGCTAATCCCTCTTTGGAAACAATGTGGCCTAGGAGCTTTCCTTCATGAGCTAGGAAAATATATTTTTTGGGATTCAAGGATACCCCAAATCTTCTACATCTTTGGAACACTTGTCTCAAATGAAAGAGATGATCTGCTGCACTTTTAGAAAATACAGTAATATCATCTAGGTATATCAACACTATTTTGTTGATCAATCCCTTGAACGCCATATCCATTGCCCTTTGGAAGGTAGCTCCGGCGTTAGACAACCCAAATGGCATTTTCCTATATGCATAGGTTCCCCATTTGGTGGTGAAGGCTGTTTTGAACTGATCATCCTCCTTTACCATGATCTGATTATACCCTGAATAACCATCTAGCAATGAAAACCTCTCAGAGCCAGCAACAACTTGCAAAATCTACTCCATAGAAGGAAGTGGGTAATGATCCTTGAGGGATGCTCTATTCAAATCTCTAAAGTCTACACACAATCTGATTTCTCCACTCTTCTTTCTAACTAGAACCAAGTTTGCAACCCAGCTTGAATGCTTGATGGGAAATATGATACTTTCCTCTATTAACTTATTCAATTCCTTCTTCATGAGAGGCTCCATGTGTGGATTGACCGGTCTTTGTTTTTGCCTGATGGGTTTAGCACTTGGATCTAATTCAATTGTGTGTTGAGCTAGCTTGGGATTGAAACCTCTCAAGTCTTCATAGCTCCAAGAAAATATATCAGGGAACTCTTGGCAAAGTTGCATGAACTCATACCTTTCTTGCTTGGTTGCCACTTTACCAATTTGAAGTGATTTGCCTTCTCCCACTGAGATGGGCACTGAATCTTCTCCCTTGACTTGGATGTTTTCTTTCTCCTTCCTAAATTGATCATTAGGATTAAAGATGGACTCCAAAGTGACAAGTCCTTTTGGCATTTTGTTGGTTCTCAGCTGTACCACTTGATCACCATATTGTTGTTCTAACTTTTCCTGATTTTTGGCTGAGAACTCAGCTTCTTCTTGCAAGAAATTGATGATTTGTTGGTCACTTTCAAACACTTTCCAACTTACATTATTGTCTGGCACTGATGGCCTTACAATCACATGAATGTTTGGCTGCACTTTATCTTCCTTGATACTCTCCACAACATCAAAGGCTGCTCCAACTGCTGCAAGCCTATCAGCAGCTTGGTTTTCTTTCCTAGGGATGGAGTTGATGCCAAAGCCTTCAAAATCCTCAATGAGGTCCCACACCCTATTCTTATAACACTTGAGCAGGTCATTTTTGGCAGCATGTTGTCCTTTAACTTGATTAACAATCAGCTCACTGTCACCAAAGACTTGTAAGTTTTTGATACCTCTCTTTCTTGACCAATGCAATCCTTGTATCAAAGCTTCATATTCAGCAGTGTTGTTAGAACATGCAAACTGAAATCTAAAAGCTGAATAATACTTAATGCCTTGAGGTGAAACAAGCATAGCTCCCCCCTGCACCTTGTCTACTTCTTGATCCATCAAAGAATAGCTGCCATACCTCATTGTCATCTTTATGGTCTGGCTTGGTGATGCTAGGAATAGGCTGATTTTCTTCATGCATGTAATAAACTCCTAGTTCAGATTCCTCTATTTCCTTGTAGGGATCAAAAGCATGTACCTTGCTTGCCCATTCATCAAGAGTCAAATCTGGGATGCTTCCAACTTTGGTGTCAGCTTCATCTATGCCTGGATAATCCTCTTGATCAAATGCTGAACAGTTGGCATTGATTGGGCTTGGAGTATGAGGCTCAATGTGAAAGTTTGCAATAGGTTCAGACCTGATTGTGGCCTTAGTTCCATATCTGGTCTGAAACAACATGTGTGACCAATCAGTAGATAAATAGCCTCCAATTCTAGCTGTGAAATCCCTTGACAAACATAGGGCAAAAAGTGGTGGTAAATCTATCACTGACACATCTTGCAAAATAGTGACATTGGGGCATGCATGCAAAGTGAGGCTCAAATATTTAATTACCCCTATTGTTGTTACTATTGTCCCATCCAGTTGCACCACCCCTTTGGATATGACTTCATATTGGAGGCCCAACTGATCAGCTATTTGCTTGGGCATCACAGAACTACTTGCCCCAGAATCAATCATACAATTGTGTACTAGTTTATCCCCAATGATCAATGAAACATAGAATGGAGGGGGCTTCAAAAATTTACCTTGCTGTCCTCCAAGCTTCCCCTCAGGCTGAGAAACATTTGTGAGTACCTTCTCTTGCATATGAGCTTGCTGATTTGAAGTTGACCAATTCTTCATGGCAGCTTGTAGTAGATCCCTTTGGCCTGGGATGGATAGTGATTCCCACATAGATATATTCACATTTGTCTTCTTCATGTGTTCAATGATGTTAAATGGGGATGAAACATCTCTTTGCTGCCCCTTAGCCTGCACATTCTTTTCTTGTACATGGGCTGCAACAGCTGGCATTTGAGCTGGTCTAGAAGGTGGCTTGGGCTGTCCTTGCACATTTGGAACTGCATTTTCTTGCCAACACTTTGTGGAGTGATGGAAGGTTGTGGATCACCTGGAGCTAATGACTGCCCTTCACCAATATTCCTCTTCTTTGAATGTGTGTTAGCTGCTACATTCTGAGAAATTGTTTGATTCATATGACAAAAATCTTCAACCTACCAATTCACAAGTGTAGTCTCATTTGGAGTTGTATTTTGCTGAGATGTTCCTTGTTGTTGGTTTGTTTCTTGACTCACCTCACTCTCTACGCCAGTTGTTGTCACCATCAAAGCTTGGTTCAAAGCACCATTGAAGCACATAGACTGGTTGTGAGGTTCATTGCATGGGAAACACCAATCATACTCTTGAGCTATATTATTTTACACTGGCACTAAGGCTTTAGAGGTAGATGCAACATTGGGGTTATAGGGCATGAAATGGTCTATTGGCAGGAGGCCTTACTTGATTTTGATTTACAGCTGGATTGGGTGGCCTATTAGGCTGATATGGTTGCCTATTAGGCTGAGTTTGAGACTGATAAGAAGGTCTAAAACTTTGGGCTTGCTGCCTCTTGAGTGTAACCAGCTCATTGCCTAAATTTTGTAATTGTTTCATGACTTCTTGAAGTTCATTTGAGGCACTAGAGGATGAAGTAGAAGTTTCATTTGAACTTTGATTTCTAGGAGTGGGAATAGGAGCTAAAGTAGGTGCTTGACTAGTGCTTGGGCTTTCCAAGTTTGGGTATAAGGGCATGGGAGGCCTAGGAGCCAGTTTACCAGCTTGGATCAAACAATTCTCAGCCCTAATGGCAATGCTATAAGCTGCAGGTATATTTGCACCTCCCATGGATTGGATTAACATAGAAATATCATAATTTAAAGCTTTGAGATAGTATAAGAAAGCACCTTCAGCTGTTGGCCTTACTGTCACTGGGATTCTATCCCATGTCCTTTGAAATATGAAATTGAAGTCTGTTAGCTGCTCATTGGGAGCTCTCTTGATAGTTGTCAGTTGTTCCAATAGAGACAAATTATCTCCCTTTTCTCCAAACTGCTCATGGAGAGCTATGCACAACTGGTTCCAATTTTGGATAGAGCCTGCCCCAAGGCTCCTGAACCATTGCAAGGCTTTCCCTTTGAATGAAGATGCCAACAATTTGACAACAATTTGCATCTCAACAATCTCATGGATTGCACAAACATTAGCAATGTCTTTGACATGATCACCAGGAGTGGTCTGATTTTCCCCAGTAAAGTATGGGATGTTCTTCAATGCTGCAACTGGAACTGGGTTTTGTGCATTGAGAGCAAGTGGGCTGCTGCTAGTGAAGTTGACATAAGGGTTGTGTTGTGCCATTTTGATTGGCCTGAGAACCCTTGTTGATTGGGTGAAAGGTCTACCAGGTGGAGGAGTTGATAGAGTTCTGTTTGGTGGAGATGGAGACCTTTGAATTCTTCTTCCCCTTTCTCTTCTTCCTGGGGATAACTACAGATACTCAGACAATCCCTCTTCTCTAGCCCTTGACCTTGTTTGGATCCTTCTCATGAATCTTCAGACTTGGACTGCTGAAACCAGTTGATTTTATCTCTTTGGAGTCGTCAGATGTGCAAATCAGGCTCTTTTAAGCAAGAAACTTACAAAAAATGCACATCAACTTTGTTGTAATGAAGATGAAGACCTCTAAGGTCCCACCGGGTGTGCCAAAACTATTAGTGCAAATTCACAGCACCCCTGGATGTTTTCTCAGATTTCTAGTTTGATAATGGGCATCCAGTGTGATTACACAACATGGAATCTTTTCCCCAAGTGTGGGACTTGCAAAAATGGGAAAAAACTCTCTAGATTAAAGGTTGGTTCCTCTACTCCTCTGATCAGATGTATGCATGAAATTTGTAGAGGTTTAACTCAAAATCCTACTCTAATTCTGCCAAGGAGACAAGGATAGAAGAGAGAAAAGAAGATAAAACTAAACTAACAAGGTGATACACCAAAGGAGTGGTGAACATCTATCTTCTGTAGATTGACACAGATTATAAAAATGCAACACAAATCATGCACAAATTGCTAAAATTGTAATGAAGGATCAAGATAGAGCAAACAACACAAGAAAGGATTGAAAATTCATTCACAGAGCTTGCATTGTCATTTCCATTTTTAAATACAGTGCATTACAACAACAAGGAGGTAGAAAACATGTTGCAGTCCTAAAAAAGGTTTGATATTCCACAAATCCACTTGCCAGGGTGAAGGAGGGAGCCTGCAGAACATAAAAAATGTCCAACCCTTTACAAATGAGCCAAATCTGGCTTTTAACAATGAAAACCCGAGTTCAGGAAGGAGAAACGTGGGAAAAATGAAATGAATGATTCAACCACCAACCAGATCCATCAAAATAGCATGGGTACCCTTAAAAGTTCATTCCCCAAGATTTTTGACCATGCTGGAGAAGAATGGAAGCCATACTACATTAAAAATGGTGGTTGAATGTCGGTTCTACTCTTTTCCCCATGCCAGAGGCATTTTCTCATTTTTCTCTCACTAAAATCCACCAAAAAACAAAATTGAAGATTCCATCATGTAGAGGACTTCAATAGCTTTCCAATGACACCAAAATTGAGAAAAACTGAGCTCTGGATCGAAAGATATGCCCCTCTGAAGATTTAGGGAAAAACTGGGGCAAAAATCGGGTCGGCGGGCCGAAACCTAAAATTTTTCCCCTTTTTTGAATTTGGGAAAAATTCTCCAAAATTCTCCACGCCCCATTGCTTTGTTGCCATGTGGCACATTCCAATTGGTCCACAGGTTCAAATGGCTATTTTACACCTTTTTGAATTTTGGAAAAAATTCCAAAATTCCTCCGCACCCCGCCACTCCAGGACATGTGTCACCCTCCTATTAGTTGCGGGAACGCACTCCAAATCAATTTCTTTCTTTAGTGGGCATGCGGGCCAAATTTCCTTTGCACCATTTTTACACTTTGGTAAAATTTCCAAATTCTCCCCATGCCCCCGACCTCCGCCAAGAACTGGACACGTGGCACATTCCTAGTTGGTCACAGGGTTTAAATCAAAATTTTCATTTCCTCCTCCTTGGCGGGCCTGTGGGCTAATTTTTTACTTTGTGCCATTTTACTATTTTGGCAAAAAGCCAAAATTCTCCACCCCTCCAACTCCTGCTCCACGTCCGACATTTTCCGACGCGGGCTTCTGGGCAAAAATTTTCTTTGGACATCTTTGGAAAATTTTCCAACTTATTCGGTCTGACCTCCACCACCACGTGGCACATCCTCATTCACTGCGGGCTTCAAACCATTTCTTTCCCTGTGGGCCCAAATTTTTTTCCTTGTGCCCCACCCGTTCCTTTGGAATTTTTTCTAACTTACCTCCACTGACCCGCCATTCCTGCCGCCACGTGGCACATTCCTATTGGTTGCGGACCTTCCCAGGGAAAATTTCCCTCAAAAACTTTGTTGAGCCATAACTTGCAAAATACAAGGAGTTAGAAGGAAAATTTTACCTTTCTGGAAAGGTGAGGAAATTCTCTATCTGATGAAGCCATTTCTAGATAATTTTGAGTGCCTGAAAAGTGGAAAATTTTGACTGAGGCACAAGGAAGGAAGGAATGAAATAAAGTTAGTCAAAAATAAGCAAGAGGCTTATTTTGTAGATTTAGCATTTATTTATTTCAATATTTGCTTAATCAATTGGTGAACCTGACTCATTTCAAACACTCTTACGGTCCTCAGACGTTTTTTGCTTTTATTTTCCTAGGTTCTTCTCATCATGGATATTTATATTCATGATTTCTTGCTATCCAATCCTGAGTTTCATGCTAAAATCATTAATATTTTGGGTACTACTCGTATCTCTTCCACTACTCATCCAGATGTTTTTTATCAAACATTTGTCAATGTATTTCTCAAGAGATTACTTTTCCATCTGCTATCAGTAAAAAAATCGTTATATACGACAATGATCCTCCTCTATATATATGAGTCTACATTAATAAATTAGAAGTCATACGTGATTTATTTGACATTGGATCTAAGCTCAATATTTTCCCTTTATCATTCATTCAGGATATAGGCCTCCCTGTTTCTATGCTTGACCCAACATCTATTTCCGTTTGCGCATACGACTCTACTACGTGTCCATGCTTAGGCACTTTCACCTTACCACTCACATTTGGGCCAAAGAATTTTCCAGTTCCATTCTTTGTCATTGATATCCCACTTCCATATAATTTCTTTCTTACTTAGGCAACCATGGCTTCATCATATACAAACAATGTCTTCTGTAATTCACCGATGTGTTAGATTCCTATATGAGGGATTTGAATATGAAGTTCCCACTGAATGCACACCATTCTAACATTGCAATCTAGATCCAACCACAACATTACTTGTTTCTATTCCTTCTTCTATTCATCCTTTTACCAATCTGTGGCCCATGCACTATCCATACAACTTACCTCCGCTCAAAGGAATTGTTTGTACATTAGGCAATGTTCCATCTACTTTAGAACCCCCCTTCTACCAATGCTATGATATTTTATGAGGGGCATGTCCACACATCGGCCATCATAACACCTTCATTGCCTCCTTTCAAGAAACCCACATTTGTGATACCTCCTTTCACATGCAGTATTTTCATAAACAATGATTTCTGGTTGCACATTTCATTAGATGCCACTTGCTCTGACATTATTTACACATTTGATGGTTTGACTTGGCTTGGGTTCACACTCGATGATATCTTACTGCCACCTCATTCACCACATCTATATCATGGACATCCTTGCATTATTGTTACTTATGGCCTCTGAGTATTTCATCTCTCGGTCTGTGTTGCATGCACTCCACATATTTCACCACTCACTTTTGGTCAATCTTTGCTTGACTATATTGGTAGCGCTTTCAATCCTGATCATATTGACATCTCATTTCCCATGACTTTCAGCCATGTTTTCATCTACAATGACTCATTTCTCAGTTATTCACAAAATCTTACTTGTTGGTATGAACTTTGATGTCCATTACCACCTTTCACTGACAAGGGGTATGCAATGGGCATGTATAATCTATGCTTCAATGGTTCTCTACTCAATCAACCACATACAATCACTTACCAAGTCTTAGATGTGTCATCATGTGGTTTTGATAATGACACCGATAATCTCTTAGATGATGTTACGTGATCACTCTCAATGACACACACTTGGGGGGAGCATGATCCTTATTCCCCCCTTTCAAGCGTACTCAGGTGTCTTACATACTCTACACTTCCCATCTAGTATCTCACCAACCTCATACACATGTTGATACGATCTTATATCATCATTACCTGATGATGCACTCTTGTGCTACGGTTCACACTTGACTGTTAGGGGCTCACTATATTCATGAACCTCACATCACACACACTACACATTTCACACTCGGTGTATTCACGACACATCTTTCTTACATAAATACACACTTCTTGATAATGCACTCTAGTTCTATAGTTCATACTCAACTGTTGAGTGTCTAAATCTAAAATGAACTTCACCTGTAGTCAGAAAATCATGCACTTTAGATATTATTTAATCCCAATTTCATACTACTATTTAGAAGGTTCTTGAGTGAAAAAGTACTAATTAACTCCCATCTTTATCCATCTTCTCTTATTTTATTTTGTCATTCCCAATCTTTTACACATGTATTCCTAGTCTGTTTTGGGAATTTGTCATTATTTTAGCCTCGACTGGGGTGCCCATGGGCACCTTGGTCCCACCATGGGCGCCCCGATCCTTTTTATCTTTCCCGCCACTTTTTGGGCTCTTTCTAGCCATTTTTTACTTCTTATCTTTTTGGTGGTCATCCATTTCAGTGTTAATTACGAAATTAGATCAAAAAAACCCTATAAATATAAAATTATGAGACCATAATGAGGGACCAAGCACTAGTCACTACTATCATTCATCTAGAGTTGCATCTACTTAGAGATCATTTAAATCCATTAGCTACATCACAAGAACAAGGTTGGTTCATCTACATCACACTTCATAGGGGGAGGGATTTTATTCTATTCCATGCACATATTTTATTACATTTTTTACATTTAGTCATTGCTTGTTACTTCATGAAGTTTTACTGGAACAAGAGCACCTAGGGCACATTATGCACACATACACCATAACTACATTTGGGTCCAAAATATAGTGCAACGCTCAGTTAGTAAGCCCTCTATTATGGTAGCTGAGGTCAGTCCGACCCATTCATTTGCATTATTTTTTTAGGGTTTTTGTACTTATTTTGGTCTCTTGCAGGTCTTTCTATCATCTTGGATTGTCAATAAAATTCGACAAGTTATAACGAATCTAATGTGACACACAATGAGGGTTTTAGACCACCTACCGGACTTATGAAACTTAGTTCCAAATCTTTTTCACAGACCAGGGTGCCCATTCTATAGAGAAAAGTGCTCGTAGGTGCTCTAGTCCCTCTCCAGGAACTCTAGTCTAGCTAGATACTCCAAATCCATCCTTTTTGGGGCTTCTGCATAGTCGTTCCTACTTTCTATTCCTCTATCCACCTTTGTGACACAATCCAATGAGCTCCTCTAATCAGCTGAGTTCTTTCCTCTTCTCTCTTTCACATTAGGTTTAGCATTTCATTTTACATAGTTGCTTGGGTCATTTACATACTTCTTTATTGCATTTATTTACTGCATTTACATCTCATTCTATATTATATTAACTATACGAAATCCCTCATATATCCCACATTTTAGTTAATCATTTTAGTGAACCCAATGTATTTCATGCTTAGGATCCTCATTTTTCCTCTATCATGGCTCCCAAAGTTGATCAAGTTTCTTTATCTGATTTACTTAAGAGATATCCCAATTGCCAAGATGTTTTTCAAAGATCCCTAGACATGTTGTATCTTGATGAAAATACAACATCACACGAAATCAATGCTATATTTGTTCATTTATTTGATGAACCTAGTGATCCTCCATCTAATCAACCCCTATTAGACTAATTCAAGCTCTACATGTCTTGTTTCAAGACAAAATTAGGGCCTTGGGATCCATGATTACATCTCTCAAATCTGAAATTCAACAACTTAAGAATGTTTCTCAAGCATATGTTTGTTCTCCTTTTACATCTCATTCTCATTCTATGTCTACCACATGTGCTCATATCAGTGAGCCTCAAGTCATACCATTACCGAAGCCTCTCATCCTTGATCGCAATATTAAGCAACATGATATTCTCAATCAAATCCTTAGTCATCATTTGATCATGCTACCACCTACTGGTTATTATCCTCCTTATCGATTAGTAAAATATCAAGGTCATCCATATTGTAATTATCATTGGATCAATGAACATAATGACAATGATTACCATACTTTGCAATGAAGAATAAAATATCTTGAGCATCAAGGCTTTATTTCATTTACTTCACAATATTTTATTGCATCCACATCTACAAATACCACATCCACATGGGTTCCTAAACCTTCTCCTTTTTTGGTTAGTCACGAGCTGCCTAAATGACCACCTATGACATCACCAAGTCAACATAATAAAACACCTATCAAAATTATTTCACAACACCCTCCTACTAAGTCAGCTATTGTAATCCCAAGTCAACCAAAACAACCTCCTTTAAAACTCAGTGCAACTTGGGATCCTCTCAAGTATAAGATCCAACCAATTACTTTCATCAAAGAAATTAATCCTCCTACTAGCAGCTATGAAACATTACAAATTCCATCACAATCACATGATCCTACTGTTCCTTTTGTCGACCATGCTTCCACCGCTAAATGCAAACTTTGTCTTTAGCAGGTGACACTCTCCTCGATGACTTTGCACAATCTTCTTACACGCACTTGGGGGCATAACATCAAATACATCCCCCCAAACCTATTAGTATTGTCCATTACAACATAACATACTTATAACATACACATGTCACATCCCCATTACATTAACATTAGCGTATTTCACATATTTGAATTATCACACATCACTCGCATAACATATGCACATATACACACATTGCAATCATTACCCAATGACACACTCTTGTGCTTTGGTTCACACTTGAATGTTGAGGGCTTACTACACATGAACCACACACACTATAATATAGGTATTACACATTGCATTTATTCATTCATTCTACATTTAGTCCATATCATTGAAATATTTTCATGGGGGTAATAACAACAAAAACAATGTCAACAACAACACTTTGTAACAATACAATATAGCACACACATCACATTTTATCTAGGTACATCACACACATCAATAACTACACACACATTTCCACCCTAGGTTCATTCTCATCACTTTATTTTGCACATTTTCATCTTTAGTTTCCATGTTGTACCTTTTTTTTGTCATTCCATGCTTTTTTCTAGTCCATCGGCGCGTTATCTACACCACTCTCCATCAACATCGGGTACACATCTCTATCTACTTTATGTTACTGAGATATTTTCTCACCAACATAAATTGGGGAAAAAATGTAGTCACAAAATCACACACTTTAGATATTTAATCCCAGTTTCATACTACTATTTAGAAGGTTCTTGAGTGAAGAAAGTACTAATGAACCCTTGTCTTTTGGCCATGCTATTTTATTTTATTTCATCATCCTCAAAATTTTACATTAATATGCCCAGTCTGTTTCGGTCATCTTCCATTATTTTAGCCTCGAATGGGGTGACTAGGCCAGTATTGGGGCACCCTGATCCTTTTTATCTTTCCCGCCACTTTTTGGGATCTTTCTAGCTGTTTCAACTTCTTATCTTTCCGCTCACCAACATAAAGTGGGGAAAAAATGTAGTCATAAAATCATGTACTTTAGATATTATTTAATCTCGGTTTCATACTACTATTTAGGAGGTTCTTGAGTGAAGAAAGTACTAATCAACCCCTATCTTTTGGCCATCTTCTCTTATTTTATCTCATCAATGCTGATTTTATACACATGTATGCCCAATCTATTTTGGTCATTTGCCATTATTTTAGCCTCGACTGGGGCACCCAGGCCAATACTGGGGTGCCTATGGGCGGCCTGGTCCCACCATGGGCACTCCAATCCTATATATCTTTCCTTCCACTTTTTGGGCTCTTTCTAGCCATTTTAACTTCTTATCTTTTTGGTGGTAAGCCATTTCGGGGTTAATTATGAAATCAAATTAAGAGAACCATATAAGTATAAAGTTATGAGACCATAATGAGGGAGCAAGCACTAGTCACTACTATCATCCATCTAGAGTTGCATCTACTTAGAGATAATTTGCATCCATTAGCTCCATCATAAAGACAAGGTTGGCTCATTTGCATCACACTTCATAGGGGAGGCATTCTATTCTATTCCATGCACACATTCTATTACATTTTCTACATTTAATTATTACTCGCTGCTTCACAAAGTGCAAATGACACAAAAGCACATAGGGCACACTATGCACGCGCGCGCGCGCGCACACACACACACACACACACACACACACACACACACACACACACACACACACACACACACCTGTTATCTCATTTTAGTGATTCCAGCTAAAATTAAGATAACCATAGTTTTTTTTTGGAAAAATCTCCTAAAAGGCCCTTTTGAGGGGATTTTCAGGTTTTCGGGTTTCAACAACATGAAAACATATTTTTTTATATGCTACATGTAAATTCTTTCCTAAAACCTGAAACCCGAAACAAGTCAGTCTATCGGGTTTTCGGAACTCATGAACATCGGAACATGATTTGGAAAAAACATGCTTCATGTCACTTGACTTCTGAAACTTGAAACCCGATATAATCCTTTGTATCGGGTTTTCGGGACATTGGAACATCCAAACATCTCATGCTTCATGTCGCTTGACTTCCAAAAACCAAAACCCGATTTGATAGCTAATCCTTTGTATCGGGTTTTGGGCACTCCAAGCATGATGATATGAAATTAAATCTGAGTTGTCAGGTATTTGGCACACGTGTCAAGTGAAGTGTCATAAATGCTAAGGTTTTATAAATAGCCTAAATTTACACGTCATTTTTACATGTTGTACTTTTGCTGTGTGGATTTTTCATATTTGTGCCTACGACCTCCAAACCCGATCGAGCTTCTTGATCGATTTCGTGTTCTGTTGTCGATTATTTTTCAAGATTACTGAAGGTATTTTACTTTTCTTGCCGATTTGAGGTCTTTTGGATTTGTATTTGAGATATTCTTTTGATGTTCTCCATTCTTTTCTATTTTTCCTCTAGGTTTAGGGTTTTATATTGTTTTCTTCATTTTATGTTGTATTCCATTGAAATTTCTTGTGTGGAATTCACCCCTAGGGTATTTCTTTATTTTATCCCATGGAATATACCCTGTTGATTATTGAAAAAAAAATAAAATATAAAATTCCTAACTGGTGAAATGGTGGGAATTTTACATGTCCTGACACCTCAAAAACTCGATTCCTTTATTTTCAGGTTTTGCAGGGTGTTCAACATCTCCTTGCTTCCTCCATTTTTCGGGCTTCATCGATTGCTCAACAATCTCCAAGTTCTGACAGTGTATCAGGTTTTACCAAGTGCCAGACATCTATCAACCTCCAACATACACTTTGCAGTGTATCGATTTTCTTCGAGTGTTCGACATTCTCTGATCTCCGCTTTGTGTTGGGTCTTGCAAAGTGATCAACATCTTTCGACTTCCACCAGTGCATTGGGTTTTACCAAGTGTCTGACATCTACTAAGTTCCAATACTCTCTGCAGTCTGTTGGGTTTTATGAAGTGTCTGAAAAGACCTTATTTCCAACATACATTCTAGTGTGTCAGGTTTCATCAGGTGCTTTGCAAGTTCTAAAATCCGGATAGTGAGGCGGGTCTGTGGGGTTGCTCAGCAAGCTTCTAAGTCTGATTGCTCAAACAGGAGTTGTCTAGGCATTCATTCTTTAGGATTTCTCATGTTGGATTCTAGATCATCTAAGGATAAGTCAAATAGGTCAGGGAAGATGAAATACAAGTATCGGAAAATGGAATACCCCTCCTACATAGATTACAATTACGACATCCGAGATACGAAGCTTGGTAACATTGACATGGAAGAATTTTGGAAAGAACTAAGGATTCTTCTCAGAGTCCCTGGATGAAATCAATAACCAACAGTGGCCTCCCTCTTGTAGCAGGATTCCCAATGTCTACTCAATGCCTCGAGTTCATTTTGGCCTGTGCTTCCAATTATGACTCGGAATCTCACTCAGTGAAAAATCAAGCAAGAGAAGTCATAGTGAAGTTGGACAGGGTTACTTTGATGACCTCTTAAGATTACCCAACTTTCAGGAATATGTCAATGTAGATCTTAAGTCAGCACAAAAATCCTAGGACAAAGATCAAGAAGACTGCATTAGGCATGTGAATAAAAAGTTCTTGATCAAGGCCAAACCAGTTGTCTCAAGGTTTCCCAAGTTTGTCCCCAGGTGTGATTTTATCCTTGAAATTAGTGACATCATCACCTTACTGAGTCCAGTATTTGAACTCCTTGAGTCAAGAGACTTCTAAGGATGGATGTATAAATTCATGGTCATTATGAAGAAGGATGAACAAGGGATCAATTGGAGTAGTCTTATAAGCGATGAGATTGGTTCCCAGATGAACACAATCTTGACTAATGGCAAATTCTATATGTCATCATATGTCACCTATGCAGCAGCTGACATGAGAAATTATCCAGGGTTGGATGTAAACAGAGATAGGGTATTAGAACACATATATCGATACTTCCCTCAGCTGATAATAAAGGGTTCTAAAGATAAATTTAGAAGAGTGAACGATGCTTTCTTTTTTGAAAATATCTACAGGATGAACCCTGATCTAAGGAAAAGAAGAGTCTCTGACGAAGCATGGGCTGAAGTATCAAAATGGGGTTGTATCTTCTTGTAGTTCAAGAAGTTCACATACCTTCAGGTGGTCATGTACCTGGGTGATCCTTTCCAATTACCCAGATTCCTAAGTGATAAGTTGATCCTAATGGAGTTGGTAAGACAATTGTTGGATTTCCACAAATTCCAATAAAGCAAACATAAGGCTGCCATATCCTTCCCTATTTCCATCAGAAGATACACGTGCTCGATGGTGGTCAAAGCTAAGAACGTGGTGCATGAGCTTCAGGACAAGTTGAAGAAGCACATGAAGCACAGAGATGGATTTGATTTCCGAGGAGTCCTTAAATCATACGAGACTTTGTATCTACATGTTCCCAACATTGAAGATATTTGGGTTGATCTTTGGGATGAGATTGCCATCCGAAGAAAGGACAATAGTAGGTTAAAAATTGAAGAAATTCAGATGTTGGATTTATCTGACATTCCAAAAGGCATTAAGGACAACGAGAGTGTCCTTGACACCTCGTATGATGGGTTGAATGAAGATCAATATGTATTCCCAGCCATTGATTGGTCCATTGTTGAGAAAGCTTCTATCATGGGAAGAGCTACTCAAATTCTTGTCCGTATTAAGGTGTGGCTCATTTCTTGGGGAATGAGTTATAAAGAAGGGAGTTTTACAAAGCTATATACTTTGGAAGTGGGACCCTCCAAGGGAAAAAAGGAAAAGGACAAGAACCCTTCCAAAAGGCCAATGAAGGCTAAGTTTGTAAGAAAGGGAGAAGATCAAGTAACTACACCAGTGGCCACTCTCCCATAAACAGTTGAGGTTCCTTATTCACCTCCACAACTAGAACAAGGGAATCTTCCTTCAAGAGAAGAGATTATTCAACCTTCCATTCCTCCTTCAGTTGACAGTTCATCAGAGGTAAGTCTTCCTCTTACCTCTTAGGCTCTAATTTCAGAATCCTTGCCTCCTCCCATTCAACCTTCCTTGCCTCAGATTTCTTCACCAAGTTCCTCAACCTTGGCTAGTATCTTCTTTGGCCTCTCACCTCTCCCCACTAGGCCCTAGTTAACCATGGACATGCCTCCTCCTACTGCACCTTCATTCCCTGAATCCATTACTATGGACACTACACTTGCAGTGGTCACCACTCCAGAAGCTAACCTTCCTTCACCTGAAGATGTGACCATAACACCTACAATGGGAGCAACTTTCTCCAATACGCATCAATGGTTAGTAGATCAGACTCCCAGGAAGAGGAAGGTGGTAGTTCCATTACCAGCCTTTGATTTTAGTTCCCTCAAGGTCACTCCTACCAATTCAACCAAGAAACCCAAAACAATTTTAAGGATTTCAGTGGATACGTCAGGGCATAAATTTGCAGAGATTTATACTCCCGCAGTTGATAAAAATAAGGATGATATAATTGTCACAGATTATCAAATCACAAGGGTGGCTCTAGGGAAAGTAACAACAGAGGGAGCACAGTAGGATGCACAAGATGCCATGAATGTGTTATGCCAGAAGCTAAAGGAAACTAAGGCAAATAGAGATGAGTTAAAAGAGAAAGTATAACAGCTGATAGAAGTGCTACTCAAGCTCTCAAAGCCTCCTGAGTCAACACCATCATCCTCTGCTCCTATCGGGTTTTATTTCTCATCGGTACCCATGAGCAAGAGGATTAATGAGAAGGGGAGGACAGTCGATGAATGGATCCAAAGGTTGCTCCTGTAAGGAAAAGAAGTCATCGTGGACACTGTGGAAGTCTACAAATCCTTAGAGGATATAAAGAAGGATGGAGAGAAAATGGATGATGAATTTTCAACAGAGATTGGAAACCTAAAGTTAACTTTTGAAGCTCTCCAAACGCTGAAACAGGTTCCATCCCGCATCTTGGTCGAAGAAGGCATCATTCCACATGGGGATAAACATTTTCAACTATCCAAAGCCATTAGATTCAGAATAAAGATTCTCAATGAAGCTTGCATAAAATTTAGGGAATCAAGAGATCAATTGGTCAATGGAAAGAATGACTTAGAAGAAGAGCTAGTCAAGATCTGTGCTAAGGTGTTGAGTGAAAGTTCGGGTATCCTGCTTGTTGATGATCTTTACAAATAGATCCAAGAATCAATTCAGCATGAACTAACTTATGGATTCGGCCTCACAGGTTTGTGAAAATTGAATATTCTTTGGAGATCCTGAGGAAACTCAACAAGAGACTGAAAAAGCTTTCTGCTAACGCTAGTGATACTCAGGAAACATGTGAAGTTTTGAGTGATCATTCCACTGCGCTTGATGAAAATGAGATGTAGGGTATAATCTAAAAATTCCAAGAATTTCAGGACAAGTAGGATTTGTTGGAGGAAGACAAAGATGATGATACATAATAAGCACAATGTTGCATGTCATTTCAATCCTGAAATCGACATGTCTTTTTCATTTTTGTTTCATCACATAGGAAGCAAATTTTGACTTGGTTTCCTATGTGAGAGTCAAGCAAAGTAGGACTCTCATTAAAAAGACTATTTTCTAGGATTTATCCTATTTTCTCTCAACTACTTTTATTATAAATAAGGGATGCTTATGCATTCCAAAGGGTTGAGATTTTTGGAATATTGAGATCTATTGTGAAGAAGAAAGACTTTGTGTTTTCTTTTAATCATTTGAGAAATAGACGCTGATGCTATTTTGTAAACTTTGTGTTGTGAGATGTATCTTTCTTAAGATATTGTCCTTATGTTCATAATATTAAGCTATTCTTTGTTTAGCATCTTAATCATTATAATCATTTTAAATGTTACATTTGTTATCTAAAGCTCGTATGATTATTTCGTGCTCTGTGTTTACTCGAAAGAAAATACGTTCCTCTCATTTCCTTTCCATTCTACTTTTCCATAATAGTAATTCCCTTTCCGATCCGTTTTACTTCGAAAACATAAATATCTCCATCTATCATGGATATGGATTTTGGGATTCTATCCCAACCCCAATGGTTAGATTAGTGTGAATATTGTACATATTATTTTTGTTGTGTTTTAGATTAGTAATAAAAAAACAACCTCACCTGTCTTTGAGGAGGGATTTAATCCCATATACTGTGGTTGAACCTCATATTTTGGCATGACAAAATATCCAACCAAAAACACCAGAACTGTATTTGGGTTTGAAAGTAGTGCAATGCTTAGTTAGTAAGCCCACTATTGTGGCAGCTGAGGTCAGTCCAACCCATTCATTTGCATTCTTCTTTTTTTAGGGTTTTGATACTTCTTTTAGTCTCTTGTAGGCCTTTCTATCATATTGGATTGTCAGCAACATTTGGAAAGCTACAATGAATTTGATGTGCACCACATCAAGGGTTTCATGCCACCTACCAGACCTGTGAAACATAGTTTCAGATCTTTTTCACAAACCAGGGCGCCCATTCTACAAACCAGAGCATGTGCAGACACCCCAGTTCCTCTCCAAGTGCTCTAATCCAACTAGATACTCTAGATCATCCTTTTCAGGGATTTTGTAGTCATTCCTACTTTCTGTTTCTCTAGCCACCTTTGCAACACAGTCCAACAAGCTCCTCTAATTAGTCGAGTTCTTTCCTCTTCTCTCTTGCACATTAGGTTTAACATTTCCTTTTACATAGTTGCTTGGGTCATTTACATACTTTTTTATTACATTTATTTACTTCATTTACATGTTGTTCTAGATTAGATTAACAATATGATAGCCCCCATATATCCCATATTTTATTTAATCATCACCACACTCACTCACTCACCCACTCTACGCTCTACGCTTTGACAATTATACCTTTCTAGCACACAATTCAAACCATTTCTCGATGACACACTCTTGTTTTATGGTTCATTCTCGACTGCTGAGGGGGAATGTATAAATGAACCTCGTATCATGCATACTCATTCACATTCACTCAAGGGGTGCACAAATCCTATCACATATACATTTGCATTCCATTCCATCTCACACATCTGCAACATACTGCATATTTTGGTTGTACATTATTCTTTCTTACTTGTTCTTGCATGTTACACTTTACTTACTATGTTAGCTAGATACATTATATGTCATTATACTTTCTATACACACATGCATGTTTACTTTCCTTCTAGTTGTGATTTTAGACTTTATACAGATCATTACACGTAATATGAATGCTTGACATTGTACCTCTTACCAGTCCCACATAAGGCTTCTGGGGGCATATACTTTCGTACACATCATACGTGTTATTGTTTCATTTTATACTACTTCTTATTCATACTAACACACTACTATATCAGATCATACACATTTTGACATACTTTTTATCTTTCTAACATGCTAACGGGTGCTTCATGTGTAACATTTGCTTTGTAGGAACTATTTGCTACCATGGTTGTCTGTTACATTGCTTGCTATTGTCTGTCATTGTATGCCATTGTTTATGGGATTTTCCCTTTGTCTTGTGTGCACATTGTATGATTTTGGCCCCTTCGGTATTGATTGTCTTACGACATCGTGAGTGATGTCCCATGTTTGTAACCCCCTTTTTGCGGTATGCATTGTCTTCTTGCTTGTTATCTTACATCTTGTCTTCGACATGGGTGTTTATCGTGTTCACACTAACACTTGTTTTCTAGCCACTTTGTTTATGTGTGTCTTGGTTTCTACCAAACACACTCTCAATTTGGAACAGTTCATAGCAATTACACATCAAATTTTACAAGACATGCAAAGTCCTTCAGGACTCTATATACATGCATTACATCTTCTTTTATATTTTCGCGTTGGATCGGATTGGATAAAAATGGATCAGATTTTCACACACCATATGCAGTGGTGTTTTTACTTTGATAAATAGTCAAAGGTTAGAGAATAACACTAGACCTTTCTCCCTACACTTCTTCTCTGCTTCACGAAGCTAGTGTGAGATCACCCAAAAAACTCGCACTTAGCGCAACTAACGTGAGATTGCCCAAAAAACTTGATCTTCTACAAAATCTTTAAGATCCTTTCTATCTCTTTCACTCATCATGGATCATGTACACATGTTCCTTTTCAAAATTTACATACTTTTTATGTGTTTTGATTCAGTTTTTCATATACATGTATTTGACTACTTGTTTGTTCTTCTCTTTTGTAGGTCCGTCCTTATGGGAAGTGGTAGTCACATCAACCACACACCATCACACATTAAGCTACATCAACAATAGGTACAAAGTGAAATCTACGGATACACTATAACCCTAGGATCATCATCATCATTTTTCACTTCCTCTTTTTTAGCTTCCACGCTTCACCATTTTTATCACTCCATATTTTTCCTTATCTCTCGACACACTTTTCACCATCGATCTACATGATTATTAGGTACGTATCTCTTATTTAATTTATGTTATTGAGAATTCACTTAACAACATAAATTGGGGGGAAAATGTAGACACTAAATCTGCTATGTACCTTGGGATATGATAATATAATGTATATGGGTTGATGGAGATGCCGACATGTGGCACACATCCCCTTAGTTAGTTATATGGGGTCACATAGGAATTAGTTATATTGGGTAATGAGTCGGCCTACATTGGGATTAGGTATTACCCATCTATTAAGAGTAATGTATGTCTATATAAGGGATGTAAGTATCAAGGTCATGTATGTATGAGTTGAGTCTTCTACTTGGTAGAGGTATATTGGAGGTGTCCCCCTCGAAGTGGATTCCCATCTTGGGAGATTGTGGAGTTACTCCTTCCTTAAGGAGCATTGTATGGTGTTGCCCTACCTTAAGGGTATTATTCTTCATATATTGATTATTTGGGCATCTTGGCCCCCCATATATCTGGTGTTGTGTTATCTTCTGCAATTTATTCATTTATTTATGTAAAGTTCTTATCAAGGTGGTCTAGGAAATTTGTGGGATGAAACCCTAATGTTGGTGATTCGTCTATATATGGAGATTGACTTGGAATTTTTCAGATTTTTTTTTGGGTAGTGGATACATAATTCAAGTGATCTTCCCTCCAAATTTCAGTTTTTTGGAGCTGTTTTGCAAAATCTGTGTCTGTTTTAGGGTTAAAACCCTAATTCTAAGGTTTCGTCTATATCTTTTTAATAATGACGAATTAGGAAGTAATTTTTTTGGGTTGATGTTAATATATTCAAAGGTGATACCACTGAAATTTCAGAATTTTTGATCTATTTTGTCAGAGTTATTGCAGTTTTATTGTTTTTCACTATTTTGCTCCACAGGCTGTAATTTGAAGAATTTTCCTGAATTTCTTACATTTTTGGAAACCTCTCAAAAATTAAACTGGGGTTTGTATTTTGTGATTTCTAATTTTTGGCCTAAATTTATCCGAATGTGTTAGAATAAGTTTTGATCAAAAGTGTCTATTCCTAAAACCCTAGTTTGGTGGATCATGGGGATGGTTACTTTTTTTGGAGATGGAAAGATTGATGCTAGAGAATGGTGGAACAAATTTAGGGATAAATTCTCTCAACCATAAGATATTTGGTTCTTCAAGTTCTAGATTAGTGGCCTTGCACATATTAGGTTTTTTGAGTTAGAAAAGGAAAAGTCTAATTGGTCTTTGGAGGAACTAGAACAAATTTTCATGGACAGATGGGAAACAAAAGAAGAAGAAGAAGAAGAATAAGATGTTGATGATGAAGGTGCTACACAGGATAGTGCATCTCCAAGGAAGGAAGCTTCAATATTTCAGTTTGAAGGGTGCATTCAAAGAAAAAAGGTAATTGTTTCCATAAACGCTAACAACAAATATAACTTCATCAATATGGATGTAGCTCACAATCTACATGTGAAAACAAAGAATATCAAGGAATATCAAATGGATGGTAATAATATTCAAGTTTTTGAAGTTTTAAAGCTTTCTATGGATAAATATGTTTTACATTCAGATTTTTATGCTTTGGATATGGATGGTATGGATATTTTTCTTGCATATCCTTGGTTAGAGACATTGGGAACAATTAATATTAATGTGCAAAATAAATTCATGAAATTATGGTACAAGAGAAAGAAAATTACATTGTAATATATCACACTTAGCAAGGAAAAAAGTAATATAAAATTGGATCATGAAGATGAATTTGAAGATGGTGAAGAAGGGAATAAGGATGAATCAGAAGGAGAGGATGATGAAAAAGAAAAAAATAATTTCTCTACTCAAGAGAAAAAATAAATAACAAACAAGTTCGAAGAGGAAAAGATTGATAAGGTTGTGCATACTAAGGTTACACCATATAGACACCCATATCATCATGAGAGGAAAAAATCATGGAGACATGTTCAGACACATGAGGTCAGCAATCTATATGGATATACGGGGAATTAGAGGAGTAATAATTTTGGCTATACATGGAATCAATGGAACAATAATTGTATGACATGGAATCATAGGAATAATCATTATGGATATGCATGGATGCTGAGGAGGAACACATATGGACTAGGATGGAATTAAACGAGCACAATGGAATATGGAATCAAGTTTGGAGCAACATCATACACTAGGATTTCATATGGGTGGTTAGATGATCGAGCTTGGTGACAAGTGTGTAATAATTTAAAGCACACTCATTATATGGCTTCTTCTTATGTTTTGGGGACGAAACATGTCAAAGAGGGAGGAAATGCTATGTACTTTGGGATATGATAATATACTATCTATGGGTTGATGGAGATGCCAACATGTGGCACACATCCCCTTAGTTAGTTATATGGGGTCACATAGGAATTAGTTATATTGGGTAATGAGTCGGCCTACATTGGGATTAGGTATTACCCATCATGTATGTCTATATAAGGGATGTAAGTATCAAGGTCATGTATGTATGAGTTGATTCTTCTACTTGGTAGAGGTATATTGGAGGTATCCCCCTTGAAGTGGATTCCCATCTTGGGAGATTGTGGAGTTGCTCCTTCCTTAAGGAGCATTGTATGATGTTGCCCTACCTTAAGGGTATTATTCTGCATATATTGATTATTTGGGTATCTTAGCCCCCCATATATCTCTTGTGTTGTGTTATATTATGCAAATTATTCATTTATTTATGCAAATTTCTTATCAAAATCATGCACTTTGGGTATATTTCTAGTCCTGATCACATACTACTATTCATATGATTCCTAAGTGAGAAAAGTACTATTGATCATTGTCTTTGGCCTCTTTGCTTGCTTTCTATTTTCTCTTTTGGTCTTACACTCCTTGCCCAAACTATATTTTCATACTTTGGCATTTCTAACTCTAGACAACAACACCAGTGCCTAGGTGCCCCCAACCTCTTTATAAGTTTCTCACATCTTTTGGGTATTTACTAGCTGTTTGGGCATCTTATTTCTTACTAGTGAACATTTTAGTGGTTAATTACGAAATTAAACTATGGGAATCATATAAATATAAAGCTATGTGATCATAATAAAGGAAAAAGCACAAATCATTTACTATATCCATGTAAGGTTGCATCCAAAGGCATTTATAAAAGCATTCAAGCATCCATCTAGCATCCACACAAGGGCAAGGGACTGCATTCTTCTGCATACACTTCATAGGAGGGGAAGTTCATTTTTCCATGCACACATATATCTACATATTCTATATCTAGCTATTATTTGTTATCTTGTGTGACACGCACAAGAGCCACCTAAGGTATGATTGTACAAACACACACATAGAAATGCATAGAGTTTGAAATGTAATACAACACCTAGATCATAAGTTCACTCAAATGGGTGACTTTCGGGGTTAGTATGACTCCCCATTTGCATCTTTTTATTTTTAGGATTTGATGTGTTTTAGGGTTTTATAGGTGCTTTTTCTCCTTGTATGTTTCAGATGAATATGTTCAAAGAGGTACAACGACTAATAGATGATTAAATGTAAAGATTAGTAAACATATTGTGACCCGCGAAACTAGTTTTCCAAGGTTCTGAGTAGTCACATGCACTTAGAGGAGGTTTGCAGTGTGCCAGGTGCCCTTCACTCTATCTAGGGACCCCAGTCTAGGAAGATCCTATGGTCACATAATTTTCTGAGCATTGGTACGACACTTCCTTCCTCCTATTAATTAGTTCATCAGCTTGCCACAGTCCAGGATTATTTACAAATCAACTAAGTCTTTTTATCTCCTCATTTGTAATTAGGGTTTGAAATTTAAATTACTTATTTTCTTGGGTAAAATATGTACTTAATGGTTTATATCTTTATGATGGTACATATTTATATTTAACATTTATTTATTTTAATATTTTCTTAATCGGTAGTGAGTCAGACATATGCAAAGAATCTGCTTCATTCTTGCCACATATAACATATAGATAGGGTGGCCTACTCTATCTCTTCATAGTTGTATGTGATTACATAAAATTGATAATTTATTAAGTTAATCTAACTAGAAATAACAATAAATAACATTAAATAAAAGTGGTAAATAAATATAGAAAATAACCCAAGCAATTAGGCTAATGAAAATAGAAACCCTAATATGCAAAGAAGGGTTAGAAGGAGCTTAGATAATTCAACAAACTTGTTGGACTGTGTTGTAAAGCCAACTGGAGAAATAGGAGGAGGAAAATACTATGCCAAGGTCTAGAAACTTGCAGATCTGGGTAATTTGAGTGGACTGGGATGCCTTGGAGAGGATCAGAGCACCTGTGGGCACCCTAGTCTACATTCTGTGTGCCCTGGTCTATACAGGAGGTCTAAAAATCAGATTTGTAAGGTCACTAGATGATCTGAAGCATTCGTTGTTTGTCACACTAATGTATATGAATTGCACTGGGTTTCACTGGTAGTTAGTGATGAAGAAAAGACCTACAAAACCCCAAGACAAGCATTAAAACCTAAAAAAAGAAAGATGCATATGAAGGGGTCGAACTAACCTCAGTTGCCACAATGGTGGAATTACTAACTGAGCCTTATAGAACATCTCAGAACTGATGTAGTTCTATGTGCAAGTGTGTGAAATCATGCCCTAGGTGCTCTTATGTCAGTTGTACTTTGTGAAAGTAATGAGCAATAACTATGTGTAGAAAATTAAATAGAATGGTGGATGGAATAGAATAAACTTCCCTCCTATGCTTGTGTGATACAAATGAACTAGCCTTGTGCCTTGTGATGGAGCTAAATGGATGCAAATAGAGCCTTTGATGGATACAACCTTAGGTGATGATAGTAGTGACTAGTGCTTGGTCCCTCCTTATGATTTCCTAACTTTATATTTATATGGTTCTCTTTATCTAATTTCATAATTAACCCCGAAGAGGCTGACCACAAGAAATATGAAATGCTCAAATGGCTAGAAAGTTCCCAAAAATTGGCGGGAAAGTGGGAAAAGGATCAGGGCACCCTGACTGGGACTAAGGATCTTGCAGGCACCCTAGTATAAGGATGGGCACCCCAGTCAAGTCTAAAGCGATAGAAAATTATGAAAACAGACTAGGCAAGTGTGTATGGGAGGTCGAAAGTGACGAAAAAAATTAAAGTAAAATGACCAAAAGATAGGGGTTAATTAGTACTTTCTTCTCTCAAAAACCATATGAATAGTAGTACAAAATCATGACTAAATAATGTCTAAAGTGTGTGATTTTGTGACTAAATTTCCCCACACTTTATGTTGGTGAGAGGAAAGTTGGGTAACATAAAGTAGATAAAGATGCGTACCAAATAATCCATGTAGAGTGATGTAGAAACACATTGAAGGACTAGACGAAGCATGAAGTGAGAAAAAGATGATAGAGCATGGAAACTAAAGATGCAAAAGTATAAAAAATTGATGAGAGTGAACCTAGGGTGGAAACACGTGTGTAGTTGCTGATGTGTGTGATGTACCTACATGGCTAGTATGGTGTGTGCTATCATAAAATGTTGTTGTTGTTGTTGACCTCATTTTTGTATTTGTTGTTGTTGTTGACTATTTGCTTCACATATGGTTAGACTTCTAAGAAGAATATGATCAAGAAGTCAAATGCACATGTAAATATTTACAAATGCATGTATATGTATGTAAATGTAAACTATGCAAATGAAAAGTGGAACATGTACACATGATCCATGATGAGAGAAAGGGTGTAGAAAGAGGATATCCTATCCAGATTTTTTGGGTTATCTGATGTTATAGGCTGAAGAAGTATAAGGAGGAATTTCACTGTATCCTCCAACCTTTAACTGTTTCCCTAAACATGTATGAAGAGATCTCTGTATTGCCTGGTTTTTTAGGTGATTTGACACCATTGGCTAAAGTAGTGTAGAGAGGAAGTACACTATATCCTCTAACTTGTAACTTCTCCCTAGAATGTTAAGGACTAACATGTCTTATATTCACTGTGTATGGGGTTCGTAGACTAGTATGAACCCACTCGATGTATAACCCACAATGCTAAGGGCAAAAGCTAAATTGAATTGTACCCATAATGTTAAGGATGGAAAATGAACTGAATTATACCCACAATGCTAAGGGCAAAAACTAAACTGACTGTACTGGTATAAAGCTCTGTGTAGTATGTAAAACCCCAAATGATGCCCCCCTCTTTGGGGGTGCATGTGATGTCGTTGATAGGAGAATGCAGCCCCAAAAGAAGACCAACTGCATGAACTCTGTAACTCTATCCTGTAGGGGAAAAATAAAGCCCTTGGTAGAACCAAGGCATGCACAAACAAGAGGCTAGCCAAAATAAGTGTTAGTACAAACAAGCATGCATGTATAAGATAATGTGTAATCTACGCAAATAATGTATGAGCTACCAAGCAAGATAGTAAAACACACAAGAAGACAATGTAAGCCACACAAAGTGGGTTACAGACATGGGACATCACTCACGATGTCATAAGACACACAAGGGCATCATGGCCGCATACTACAAACAAGTGTGTATACCAAACATAGGGTAAAGATCACATACAATAGAAAACAAAACAAGTAAGCAAAAACAACATATGTGTAGTCACTTTTCCTAACCCTTTAATTCCTAGGCGTGCCTACATATCACCCAATCTAAACTAAGAGCTCACCTGAGGCACGTGCAGGCACCAAGCCCCTCCTTTATCTGAGCCTTGTAATAATGTTCACCATTAATATAGGAATAGTGCACAAACATACATGCATTCATTCTATAATAGAGATAAATAAACTAGATCCAAGGACAAATGCACCATAATATAGATGAAAACATTATAACAACATAGAGGAATCAGATCTGAACCATGAGCAATATAAAGAACACAAGGGTTTGGACCCATAAATATGGATATTCAGAACAATCCATCAAATATATTGATTCACAATTGTTTACAGTAGCCAAATTACATCAAAAGGGGTCATAACGGACTAAGTACATTAAGAAATAACATCCTAAACCTACATAATGACTTTGATCAAAGAGTTCTTAGCCATGCTCTCTCCAATGTATCTGAAGTCCCTCTTACGTCGCTTGCCTTGTACCATACATCTTCTTTGCCTCCTTGTCCTAGATCCAAATGCATTCTTAAATAGAGTGGGAGCTCCCCTTCACCACTTATTCATCATTCAAGATTAAACCACATGCCAAATGTCATCATACCCCATCATACTCGAGTGCCCTAAACATGCAAGTGCCATCTAAACCATATCTAACTCCACTTTATAGCTCTTAAATATAATTATACCGTGGAATATTCTTTTCTTGGGCTGCAAGTCTCCATGTACCAACCTTATCCATTATAATGGCTAAGTTTGAAACCCTTTTCTACTCCCGCGCACAAACCTATCTACCCTTGTGCTCGCCTATTCATGAGCCTTCATCCTATAATTCCTTCCATGCGCACTCATCCTTTGTTCCAGGACTTAGTCATTTTTCCGTTCTCAACATTATCCCACACTAAACATGTTGTCTGTCCTCAGAAAGAATTTGATCTTCAAAAAAGAATAAACAATGAAAGAATGAAATAAAACTGTATCTAGCCTACACAAAAGAACAAGAGAATTTTGCTACTGTTGTACAAGGATTTGGAAATTCTTATTCAAAGATGCCTCAATCTCATCCCAAGCATCAACCTCATTCTATGTTTGTTTAAATAAATCCCCTATTAGCACATTGACCCCATCAAATGTCAGTTCTTCACCCCTAGCCTTCAATGCGTCAACAATATTCTCCATTTTCTTGCTAAGATCAGTCAATGTGTCCATCCTATGCGTCACCTGGGGATACAGATCCTTAACTTTATTCTTAATAGAAGCCCTTAAAATCTTACTTGCCTTAGATTTCTTGTCAACCTTCACCAGGATCTTATCTCATTTTACCCGATTGGCTCTATTCTTGGCCTGCAGCTCCTTCAAATCTACCTCATGTATAATAGCAGCACACTTACCACCCTGTCTTTGTCTTCGCAGTTGTCATAGTCAACTTCAGCCATGTGAGCCATAGTTTTCACTGAAGCAAGAAGCTTAGTATAATGAGTTATGGTTTCCTTAATTTGTAACCTCTCCTGTTCTTTCTTCCGTGCCATAACTCCCTCCATTGATTCCTGTGCAAGTGGTTGCTTCTCCATCATGATGATGTGCGTTAAATCCTCTAGGTAGTGGAAGGATGATTCATATTTCTATGCAAGGGGCCTAAATCTGAGCGCACCAAAATAATAGAATCTGAGATGGTCTCCACCCTTTAGTATAGTTCACATAACTTCCCCTTATCTTCCCACAATTTAGTATTCAACTACACAATAATCAACTCCTTTCCCTTTATATCCTTATCATTCTCAATAATCTCTTTGTTCTTCTCTTCCAACTCCTTCTCCAATACTTTGATTATGTTATTCCTCTAGAATAACCTTGCTTCGATATCCATAAACGCCTTGTTTAGCACATTATACACTTGCTCATTAGTCAACTGTTGTGAATCCACAATAGGATTTACCTCCTGGTAGCTCGGTGTGTCTAGCAGTGCACTTGCATTTACTTCAAATTCTAGTTCATCAACATGGGACTCAAAATTTGAGGATAACATCTTCCTCGTGCGTAGGTACGCACCATCCTTATCAAATGATGACCAAAAAAAGAATTGGTCTGTAGGCACTGTGCTATGGAAATGTTCCCATAGGACCTTGTTTGAATCATCATCATAAATCATTATATGCCCTTGTGATGTCAATACATGCTTACCACATGTGTGCACTCCCTTTGGGAAATCGAATGCTAAACTTGTTTCCCTGCCCATGCTTATATAATTTGCTTTCTCCATTTCTCCCATGCTGCGCTCCACCTCATGCTCCACTAATTCCTTGAAGATACACGCTACTTATTTCTCAATCATGTCCACTAACTGTTCATTGGACAGGTGTAGGGTCTCATGCACATTGTTCCCCATTTTTTCTTCACTTCCTTCTCCTTCCCGAGTGTCCTTCGAAGATTCATTCTGCTCCTCATCAGACTTATGTACATTATGCATAGGGGTTCTTCTCTAGCTTGCGCTCCTCGGGCACTCGAATCTCTGAAAACACAATGGTAAGAAGAATTTTATCATCTCTCTTCTTTGCTACTATGTTTTTCCTTTACCTAATTTTACACACCTTTCTCAAAATTAGGCCTTAGTTGTATGTACACCCTTGTTGTTGTTGTTGTGCCTGCAAATGGTAATGTCACAGGTTTAAGCATATGTATGTTATGAGATACATACTTCTCCATCTCGTGCGACATCAATAATATCCTCTGCAATGGAAGCCGAGATGTTGTAGTTGGCCCCCTTTGAAACCTTCCTGCAAGTGTTCAACCATCTCTTGGCTGGGGAGAAGTTCTCATCAGGGTACTCCCAAATGTTGTTATTCGGCCCATCAGGCACTCCAATCTCTAAAAATACAATGGTAAGAAGAATTTTATCATTTACTTCTGTCCATCATTCTTGTCCATTTAACTTAGTGAACAAGCATGCGACCATCTTCATGACTAGGTCAATGATCTTGGAAATATCAAAGGAACACCCACCCTTCTTATATTCATATGCCTTTGATGTTTTCTTGACAACTACAAGTAATCATCCAACAAATCTCATGTGTAGATAAGTACATTTTACTTGAAGATCAATTGTGGAGTTATGCACATCCTCCTTCCTGCAAAGTAAAAGTAATCTTCATGCATGCACAACATAAGCCAATAGTATAATCTCTCAGGCTTGCAAAAAATAGTAACTCATAGAGTTGTAAAAGCCTAGCCTTCTCTGATGTCCTCTTCAAGGAGTCATCATATACTGGTTTTTTCATCTTCTGTTCTTTCTCTTGTAGGGCAGATAAGCTCCAATGTCAGATCTTTCTTTGTTGTATTTTTCCTATGGTTATAATCACTTATAACCATTTTGTGTATATGAGATACCCAATCCATCCCCAATAATACCCCATCTGCGTATTACATCTCCATATACCATTCTTCATTGAAACTTATCGACACGACTGGTTTTCCCTTGCCTTTTCCCTTCTTCTTGGGTGAAATGTTTGATCCTTTCCTTGGTGCCATTTTCTTTGTCAGGTCCTTGTTAATCCTTCCTTGTATCTTTCTTTCTTACTACTCAATCCCATGGCTCCAATCCTTCTGCAAACCCGTGCCCTAGTTTCTCAAACCCTAACTTGGAAACCCTTTCTTCCACAAGACAATGTTAAAACCCACATAAATCCTTCCACACAACCATTTTGCATACACCCGTGTACTCTGTTCTAATCTGGTTTGTAAATCCTTCACTTCACACATGATTTTTGTAAATTTCCCACAAGGATGCCCTAGTTTGCAAGAGATTTTCCACAAGTAAATGCAAAGTGAAAATAACTTACTCAGACTCCCTATTTATATTTTTCCATTTTTTTCCACATTAATTACCATGCCACCTACCACTGTACTACTATATTAAATTCATATTTTTTGAGTGCATTTTCCTCCATGCACACACTCGCGCATAACCTCCTCAACCTTTTAGTGTGTGATGCAACCTAGAATTTACTAGATAACACCCTAGTCACGTTGGCACATCACTTAGCCTTGACTGAGTGCTCACACAAAGCACGCAAAGGTACCAGGTCCCTCTTAGGATTGCTACAACAGGATGTTAGAATGATGAAGGAAGAAACATATAGATTCAGAACTAATCCATCATTCTACAATGCATGCTACCCTCATATCCATGAAAGAACAAGTTTAAATAGTGATCATGATTGAATTAATAGCATGCATTACTCAACTACTCACATAATGGCACTTAGATTCAGCCAATATCTTCCATTTATTAATAAATACAGAAGCTCCTTACAGTATTGTCAATCTATACCAATGCGCGTATGGAACTGATACTATAATTTAGCCATATGCGTATATCTCACATACACACACTCTGTATATTTTCTGTTACACTTACACACACTCTGTATATTCTCTGTTACACTTACACACACTTCTACTATGTACCTAACATCATATATATAGGGCGAGGAATTTCCCTTCACCGCTTATCTATTCCAAAAATAGGCCGCATGTTATTGATAGCCACACGCCATTTACAAGCATAGCCACACATGCAAGTGTGTTATCTATAGTCCTCTTACAGATAATTGAAGTGTCAACTCTATTCTTAGCTTGTCTCCATGCAAAACACTTCGATTCTTTCCTCTAAAGATAGATAATGCATGACGCGCACGTCTCTGCATCATTGGTGTCTTCCACATACCATCTTCTAAAAATAGGTCTTCATGCTCAAAATTGGTTAAGTCCTGAAAGCTAGACTTGCCTTCCATACACGGGTCCTTCCTATCCTTATGCACCCTTGGTTCCGAGCCTTCTATCCTGTGCAAACTCCTTGTGTGATCTTTGCCAAGTATTCTTTGATCAACATTACCCCACACTAATCTCATTGTCATCCCAATAATGGGTATCTCAAAAAATTGAAGTAAAGAATAGAAGAATGGAAAGAATAAGAATGAAAGAATGTAGATAAATAAAAAATTTCTATGAGGTTATGAGGCAGCCTCCTCTATACCAATTTGCAGTATCAACTCTAGATATTCCTTTATTTTGGCCTCCAAAACCTGCCATTCAGTGAGTGCTTGCTCTGCTTTTTCTAGGATGTCCACAATAATGGATTCCAACTCATCCCTCACAATCTCTCCTTTCTCATTTTGCAGAACCAACACAACACTAGACATTGATGTCATTCTCCCTTCTAAAAGACCCATCTTCTGCGAAATTAGCTTCCCAAGCTCTTCCAGCCGAGTCTTTTGTGGGTCTTGTGCTATTGCCAGGGCCTCACACTTTTGTTTAACCATTAATAATCTTTCTGCATTGCCCAATGTCTCATCCTTCGTCACTTTCTAGACCTCATTGTTCTCTTCTAGGGTTTTGATGTTGATAAACGCCTCTGGAGCTGTGCATATGTTTAAAGCCTAGTCTTATTTCTTCAATACTTCTTGTAACACTTGTAACAACCCTTCATAAGATGTAATCTTTTGCATCACTGATGCTTTCTCTCATTCGACATCTTGCTCTAATATTTCTAGCGCTTGCATGTGCATAGGTTCATCTTCAAGTACCAAGTCCACCAACTTTCCTACATAGTGTATCGTTGAAGGAAATGTCTGTGGTACCTTGGCCTCAGGTGTGGCCTTGCTCTGATGACATTGTCCCCAATCTCCTCTGTGATGCTGATAAACACCTCATTTTTATTCTGCATGAAATCCTTCTCCTAAGTTATGTGTGCTATCTCTACATCCTTTGTCTTCAGATACTCACACACACTTTGATCGTTGCAACTTTGTCCATGTTTCTTCAAACCACCTCAGTAGAAACCTTCACCAATGCATTGTTGACCTACTCATTTTCCATGACACTAGGCTTTACCGTCATGTGTCTAGTGTTGGGTACCTTCTTCAGTCATCTTGAAATGCATGACTCTTCACAAACATAAAATTTAGGCTCATCCATGTGGGTGTGCATTGACCATGATAGTTGCTTTTGAGTGCGCACAGTCACCATATCCTCATCCATTAAATCCCAACCGAATAAATCCTTCTGTGCTATCATGCTCTGGAAGTGGGTGTGGAAAATTTTTCTTGAGTCCTCTACATACCCCATGGCTGGTAGAATGTGCTCTCCACTTATTCTTCTAGACCATTTTTGCTTAGGAACTTTAGCTTCCAAATTAGGGACTTATGTCTCCATGTCCTAAACATTCTCTACAGCTGTCTAGTCAGGTCTTTTCTCATCATCTTCTTTTTCCTTTGATTCTTTACCCTGTTCTTATTTGTTCTCTAGAAGTGTAGGAGAATTAGGCATGCTTTCTTCTGACTCTTCTGCCTCCTCATTCAACTTTAGTTTCCTCCTTCTTTGCACGGTTGCCTCCTTCTGTGGAGAGAGTCTGGGTGATTTGCGCATCGTGGTTAGAGTAACACCTTGGGTCCTTGTTCTCCTAAACACCCTCTTAAACCTGTTCTCCCCTTGGACTACATTCAAGTCCTCATCATACCCCTCTTGTGGCTAAGGTGGTGTAATGGCGTGTTCATCTTCACCCTTATTTCTAGGATGTCTCCTACCCTATGCTCCAAACCACCACTATCTTCACGCTCCTCCTCATCCTCCACTTCAATTAACTATGTGGGTTTAGGTGCTAGGATGTTCTCTATTGTATGCTTTCCCTTTGGTGGTGCTAGAAGTGTGAACTCACCTTCCACATTTTTTTTATTCTCCATCTTTGGCTTCATCTGGAGATACACCAATGCTGCCCCCACATCTACTACAACTAGACTTATTGGATTAATATTCAACACCTCCGAAATGATCCTCTCTGTATAAGCACTTTTGCCAGGATACACATACTTCTTCCTCAATGTATGGTAGTCACAGTCTACCTTATATGCATTGAATACCAGTCATCATGTGTCTATAAATATGTGAACAACTGCTTGGAAATACCTTGCTGATATACAAAAAACTTGACTTTTTTCCCTACCACTGTTGGTAGGTCCTTTGGGATGTGCCACTCTTCCCCAAATGTTGCATGGAGCCTTTTATACCATTTCTCCTCCCTTTGCTTTATGTCATCTGTCATGGCCCCTTTGCATAGGTACTTGATGAATCTTTCAGCTAGTGACTTGTTCTCCATGGGGTATTCCCATACTTTTTCCTTCGGTCTGTCTGGTATTCTAATCTCCATGAATACCAGTGATAGTAGAACAGCCCTAAAGCTGATCTTCCCTCTTGTGTGTGCTTCTTCGACTATTTTCTCTACAATATAGCCTACAATGTTGTATATTGTCCCTTCTGACATCTTAAATGCAACATGTAACCACATAGTATTTACCTGTGACCACCACTCCTAATCATTCAACTTGGTAACAAGGTGTGCTACAGCTTGCACAACTGGAAAGTTCTTCAATTTGTCTATATTCATTCCGCGCGGACCCTTTAGGTACCTATACGATGAAAAAGTGAAAGGCGAGCATGGGAATCTACAAGTAACTCTTCCTCACACCTGACCTCCCGAGGTCGTGCCGAGACAGCCGGTGGGGATGGATTATGCGTAGGGTATGGGTAAACTAGTTAGGAAATCTTATATCTTCGACACGCACTAATGGAATCTATGAATCTAAGGCAAAGAAGGCCCTCCTAACCTGAACTAGCATGATAGATCAGTCGGCAAGGATGACTGCTCGAAGGCTCCAATCAATATCGAGCTCTGGCGTGATCTGATCTATAGGTTGTGGGATACGTGGAAAATGACCTGGGATGGTTTCGTGTATGTCTCCAGACAGGGTCATATGATGGATGATGGATATATAGCGGATCCTATGGTCGATTCTCTGGTCTAGTCCAGAAATCTTTAGCTTTGTTAGCTGCTATGTCTAACAAGGATAATTGTGTGATGATGGTAGGCGGAAGTGGAGTAGATCTAAATACTAATGTGCGTAAGCCAGCATCTATGTCTGATTCACCTGTGGATTCGTTGGGTTGTGGGATTTGTGGGTCACAACCGTAGATTCATGGTTGCTATGGACCTGCTATGGTCATGTGCAGAATCAGTCCCTAATCCCTAGTATCCAATAGTCGTATGCCTTTTCAGCCTCTACGTTCAGAATTAACAGTTGTGCAATCTTTTCTGAGTATCTTATAGGCATTCTTGCAACCTGAATCCTTAAGCTAGTATCTATGTCTGTGAGGGTGTCTCCTGTGTCTGGCTATGGGACCAAAGGGTCACAACCAAACGTTTTCTCTCTTTCAAGTCCTTCTACAGTCATGTGGATATTTATCTAGGGTAATCTGTAGTTTGGCTGATTTGACCAAAATGTGTGCTTGGTCGTCTTCTATATTTAACCCGCTTAACTGTGAGCTGATCTGTTGTAAGTCTGCTATTGTTCGGAAGACTTGGATTCTAAGGTTCTGATCTATATCAGTTATTGCCATAATAAGATTGGGTTGAGGCACGATTGGCTCGAATACGTATTCTCTGGGCTCTCTAGGTCCCGTGATTGTCATACAAAAGAAAACGATATAAAGCTAATTTAATGACAGAATGAACTAAACATGCAAGATATATTTACGTATATTTCTAAGTCTGATGCTTATTGCTAAACTATTGAACAGATTTTAAAGAGAAACTTATCTAATATATCTAAAATTGACAACTAAACTAATAACACAATTAAAACAAACAAAGCGACCGAGTATAGCTGCTTGTCTGTGCAATTTGTAGATCTATTCTAAATAACCTGATAACTGATCTACTCTATTTGAAAGACTCTCAATCCTACCTCAGAAGTGAGGAGTGAATCATAGCTTCTCAGAAACTATCAATCCCCACAGCTTCCCTGGCAATATCGAAAGTAAAATTTAACTGAAATGAAATGATTAGCTACTCTATTTGATATGCTTTTAACTAGAACTTTGAAAGCTAGAACCTGGATTCTACAGAATAGTGGTGAATCCGATGGTGTGTGAACCTGTCCCCTCAGTGTGATCTCCTTGTTCTTTCATGCTCACGTGGATCTAGAAAAGCGTGTAATGCTAGCATCAACAAAAGTAGATATTGGAACAAAGGTAGCTTAGGATGCAGACTGAATACAATGTGAGTAGGAGAGGGATAGCGCAAGAGTACAGAGCTTGGCTTATGCAATTCCTAGCGGGATTTATTGCGAGTCATGCAACATAAAATGTCCAACACCTGAAACTATCCTGTTTGATGAACAAAACCTGCAACTTTAATGGCTTCCTATTGAAATGAAACTATCCTACTCCAATTGATTTGGATGAAATGACAACAACACTTTGCACAAGGAGAATATGTGGCTTTCTGACAGCTAAACAATGCTAACTATGCATCTAAGAAATGAAACTATGACTCCTAAACAAAATTGAAAGGCTAAGCTATTGAAATGAGAAATTCAAAGGAAAATTTGAGGGGCCATTTGCTTGAGCACAAGCCAACTATTTATAGAATCCCATTTACCCAAAGGTGAAAACCAAATTGATCTCTTAAACCATAAACAATGCCAAAACACTATTCTAGGGAACCAGAATCATAAATACAAGCAAAGGTGGTGAAAAAAGCTGGTAAACATTGAAAATTTACATGAGTCACGTTAAAAGAGCATTCTGGAAAACACGTGAAGGACCACCGCCCTGAAGGGTGGTGGTTACAGGACCGCCGCCCTTCCTGGGCTGGGTCATGAGACCACCACCCAGGCGGTTTCGTTACTAAAGAAAAAACCACCAAGGAAAAGAGGGGAAAAGAGACAATAAAGCACACAGGGGCTAAGCGGGACATGTGGGATGTTAACACATACTTGGAGAGATTTTTCCAGATCCTGAACACCTTGTGATGAGACCTGTATCATCATTGGGGCACGTGTTATGTCATTCCGGTGGTGTAGTACCCTACAATTTTGGGTACGTACATATTGCCCCCTCGGAGAATCGTTTTAGCCATGAAGAGGCGTAAAACGGTGGGTCCGAGTATGGCGGTCCCGAAATGGGAAGTTAGGAGTTATACCTGGTACGTCTGTGTGTCGAAATGATGCTATCCGAAATTCCTGCTACCTGCAAAATGAAAAGAGAACTCAAGTGCAGATAGACAAAAAAGATCAAAAAATAAATACTAAAATATCATGAAATGAGGACGTACCATTTGTGTGGGGATAAGAACTTACCTCTGTCGGTGCTCCAAACCTGGAGAAAGGGGCATTCAAAACAAGTCAGGTTGCTATATATGTAAAAGTGGGCCCATTTTCCTATTCATTTGCGCGTGTTGATTTGGTTGATTTTGAGCTCTGGGACCCATGGTGACGGTTTCTCACAAGAGTATAGTCAAAACATCTGGGATGAGATTATGATCATGCCTCCACGAGCGGAACATCGACCGCGAGATCACAGGTTAGTTTTTCTCAATTTACCATTTTTATCCCCAAAATATTAAAATGTTGAAATCTTTGTCATGGGGGGGGTTATTTTTGAAAATGTCAGTTTTAATAGGTTTATCTAGGGGGGCGCCTACTGGGTAGGCTTTGTTTTAGTCAAAATAGTCTTTATTTAGCGTTTTTAGGCATTTTTAGGTCATGTGACCCATACGGAAATTTGGGACACGACCGCCACCCTGGGTAGGGTGGCGGTTACACGACCGCCGCCCTGCTCAGGGCAGCGGTTACAAGACCGTCGCCTTTAAGGCGGTGATTATGGAACCGCCACCCTGCTCAGGGTGGCGGTCCTTCACAGAATACACAAACAACACCCTTTTGAAGTTAATTTTGCATTCTTAGCATTCTTATGTGTCTTCATGATTTTTCTAAAGTCATTTGGATACTAACTTGCTCTGTTTTGTGTGTTTTTGGGTGTATGCAGGTGAGGGAGGAGTATATTCGATGGAGCTGAGAGAGAGAGTGTGATTGGCTCCCAGTAGTATTAGATGCCCTTTCTCAGGATGAGTAGGACACTCTTCAGAGGGCTGGTATACTGCGTATATCACGGGTTCTGCATGTTGCACCGTCTAGTCACATACTCTGTGACTTATTTTCATATTGGGATGCTGATCGGAACACTTTCTGATTACCAGGGGTCTGAGGTGAGTGGACCATTACTTTGGAGGATGTTTACCATATCTTGGGGGTCCCGATCATTGGGAGATGACTCACTCTTGAGACAGCAGGTTCACGGGCTCAGATAGCACAGTGGGCCTCATACATGGGAGATGCAGTTATCTCCACTGGTTCGAAGAAGGGGGTGAGGGTCCGATCTATTCCTAGCCTACCTATCCCCTTGATTCGTCAGGCCATTATGGGGATCCTTGCCTCGAGATTGATCGAGGACAAGGGAGGAGACACTCTACTCTATTGCTGGTCCCCCATTATTGCACAGATTGAGGGACATGGTCGGATTTATGCCTGGGGAGCCGACATACTTGGGACTACCTACCATGATTTGTACCGGGTGGTCCGTTTACAGGGGCAATCATTGAGCCATCTGACCCTGGTTATGAGTTGGGTCTATGAGCGCTTCATCCCCTATGGTAGAGGTGTAGAGGTGGTAGATCCCGGAGCTGTGAGGGCAGCCAGATGGACAGACATGTCGGTGCTCAGAGCACCTCACCAGCTAGTCACCTCCCTGACCACTGATGACATGGAGGCCACACCTTATCAGGCCATGGCAGGTTTATGGGGCGAGGAGGCTCTTACTTTGATTTCCTACTCCACCACAGGGCACTTGTTGACAGGGTGGGGAGGGTGGAGATACACCCTTTTGGTCGAGTGCCTCAGCAGTTTGGCCTGCCTTACGTGGGTATGCTTCCCCCGGTGGTGCCAGTATATAGATCAGTTCGAGAGGCCAGGGGAGGTCCTAGAGGCCAGGGTTGGACAGTTGTTACTCCTGGTGTCCCCATTGCAGCTAGGTGAGTAGTACGAGCTCAAGGGAGAGCCGGTGCTCCTCATGCACCCTTACTTCAAATTACCGCCAGTCCCACTCACAGCAGCGATGAACCCATTGACATAGACTCCGAGTCTGAGGAGTTCACATTGGGAGAGATGGAGGAGGAGACCGAGGCTGAGGCTAGTGAGTCAGGTGGAGAGGAGGACAGTGATCCTGAGTGGCATGACACTCAGGATATTTTATAGGCAGAGAGGGCGGAGCAGAGTGCAGAGAGGGTGACACTAGCTTCAGAGGAGCCACTCTCTCAGGGCCTTGGTGGAGAGGATGAGTCCGTAGTGGGATGCTATGTTGCCCCGGCCATAGGAGGAGTGCACCAGTTAGTGGCAGCATCTGTGGCAGGTGCCGATCCTAGAGATCCATCTTGGAGGCCCGGCGATCTGAGTGAGTTATCATCCTTCCTTTTAACGTTTGTTTCTAGTTGTGATTGCCTTAGTTGTTACCTCTCCTTTTGTTTATGTTTGCTTTTATCTCTTGATTATTTCTAATTGGCTTTTCTCCTTGCTTGCAGAGATTGCTGATGAGTGGCGAGACCTGATTCGTCGGGTATGCACCGATACCCTGATGATCCCTATGGAGAAGACCCGTGCAGAGCTATCCGTGGATGCAGGGGAGCCTTCAGCAGCTGGTAGGCACACCGACATCTTTGCCCCTGTCTGGCATGTGGCTAGGATGGTGTCTACCCTCCGTACCGAGATGGTAGGGTACAGGATAATACAGCACCTGATGAGGAGTCATTCTCATGGCGAGACCGCAACTGCTCCTTGGGATCATGAGCCCTCCGTGCACTCAGAGTTCCAGCATAGCCAGAGTCCTAGACGGGGGCGTGCACCCTCAGAGGGATCTCATAGGGGTTGAGAAGCCACTTGGCTCTCTTGGACTGTTTTTATGATGTATTTTGTATCTCCCGGGCTCTTTGAGCATTTTGACCATGCTTAGCGCATGATGGCATTGTACAGGAAACTTGACCATATATATATATATATATATTCTTTTCTTGGATCAGATGCTTGGCATTAATGTTCTTATGATTTGATTACGCATGTAAATTATAATGATGTTTTTATGCTTTTTAGAATGTATGCAATGGAGAACAAATGATACAAATGTTTACTTTCTTTTTGTATTTCGTGATGCTGATATATGATTATGTAGACACAATGTGACTTCGAACTCTAGCTTCTTATAAGCAATTTTTCGGTACTTCATATTTGTTTTGACAAAATGTGATGATAAACTGGTATGATGAGCAGATAAACTTGCCCCACTCCTAACTCCACGCAACTAGTAAGATGCGAGGGCTCGCCACCGAGAGCTAGAAGGGGCACAAGTTATGAAATGTGTTGAAATGATAGTGATGAGAGATAGACAAAGCCTTGGTGGAACCGAATTAGGATGCTACAAGCCTATTCTACTCGAGTGACTCCATAGTTTGGGATGCAACTTGCTTTGCGGTTTATCTAGACTTAGATCCGTAGATGGCCACATGGTAGACAAAATATGGGTTTCAGGGTTTTGAACTCTCTTGGAATTTTGGACATCTGATTCATTTGTTTTTGACTCAAAATTTTCAAAAGTTCATTGGAATTGTTTGCTTACGACCTTCAATGTTTATTTGTCAAGAGGACTCCCTACACCTTGCCCCATGCTACTAGTAAGAAGCATGGGCTTATCACCATGGACAAGGTATAGGTGAGTAAGGGCATTCCCATCCTTTCCCAACCCTACGTCACTAGTAAGAGATGCAAGCTCATCACCAAAGGTTGGTGGGGCAAGGAAATGTGTAAAATTAAAATTTTCTATTTGATCTATATTTGACTTGCTTATTTGAGCAAAATGTCAGTGTATTCTTATTTCCAAAGAGATATACATAGGGGATAGATGTGACATGATGAAGCTTCTAGAACAGACCATAGGCAAGGCACCTATCCTAGGAAGAAACCAAAGATGAGAACAAGCATGCAGATCTTGGTATGGTTATCGTTAAGGCTTTGTCATATCTAGCTTTATTTGATGAAATGATTCCGAAACAGGTGATGACGTTATAAAATGAAGAAGTATGATTAGAGTGTTTATGCCAATACCATCAGAAGTTTGTAATGAATTACTTTGAGAATGAGTTCCTTGATCAAAAAATTGTATGAAACAAGAGGACAAAATGAACCTAACTATATGAAGATGTAATGTAGATATATTTATATAAATAGTGTTGGCCGCTTATGCATAGAATCGTTTAAGGTGTAGGGAATTGACTGTTTCACCAAATTCCTCACCCTCTAGTGTACATAAGAGATATGCACCATTTCCATAGTCTTTCGTGACTTGGTATGGGCCCAACCATTTGGGCCGGAACTTCCTTCCTTCGCTGATCTTTTTATCGATCCAGCTGTCTAGCCTTAGAACCAGATCACCTTCATATATGTCTCGTTCATAGACCTTCTTGTTATACTGCCGGCACATCCGGTCAGCATAGATTCTATGTCGTTGTTCAACATCTAACCTAGCTTCATCTAGGATTTCTAGTTGGGAGAGATGTGCTTCTCTGTAAGCATCTTCATCCAGAATCCCTTGTAATGAGATACGGAGACTGGGTATTTCAACCTCAAGTGGGAGAACTGCTTCTGCCCCGAATACTAGCGAGAAAGGAGTTGCTCCTGTTGGTGTTCTTATTGAGGTTCAGTGGGCCCACAAGGCTGGATATAACTTCAAATGCCAATCTCATTTGTTTTCTTTCACCATTTTGAGAAGAATGGATTTTAATGTTTTGTTTGTCGCTTCAGCCTACCCGTTGGCTTGAGGGTAATACAGGGAGGTTGTATGATGGCTTATTTTAAATTTATTACAAAATTCACGAACTTCATCATTCTTAAAAGAAGTCCCATTATCTGAGATAATGATTTGTGGGACACCGTACCTGTAAATGATTTGGTTCAAAATGAACTTGGTGATTATGGAACCGGGTACAGTAGTAAGAGGCATAGCCTCTACCCACTTGGTAAAATACTCGGTGGCCGTGATTATGAAGTTATGGCCATCTGTAGATGAGGGAGAGAATTTCCCTATCAAATCTAGGCCCCACGTAGAAAAGGGCCATGGAGTAGCGATTGGTTGTAGAGCTTGTGCTGGCATGTGAATCTCGTGGGAGAATTCTTGGCACTTACGACACCTTCGTACAAACTCTACTGCGTCGTGTTCTAGAGTGGGCCAGAAATAGCCCATCCGGTGTATTTTACGGGCGGTGGCATGACCACCGAAGTGGCCTCCACATATTCCACTGTGGGATTGGTAGAGGATATTCTTGGATTCTTCTGTGTCGACACATCTTAGAAGCATTCCATCGAACGCTTTATGATAGAGCACCTATTCTATAATAACATATTTAGCTACGATAATGCGTAACCATCTTCTTTGCTGCAGTGTAGTACCTTCCAGATACGTATGGTCCATGATATAATTAATAATATCAGTATACCAAGGACACTCAGAGATAGGAGGTCTGGTTTCGATGTAGTATATGCATTCATCGGGAAAGTCCAGATCTACTAGATTGCCTCCATCTAGTGGGTTATCAGCTAACCAATCTGTAATGATTTGTCCTTTAATGGACTTCTGATTTACAAATGTTAATTCGAACTCACCCATCAAGGTTATAAAGCATCCAACCTTTTTAGATAAGGACCCTTGTGTGAGAAAAGTTCGTAAATGGTCTATTTTTACAATGACCCTTGTTTCTTGATTTAGCATGTAATGTCTTAAGCATTTGGTTGCGAAGACTATGGCAAGGCATTCTCGTTCTGCTTGCGTATAACGTGTTTCATAGTTGAGCAACGTTTGGCTAATAAAATAGATCACAC